>CM038144.1:217626114-218145597 GCA_021437245.1 Aegilops speltoides
CCTTTATCAATACTTCATACATACTTGCAATATTCAGATTGCTTTTATCATATTCTTGCTTGTTCTTCGATTGCTTGCGGGAATAGACCTTCGTGGTCGATTGATCGTGCTCGGCGTGGTCAATAACCTCTCGGAGTTGGTTTAGCGATTGCTAAGGCGCAACGTCGTGCACGTTTGTAGTCGGATTGTCAAAGTCATCTTCACCAAATCGATAGTTATCATCTCATCGAAGATCGGGACACCCGCCTCTATCAAGTGGTATTAGTTTTCAGGTTGCTCGGTGAGATTTTACAGCTTTTCATAGTTTAGATCGTGATCTCATCATTCATACCTATAGTTCATGAAAAAGCCACAAAAAAGTTAGATCTGTTCATCCTTTACCCAAGCCATCCGAGCCTTTGCAATTTTCTATTCGTTGCTTGCATAGTTGAATTATCGGTTGCATCGTCGTGTCGATTCTTGGTCTTAGTGTCTAGTTCCTTTAGAGTTTCGAAGTTCTGTTCACATTAGTCACGCCATCGCTGCATCATTATCCCTTCCGCTGTCCACCATCCCATCTATTAATTTCCACCACGTGCTACGCGCTATTCATTGTCATAATCATAGTTGAGGTCATTCACATCTTCGCCTGATCCAATCTGCATCTTATCTAGTTTGTCTTGGAAAGAGGGAAAAAAAGAGAGAAAAAAAAAGAGAGAAAAAAGGAAAAAAAAAAGAAAGAGAGAGAGAAGAAAAAGGAAAAAAAGCGTGAGAAAAAAAAGAGAGAAGAAAAAAAATCGGATCTATCTAGAATCAATCTCGTACCTGAATTCGGATTGGAATCTGTTTTGTGTACTATTCAGTACAACAGGTGTATCTTCCTCGTACAAAGTCCGTTTTGGCTCCGTAAGTACTCAAATTGAAGCTAGTGACGAGCCGCATCTAAATAGTTGCAGAAGCTAGTTCAATATTTGACATCTCAAAATCGGCTTCTAAATAGGTCTTTTTGCCCTCTGAAGTTCGTGAACACAGCTTGTTCCAATTTTTCAGGCTAGTTTTCGAATTCTTTGACTCCTTATATCAACTCGGAATTGAGTGATTCTTTTTGCATTGGAAAGCTTGAGTTAGTAGCATTCTTTGAAAGAATTTATCATAAAACTGGCTCAAACTTTTCAAGAGGAAAGTTGAAGAGACAGTTGTTGTATATCCTGCTTGGTAGTTGTTTTTCATCATTATCTTCACTACCATTGTGATCTTCACTTCTATCTTGCTGTCAAGAGCTACTTAGTATCCTTCATTGATGCTAGTTGTGCTACGCCGTGACCTCATTAGTGTTCTAGGCTCGCGTCTCTAGTCCATCTAGCCTAGGACCAAAGACAAGATCAAGTCGTTGAGCGTTTATTCAACATTGCATCTCTGAATTGATTATTGCTAATCTTTTGCTACCATATATAGCCAACCCAGCTCCACATATTTCTACACCGTGTATAATCGTTCCCTCTGCAATCGCTTTACACAATCTTTAGAGTTATTTGACATCGCTGGTTGCCCGTCACCACCGCCGCATGGTAAGAACTTGTAAGATATTGATATTTGCTTTACTGTGAGCACTTTACAACCACATCCTAGTAGTTCATAGGAACATTATTCTGGAATTTTGTTTCTTGTTTCTACTAATCATGACAGGTTCTGGAGATAGAAGTTCTTGGACGATGGACACATCTTCACCATCACGAGAGTTGGGACAACACACACAACCACATGGTCGTTATCTCTTTACCGCCATTTGAGGGTAGATTTAATCCTGCTATTTATCTAGCTTGGGAGTTTGAAGTAGAACAAGTTTTTAGTAACCATGACTTTTCTCGAACTTGAGCGAGTACGAGCTGCCACTAGAGCATTTATCGGTTTGCTTCAGGTTTGGTGGAGTGTGCATTGTAAGAAAAATATTGATAACCAACCCACAACTTGGAAAGATTTGAAAGATGTAATGAGACAACATTTTTCCCTCCTTACTATCGTCGTGAATTATTTCGCAAATTTGAACAATTTAAACAAGGCAACAACACTGTTCATGCTTACTACAAAGAGTTCAAATCTTATATGCATCATTGTGACATAGAAGAATCTAAGGATGATACAATGAATAGATTTTTTTGGTGGTTTGTACCATGATATTCAGGAAAGATTTCAGTATATTCCTCGTTGCATTACTGGTATGTATGTTCGTGCTTGTACCTTTGAGAGATAGATACAGGAGGATGCATTGGGTGACTACAACAACTACTATTCCAGTTCATGCTCACCACCACCGGTTGGTTCCTCCACCGTTGCACCTACTAGAGCAGCCCCACCTCGGATTGTGAGCGGCATCATCTCAAGAGCATGGTGCATTGTCTACGTCTGTACCTACATCAGCCACGTCTTTGCGACAAGGTAACAGTAAAGGTATTGATGATTTAACTTCACATGAGAATGATGCATCCCTAGTTAAGTTGAATGCATCATGTGTTGAGTTACCTGGTGATTTGAGCACATCACCTATTTTAGAGAATCTTGAAACTGTCATGAATGCGTCATGTGATCAAACAACTGAAATACCAACAATTTTGAGTGCACCCATTGAATTAACTGTTGATGAAAAAGAATCAATGTTTAATCATTTTGATATGACCTCTAATCTTCGTGATGATTCTGTGTCGAATGACTCATTGCATGTTTGCTTATCTAAGCATGTTGTAGCATGTAAATTTGATTCAAATAAGGTTTATTCACCAATGTGATAGAGGCAGAGGTGTCCCGTCTTTCGATGAGATGGTGGATTTCGCTTTGGTGGAAGTCGATTTTGACGATCCGACTACGAGCGTGCGAGGACGTCGCATATATGTCGCTAAACCAACTCCGAGAGGTTATTGACCACGCCGAGCACGATCAACTCCGACCACGAGGGTCTATTTCCTGCGAGCAAGCGAAGAACAAGCAAGAAACTGAGATTGCAATCTGGATATTGCGAATTTAAGATGAAAGCTTTATTGATCAAGGTGGGGTTACTGTGGCGCCTTTGTGCAGTCGTTGAACACAAGCGAAATCTGCGAAGTTGCAGCTATGGCGAACTTTTGATCTAAACAAAACCCAAAGTCTAAACAGTTGCCCTAAGGGCTGTATATATGGAGGAAGAGGGGTGAATTTCGTGGCCCTTGGTGGAGGGGTCCAAACTAACCCTATCTCTTGTTCCCCACACACGGACTCTAAAATAGCCTATACTAATGTATTTCGAAATTACATGGACTGGCCCAATAATAAGGTGACGAACACCTAGAATAGCCTCTGGACGAAATTTATGAAGTGGCATCTTGTATATTTCGTCCAAGGCTTCATGCACCGATTATGGTGGCTTCAAAGTCCTGAAATCATCACTTGTAACTCCATTCTTGTCCCCTTTAGCATGCCATCATCTCCATGCTTGTTCTTGCTCCAATGTTCATCCTTCTCCAAGCTAGGCCCTTCATTTGTAAGCAAAACAAATGTATCCAATTTAGGCAGCATCATATTCTCATGAACATTAGAATCATTACCAAGAAACGAAAGTACCTGTTAATTTAGTTGGCATGCGCGAGTGTCCCATTAGTCCTCCTCCATGCGCCTCCTGCAACAACAAAAGACGAACGGAGCTAGCTGGAATGCATAGCTTGTTAGCACGGAACACAAATCCATCATTAACGACAAACTTGTTCCATGTTCTTCCTTCTTTACAATTCTGCAATACATCTTTAAAATCAGCATCATGCACATATTGATCTTTGATGGTCTCCAAACCAAATATTTTGAAGTCAAGTTGTGAAAGCATAGTATAGCGACGAGACAATGCATCAGCAATAACATTTTCTTTACCCTTCTTGTGTTTAATGACATAAGGGAAAGTCTCAATGAATTCAAACCATTTAGCATGTCTACGATTCAGTTTAGCTTGACTTTTTTAATATGTTTCAAAGATTCATGATCAGAATATATAACAAATTCTTTGGGCCATAAATAATGTTGCCATGTTTCTAAAGTCCGAACAAGAGCATATAATTCTTTATCATAAGTAGAGTAATTCAGACTAGGTCCACTCAATTTTTCGTAAAAGTATGCAACAGGTTTGCCATCTTGTAATAACACACCTCCTAATCCAATTCCACTAGCATCACATTCAAGCTCAAAAGTCTTATTAAAATCGTGAAGTTGGAGTAAAGGAGCATGTGTCAACTTAGCTTTCAATACCGTGAAGGCCTCTTCCGTCATGCGGTACCCCAAACAAAAGGCACATCCTTCTTTGTAAGCTCGTTGAGAGGTGCAGCAATGGTGCTGAAATCTCTCACAAAACGCCTATAGAAACCAGCGAGGCCAAGGAAACTCCTCACTTGTGTGACCGTTTTGGGCTGCGGCCAACTCTCAATAGCTTCAATCTTGGCTTTATCAACTTCAATTCCCTGTGGAGTAACAACATAGCCAAGAAAAGATACTCGATCGGTGCAAAAGGTGCACTTCCCAAGGTTACCAAACAAACGTGCATCACGTAGAGCATTAAAAACAGCACGTAAATGTTCCAAATGTTCTTCCAAAGATTTGCTATAAATCAGTATATCATCAAAATAGACTACCACAAATCGTCCAATGAAAGCACGTAAAACTTAGTTCATTAATCTCATGAAAGTACTAGGTGCATTAGTTAACCCAAAAGGCATGACTAACCACTCATATAATACAAACTTAGTTTTAAATGTTGTTTTCCATTCATCTCCCATTTTCATACGAATTTGATGGTATCCACTCATAAATCAACTTTGGAGAATATTGTAGAGCCACTCAATTCATCAAGCATATCATCTAGCCTAGGAATAGGGTGACGATAACTAATAGTAATATTATTGATGCCTCTACAATCAACACACATATGTGACGTACCATCCTTTTTCGGCACTAGAATAATAGGAACAACACAAGGACTAAGGGATTCGCGATATAACCTTTGTCGAGCAGCTCCTCATGACTTGACGATAATCTCCTTCGCCTCCTCCGGATTGGTACGTATGGTGCACGTTGGGTAATGATGCACCGGAATTAAGTCAATTTGTGCTCAATCCTCGAATAGGTGGTAATCCGGTGGCACGTCATGTGGAAAGACGTCGTGAACTCCCGCAAAATGTTAGTGACAAGAGGGGGCAAAGAGGAAGGCACGTCCTCGAATGAAAATAATGCCTCTTTGCACACAAAAGCATAGCAAATAGATTTGCTAAAATCTAGCTCATCAATATCAGATTTGGTGGCAAGTAAACCGATGAGGACATCAATACCATTGTTACACCCACAGCCCTGCCGCTATACATACCGGACCAATTACTAGAGCTCACAAGACGCCAACTAAATTACCGTACTTTCGTTTCTTGGTAATGATTCTAATGTTCATGAGAATATGATGTCGCTTAAATTGGATACATTTGTTTTGCTTACAAATGAAGGGCCTAGCTTGGAGAAGGATGAACATTGGAGCAAGAACACACATGGAGTTGATGGCATGCAAGGGAGATCAAGAACGGAGTTACAAGTGATGATTTCAGGACTTTGAAGCCACCATAAGGAGTGCATGAAGCCTTGGACGAAATATACAAGATGCCACTTCATAATATTCGTCCATAGGCTATTCTAGGTGCTCACGTCACCTTATTATTGGGCCAGGCCCATGTAATTTCGAAATACATTAGTATAGGCTATTTTAGAGTCCGTATGTGTGGGAAACAAGAGATAGGGTTAGTTTGGACCCCTCCACCAAGGGCCACGAAATTCACCCCTCTTCCTCCATATATACAGCCCTTAGGGCACCGTTTAGACTTGGGTTTTGTTTAGATCAAAAGTTCGCCATAGCTGCAACTTCAGCGTTTCGCTTGTGTTCAACGACTGACAAAGGCGCCACGTAACCCCACCTTGATCAATAAAGCTTTCATCTTATATTCGCAATATCCAGATTGCAATCTCGGTTTCTTGCTTGTTCTTCGTTTGCTCGCAGAAAATGACCCTCGTGGTCGTTGATCGTGCTCGCGTGGTCAATAACCTCTCGGAGTTGGTTTAGCGATTGCTAAGGCGCGACGTCCACGCACGTTAGTAGTCGGATCGTCAAAGTCGACTTCCACAAAGCGAAATCCACCATCTCATCGAAAGACGGACACCTTTGCTTCTATCAAGTGGTATCAGATTTCCGTGTTGCTCGGTGAGATTTTACGCTTTTCGTAGTTTAGATCGAGTCTTCTTTCATACCTACAGTCCACGAAAAAGCCAAAAAAATTAGGGTTAGGTCATCATATCCGAACCAATCTGAGCCTTTGCATAATCTTTTCAGTATTTGCGTTGTTGAATTTGCGGTTGCATCGCCGTGTCGAGTTCTTGGTCTTAGAGTCTAGTCTTTTAGAGTTTCGAGTTACGGTCATAAGTTGTCACGCCGCCGCACCATCATCATCGCCTCGCCATCTACCACCACCGCTTATCCGCCACCGCTCAAATCCGTATCCATATACCACCACCGCCCATATACCACCACCACGCCATATACCACCACCATATATCCACCACCAATCCGAAGTTCCTTGCATATTAGATTTGTTTTCGATCCATCTAATTTCGATTCGTGTTTCCTTGTCTCGAGTAGGTTTGATTCCAGCAATCTTTTGCCGTCCGTAGAAGAGGTTGGTTTCAAAAAAAAAAAAAAAAAAAAATTTCCAAAACCCTCCGCTTAGGCCCAAAATTTTCCAAAACGCACGGATAAAAATTTTTCGGCTATCCTATTTTAGGTGTTTCTAAGCGTTTTGAGCCATCGCCAAGATAGAAAGTTTTTTGACCCGTTTCGATTTTGGGTCCGCAAATAAAAAAAAAAAAAAAATTGTCGAAAAATTTCGTGCCCATCCTGTCGGTTTGACCAGGAAGAGTTTTGAGACACTCGCCATTATAGTGATTTTTCGCAAAAAAAAAAAAAAAGCAAGAAAAAAAAAAAAAAAATCAGCAAAAAAAAAAAAAAAAAAAAAAAAAAAAAAAAATTCAGAGTGTGCTCCTCCCTTGTTTACGTCAGCGCCGTGATTTTGTTAGTGTTCTAGGCTCGCGTCTCTAGCACGGTCTAGCCTAGGACCAGACAAGACTGCGTCGTTGAGCGCTTATTCAACTTTGCATCTCGATTTGATTATTGCTAACCCTTTTGCTACCATATTATAAGCCTTCCCAGCTCCACATACATCTACGTCGTGTGTTTGATTCTCCCGGTAATCGCTATAGCCAAGCTTTGAGAGTTTTGACTACAACGGTTGCCGATCACCACCGCTTCTTTAAGAACTGTAAGAATTTGAGATTTGCTTCACGGATTTGTGACCGCCCACCACACCACCACCACCACTTCCTAGTAGTCTCAGAGGATCATATTCTTGTGTGTTTCTATTGTGCTAACCATGGCAGGAACACAGCCGATGAGACTGATTGGGAGAACGACAAACAAACAGCTACATGATAAGTTTCAAAGAAATGATGATTGGACAGGTGCAAGATGTGGTAAACAGATTTGACGAGGCCATGGAGAAGATAGATGGCATTGAGAAGACGTTTGAAACAAAGCTTGATAGCAAGTTTGATGAATTGCTCGCGTTTTCCACAACCACCGCCGCTGCACCTATCGCACCTCTGCACGACAACAACTCGCCCCTTCCGAATCGGTATGGACGAGCTCAGCGTGTTCCTCTTGAGCCAGACAAAATTCTGGTGCCGCTGCTACTCTTGTTGGTGCTTCTTTGGCTCCTCGCTTTCGCTGTCTGCTGGTACCGAGGAGGATGATTATGTGGGAGATTGCGAGGAGGAGGTTGATCAACATCGAACTACGTGCAACCACCAAAGACCACAACCACCGTGTCGCCCACATGCAAATAATGGCAATACTAGGGCTCCCCAGTACGAGATCATGACCATCTCCCTAAACTGAAATTGAATATTCCACCATTTGAGGGTAGATATGTTCTCGATATATATCTTACTTGGGAGTTAGAAACTGAACAACGATTTACATGTTTACAATATCCCGAGGAGAGACGTGTTCCGCTGCTGTTTGTGCTTTCACTAGCTTTGCATGTGTTTGGTGGTCTCAACATTGTAGATTATATCCTGTTCCAGCTACTTGGGCTGCTTTGAAAACTGCTATGCGTATCGTTGGGTTCCACCATATTATCAACGTGAATTACTTCAAAATTGCAGCGTTTAAGACAAGGAAAAAATTCTGTAGAAGAATATTATCGGGAATTACAAACTGGCTTGATTAGATGTGGTATTGTTGAGGAGAATGAAGCTATGCTTGCACGCTTTACGGGTGGATTAAATAGAGAGATTCAGACCATTCTAGACTATAAGGATTATAATAATATCACTCGCTTATTCCATCTTGCTTGTAAAGCTGAACGTGAAGTGCAGGATCGACAGCATTGGCGCCGCACTAACTTTTCTCGCAGGTCGACCTTCATCATGGACACCACGTGCATCATCTACTTCCACTACACCATCACCTCCTTCAGGTGCCACCTCCAACCGTGATACAAGAAAGCACAACCACCACTATCTCGCCAAGAGCACACTGCTGGCCTGCACAGAGCTCTTCTTCCATGGCGTCAACAGGCACACAAGTGATATTATTTGTAAATCGTTGTAAGGGAAGAGGACATTTTACGAGAGAATGCAAATCTCAGCGTGTGATGATTGCTCTGAGGATGGTGGGTATGAGTCCGCTAGTGACTATGATGAGGAGACTTTGGCTCTTATTACACATGAGGAACACGGTGGAGATGATTCGATCATGAGACACAATACATGGCTCTGAAGATGCCGACAGTATGAATGTTTAGTTGCTCAACGTGTTTTGAGTGTGCAGGTTACACAAGCTGAGCAAAATCAGAGGCATAATTTGTTCCATACAAAGGAGTTGTGAAGGAACGTTCTATTCAGCGTCATCATAGATGGAGGGAGCTGCAACAATTTGGCTAGCATGGAGATGGTGGAGAAGCTATCTCTCACCACAAGACCACATCCACATCCTTACTACATCCAATGGTTCAACAACAGCGCAAGGTGAAGGTAACACGTCTTGCTCGTGCATTTTAGTATCTCTACATATGCTGATTATGTTGATTGTGATGTGGTACCTATGCAAGCATGTTCCTTGTTACTTGGTAGACCATGGCAATTTGATAAAAATTCGACACCATGGTAGAAACAATCAAGATACTCTTGTTCATAAGGATAAAAATATTACTTTGCTTCCTATGACTCCGAGTCCATTTTGAAAGATGATATTAATAGAGCTAATAAAGCAAAACAGAGAAAAATAAGAGTGAAAATCAGATTGTGGCAAAAGAATTTGAGCAACACATGAAGCCTAATAATAAACCATCTACTTTTGCTTCGAAATTAAATTGAAAAGTGCATGTTTACTTGCCACCAAATCTGATATTGATGAGCTAGATTTTGGCAAATCTATTTGCTATGCTTTTGTGTGCAAAGAGGCATTATTTTCATTCGAGGAGGTGCCTTCCTCTTTGCCCCTCGCTGTCACTAACATTTTGCAGAGTTCGCCGACGTCTTTCCACAAGACGTGCCACCGGATTACCACCTATTCGAGGGATTGAGCATCAAATTGACTTAATTCCGGTGCATCATTACCCAACCGTGCACCATACCGCACCAATCCGGAGGAGACGAAGGAGATTATCGTCAAGTACAGGGAGCTGCTCGACAAAGGTTATATACGCGAATCCCTTAGTCCTTGTGCTGTTCCTATTATTCTAGTGCCGAAAAAGGATGGTACGTCACGTATGTGTGTTGATTGTAGAGGCATCAATAATATTACTATTCGTTATCGCCACCCTATTCCTAGGCTAGATGATATGCTTGATGAATTGAGTGGCTCTACAATATTCTCCAAAGTTGATTTATGTAGTGGATACCATCAAATTCGTATGAAATTGGGAGATGAATGGAAAACAGCATTTAAAACTAAGTTTGGATTATATGAGTGGTTAGTCATGCCTTTTGGGTTAACTAATGCACCTAGTACTTTCATGAGATTAATGAACGAAGTTTTACGTGCTTTCATTGGACGATTTGTGGTAGTTTATTTTGATGATATACTGATTTATAGCAAATCTTTGGAAGAACATTTGGAACATTTACGTGCTTGTTTTTAATGCTCTACGTGATGCACGCTTGTTTGGTAACCTTGGGAAGTGCACCTTTTGCACCGACCGAGTATCTTTTCTTGGCTATGTTGTTACTCCACAGGGAATTGAAGTTGATAAAGCCAAGATTGAAGCTATTGAGAGTTGGCCGCAGCCCAAAACAGTCACACAAGTGAGGAGTTTCCTTGGCCTCGCTGGTTTCTATAGGCGTTTTGTGAGAGATTTCAGCACCATTGCTGCACCTCTCAACGAGCTTACAAAGAAGGATGTGCCTTTTGTTTGGGGTACCGCACAGGAAGAAGCCTTCACGGTATTGAAAGCTAAGTTGACACATGCTCCTTTACTCCAACTTCCGATTTTAATAAGACTTTTGAGCTTGAATGTGATGCTAGTGGAATTGGATTAGGAGGTGTGTTATTACAAGATGGCAAACCTGTTGCATACTTTTACGAAAAATTGAGTGGGCCTAGTCTGAATTATTCTACTTATGATAAAGAATTATATGCTCTTGTTCGGACTTTAGAAACATGGCAACATTATTTATGGCCCAAAGAATTTGTTATACATTCTGATCATGAATCTTTGAAACATATTAAAAGTCAAGCTAAACTGAATCGTAGACATGCTAAATGGGTTGAATTCATTGAGACTTTCCCTTATGTCATTAAACACAAGAAGGGTAAAGAAAATGTTATTGTTGATGCATTGTCTCGTCGCTATACTATGCTTTCACAACTTGACTTCAAAATATTTGGTTTGGAGACCATCAAAGATCAATATGTGCATGATGCTGATTTTAAAGATGTATTGCAGAATTGTAAAGAAGGTAGAACATGGAACAAGTTCGTCATTAATGATGGATTTGTTTTCGTTCTAACAAGCTATGCATTCCAGCTAGCTCCGTTAGTCTTTTGTTGTTGCAGGAGGCGATGGAGGAGGACTAATGGGACACTTTGGCGTGAAGAAGACGAGGATATACTAGCTACACATTTCTTTTGGCCAAAGATGAGACGGATGTTGAGCGTTTTGTTGCTCGCTGCACTACATGTCAAAAAGCTAAGTCACGACTCAATCCTCATGGTTTATATATGCCTTTGCTGTACCTAGTGTTCCTTGGGAGGATATATCTATGGACTTTGTTTTAGGTTTACCTCGAACAAAGAAGGGAGGATAGCATATTTGTTGTCGTGGATAGATTCTCGAAAATGGCACACTTTATACCATGTCATAAAAGCGATGATGTTTGTTAATGTTGCTGATTTGTTCTTTCGTGAAATTATTCGCTTGCATGGTGTGCCAAATACTATTGTTTCAGATCGTGATACTAAATTTCTTAGCCACTTTTGGAGATGTTTATGGGCTAAGTTGGGGACTAAACTACTTTTTAGTACTACTTGTCACCCCCAAACCGATGGACAAACTGAAGTAGTCAATAGAACATTGTCTACTATGCTTAGGGCTGTTTTGAAGAATAATAAGAAAATGTGGGAAGAATGCTTGCCTCATATTGAATTTGCTTATAATCGCTCATTGCATTCTACTACTAAGATGTGCCCTTTTGAAATTGTGTATGGTTTCCTACCTCGTGCACCTATTGATTTATTGCCTCTTCCATCTTCGGAGAAGGTTAATTTTGATGCTAAAGAACGTGCTGAGTTGATTTTAAAAATGCATGAGTTAACTAAGGAAAACATTGAGCGTATGAATGCTAAATATAAACTTGCTGGAGATAAGGGTAGAAAACATGTTGTGTTTGCACCGAGATCTTGTTTGGTTACATTTATGTAAGGATAGATTTCCGATTTGCGCAAATCAAAGCTAATGCCACGTGCTGCTGGTCCCTTTAAGGTGTTGGAGAAAGTAAATGATAATGCATATAAACTTGAGCTGCTCTGCAGATTTTGGGGTTAGTCCCACTTTTAACATTGCAGATTTGAAGCCATATTTGGGTGAGGAAGATGAACTTCCGTCGAGGACGACTTCATTTCAAGAAGGGAGGATGATGAGGACATCAATACCATTGTTACACCCACAGCCCCTGCTGCTATACATCTTGGACCAATTACTAGAGCTCACAAGACGCCAACTAAATTACCGTGTACTTTCGTTTCTTGGTAATGATTCTAATGTTCATGAGAATATGATGCTGCTTAAATTGGATACATTTGTTTTGCTTACAAATGAAGGGCCTAGCTTGGAGAAGGATGAACATTGGAGCAAGAACACACATGGAGTTGATGGCATGCAAGGAGATCAAGAACGGAGTTACAAGTGATGATTTCAGGACTTTGAAGCCACCATAAGGAGTGCATGAAGCCTTGGACGAAATATACAAGATGCCACTTCATAATATTCGTCCATAGGCTATTCTAGGTGCTTCGTCACCTTATTATTGGGCCAGGCCCATGTAATTTCGAAATACATTAGTATAGGCTATTTTAGAGTCCGTATGTGTGGGGAAACAAGAGATAGGGTTAGTTTCGACCCCTCCACCAAGGGCCACGAAATTCACCCCTCTTCCTCCATATATACAGCCCTTAGGGCACCGTTTAGACTTGGGTTTTGTTTAGATCAAAAGTTCGCCATAGCTGCAACTTCGCGTGCATTTCGCTTGTGTTCAACGACTGCACAAAGCGCCACAGAACCCCACCTTGATCAATAAAGCTTTCATCTTATATTCGCAATATCCAGATTGCAATCTCAGTTTCTTGCTTGTTCTTCGTTTGCTCGCAGAAAATGACCCTCGTGGTCGTTGATCGTGCTCGGCGTGGTCAATAACCTCTCGGAGTTGGTTTAGCGATTGCTAAGGCGCGACGTCCACGCACGTTCGTAGTCGGATCGTCAAAGTCGACTTCCACAAAGCGAAATCCACCATCTCATCGAAAGACGGGACACCTTTGCTTCTATCATAAACATGCACTTTTCAATTTAATTTCAGAAGCAACAGTAGATGGTTTATTATTAGGCTTCATGTGTTGCTCAAATTCTTTTGCCACAATCTCATTTTCACTCTTATGTTTCTCCTGTTTTGCTTTATTAGCTCTATTAATATCATCTTTCAAAATGGACTCAGGAGTCATAGGAAGCAAAGTAATATTTTTATCCTTATGAACAAGAGTATACTGATTGTTTCTACCATGGTGTACAGAATTTTTATCAAATTGCCATGGTCTACCAAGTAACAAGGAACATGCTTGCATAGGTACCACATCACAATCAACATAATCAGCATATGTAGAGATACTAAAATGCACACGAACAGTACGTGTTACCTTAACCTTGCCGCTGTTGTTGAACCATTGGATGTAGTAAGGATGTGGATGTGGTCTTATGGTGAGAGATAACTTCTCCACCATCTCCATGCTAGCCAAGTTGTTGCAGCTCCCTCCATCTATGATGACGTGAATAGAACGTTCCTTCACAACTCCCTTTGTATGGAACAAATTATGCCTCTGATTTTGCTCAGACTTGTGTAACTCTGCACACTCAAAACACTTTGAGCAACTAAACATTCATACCACAAGATCTTCAAGAGCCATGTATTGTGTCTCATGATCGAAATCATCTCCACCGTGTTCCTCATGTGTAATAAGAGCCAAAGTCTCCTCATCATAGTCACTAGCGACTCATACCCACCATCCTCGTGAGCAATCATCACACGCTGAGATTTGCATTCTCTCAAAAATGTCCTCTTCCCTTACAACGACGACAAATAATATCACTTGTGTGCCCTGTTGACGCCATGGAAGAAGAAGAGCTCTGTCAGGAGCCAGCAGGTGTGCTCTTGGCGGATAGTGGTGGTTGTGCCCGCTTTCTTGTATCACGGTTGGAGGTGGCACCTGAAGGAGGTGATGGTGCAGCGAAGTAGATGATGCACGTGGTGTCCATGATGAAGGTCGACCTGCGAGAAAAGTTAGTGCGGCGCCAATGCTCATCGATCCTGCACTTCACGCTCAGCTTTACAAGCAAGATGGAATAAACGAGTGATATTATTATAATCCTTATAGTCTAGAATGGTCTGAATCTCTATTTAATCCACCCGAGAAACGTGCAAGCATAGCTTCATTCTCCTCAACAATACCACATCTAATCAAGCCAGTTTGTAATTCCTTATAATATTCTTCTACAGAATTTTTTCCTTGTCTTAAGCGCTGCAATTTTTGAAGTAATTCACGTTGATAATATGGTGGAACCCAACGAGTACGCATAGCAGTTTTCAAAGCAGCCCAAGTAGCTGGAACAGGATATAATCTACAATGTTCAGACCACCAAACACATGCAAAGCTAGTGCGATAGATGCAGCCGGCGGTGGTTGTGGAAAATGCGCGAGCAATTCATCAAACTTGCTATCAAGCTTTGTTTCAAACGTCTTCTCAATGCCATCTATCTTCTCCATGGCCTCGTCAAATCTGTTTAGCACATCTTGCACCTGTCCAATCATCATTTGCTGAAACTTATCATGTAGCTGTTTGTTCGTCAGGTTCTCCCAATCAGTCTCACCGGCTTGTGATCCTGCCATGGTTTGCAGCAAATAGAAACACACAAAAATATGATCCTACAGGCTGCGAAAAAGTGGTGGTGGTGTATCACAAACCCGTCAAGCAAATCTCAAATTCTTACCAGTTCTTACCCAGCAGCAGGTGGTGATCGGCAACCGTTGTAGTCAAAACTCTCAAAGCTTGGATATAGCGATTACCATGGAGGGTCCAACGCACGACGTAGATGTATGTGGAGCTGGGAAGGCTTATAATATGGTAGCAAAAAGGGTCAGCAATAACAATTCAGAGATGCAACGTTGAATAAACGCTCAACGACGGTACTGTGCTGGTCCTATGCTAGACCGTGCTAGAGACGCGAGCCTAGAACACTAACAAAATCACGGCGCTGCACATAAACAAGGGAGGAGCACACTCTGAATTTTTTTTTTCGCTTTTTTTTTGCGCTGTTTTTTTTGCGCTGCTCTTTTTTTTTTTTGCGAAAAATCACTATAACGGCGAGTGTCTCAAAACTCTTCCCAGGTCAAACTGATAGGATGGGCACGAAATTTTTTTGACCATTTTTTTTTCGACTGCCTGGACCCAAAAACTGGAAACGGGTCAAAAAAAACTTTCTATAACGGCGACTGTCTCAATACGCTTAGAAACACCTAAAAATAGGATAGCCAGAAAATTTTTTGTCCCGTGCGTTTTTGGAAAATTTTGGGCCTAAACGGAGGGTGGTTATTTATTTCAAAAGCCAAGAAATTAGCACAAGAACTAGAAGGCATGAAAATATTGCAACTCAGTTTGCACATATAAGTGAAGCTCTTATTTATTTCAAAAGATTAACAATGTTCATCATTAAACCATCCCAACATTGTGATGAGGACATCAATACCATTGTTACACCCACAGCCCCTACTGTTACATATACGGGACCAATTACTAGAGCTCACGCACGCCAATTAAATTACCAGGTACTTTCGTTTCTTGGTAATGATTCTAATGTTCATGAGAATATGATGCTGCCTAAATTGGATACATTTGTTTTGCTTACAAATGAAGGGCCTAGCTTGGAGAAGGATGAACATTGGAGCAAGAACACGCATGGAGTTGATGGCATGCGCAAGGGGATCAAGATCGGAGTTACAAGTGATGATTTCAGGACTTTGAAGCCACCATAATGAGTGCATGAAGCCTTGGACGAAATATACAAGATGGCACTTCATAAATTTCATCTAGAGGCTATTCTAGGTGCTGCGTCACCTCATTATTGGGCCAGGCCCATGTAATTTCGAAATACATAAGTATAGGCTATTTTTAGAGTCCGTATGTGTGTGGAAACAAGAGATAGGGTTAGTTTCGGACCCCTCCACCAAGGGCCACGAAATTAACCCCCTCTTCCTCCATATATATAGCCCTTAGGGCACCGTTTAGACCTTGGGTTTTGTTTAGATTAAAAGTTCGCCATAGCTGCAACTTCGCGTACTTCGTTTGTGTTCAACGACCAGACAAAGGCGTCACAGAACCCCACCTTGATCAATAAAGTTACATCTTATATTCGCAATATCCAGATTGCAATCTCAGTTTCTTGCTTGTTCTTCGTTTGCTCGCAGGAAACAGACCCTCGTGGTCGAGTTGATCGTGCTCGGCGTGGTCAATAACCTCTCGGAGTTGGTTTAGCGATTGCTAAAGTAGCGACGTCCTCGCTGCACGTCGTAGTCGGATCGTCAAAGTCGACTTCCACCAAAGCGAAATCCACCATCTCATCGAAAGACGGGACACCTTTGCCTCTATCACCTACAAAATAGATTTGCAATATGTGAAGCATCGTCTACTTTGTTGCAAGGAATGAAATGTGCCATTTTGGAAAATCTGTCCACAACAACAAATACGGAGTCCTTTCCATTTTGAGTTCTAGGCAAACCAAGTACAAAGTCCATGCTAATGTCTTCCCAAGGTTGATAAGGAATAGGTAGAGGCATGTAAGGACCATGAGATTGAGCTTTTGACTTAGCTTTGCGGCATGTTGAGCATCGGGTGGTGAAGCTTGAGACGTCGCGAAACATCTTGGGCCAAAAGTAGTTCTTGGAGAGCGTGGCGAAGGTCTTGTCGCATCCAAAATGTCCCATGAGTCCACCTCCATGAGCCTCTTGCAAAAGTAGCAAACGAAGAGAAGACTCGGGTATGCAAAGTTTGTTAGCTCTCATAAGATAACCGTCCTTAAGGTAATATTGTTCCCAAGATGTATGCGTCAAACATTTAGCATCATGAGGTGCAAAAGATGGATCGCTAGCATACAAATCTTTGATGTGCTCAAAGCCAATAACATTCAACTCAACTTGGGTGACAAGCGTGCATATACGTGAAAGTGCATCGGCAACTACATTTTCCTTGCCCTTAATGTACTTGATCACAGATGGAAAAGATTCAATAAATTCACTCCATTTGGCATGACGCTTGTTCAATTTAGTTTGCCTTTCAAGTACTTAAGCGTTTCATGATCGGTATGGATGACAAACTCATGAGGTCTAAGATAATGTTCCCAAACATGTAGCACACGCACTAAAGCATACAATTCCTTGTCATACACGGGATAGTTGAGTTGAGCACCGGAGAGTTTTTCACTAAAATAAGCAATGACTCGTTTTTCTTGCATTAAAACTCCGCCAATTCCGGTACCACTTGCGTCACAATGAACCTCAAAAGTTTTGTCAAAATTGGGCAAAGCAAGAATCGGAGCATGAGTAAGCAAAGACTTGAGCTCATCAAAAGCGTTTGATTGCAAAGGTCCCCAAACAAAAGGAGTATTCTTCTTACTCAAAGCATGCAAAGGAGCTGCAATAGTGCTAAAGTTTTTCACAAAGCGGCGATAAAACCCTGCAAGACCAAGGAAACTTCGGACTTGTTGCAAATTGGTGGGTTGGGGCCAAGTTTTAATTGCTTTGATCTTAGTTTCATCAACATGGACACCCTTGAAGAGACAACGAAATCCAAAAAACCACTTTGTCAACTCCAAAAGTGCATTTTTCAAGTTGGCATAAAGACTTTCCTTTCAAGTGTTTGCAAAACAAGCTTAACATGATCAAGATGCTCTTTCATGGTTTTGCTAAACACAAGAATATCATCAAGTAAACCACAACAAAGATTCCAATGTATGGACGAAGTACATGATGCATGAGACGCACAAAAGTTCCGGGAGCTTCCGATAAACCCATAGGCATAACCAACCATTCATATAAGCCAAATTTTGTTTTGAAAGCAGTTTTCCATTCATCACCCTCATGAATGCGGATTTGATAATAGCCACTTTTAAGATCAATTTTGAGAAAAGTTGGCTCCACTAAGTTCATCAAGCATATCATCTAGGCGAGGAATGGGATGCCTATAGCGCACGGTGATAGCATTTATGGGTCTACAATCGGAGCACAAGCGGAAAGTTCCATCGGGCTTAGGCACAAGAATAACGGGAACGGCACAAGGGCTTAAGCTTTCACGTACATGACCGTTGTCGATTAGTTGTTGTACTTGCCGTTGAATCTCCTTGGTTTCTTCAGGATTGACACGGTAGGGAGCTTTGTTTGGAAGTGGCGCTCCGGGGATGAGGTCGATTCGATGCTCAATGCCTCGAAGAGGAGGTAGACCCGGAGGTAGCTCATCGGGGAAAACATCTTGAAATTCCTGCAAAAGAGATTGAAACACCAAAGTAGCTCATGAGTGGTGTTAGTTTGTGGTTCTCCGTCCTTGCACACTAAGACAAAGTGCATCACACTCGATGGGTTCTCACACACTTCTCTCATCTCATGTTTGGTGGCGAATAATATGAGGTTTTTCTCTCTAGGCGAAGAGGCGCTCAAATTTGGCTTGTGGCTCTCACTCACTTTTTGGTGGCTCACTTTCTCACTCTTCTCTCTTTGGTTGGTGACTTGTTTGTCGGCTATCACTTGACTAGGAGACATGGGTCGTAGGACATATTCCTTTCCTTTCATCTTGAAGCTATAGTGGTTTGTACGCCCATTGTGGTAGACACCACGGTCGAATTGCCATGGCCGACCAAGGAGGAGGTGGCAAACGGTCATTGGGACCACATCGCACTCCAAAGTGTCTTCATATGCACCGATTTTGAAGGATACTTGGACCGTATACTCAACTCAGATAGTGCCGAGTCACTTAGCCATTGAACCTTGTATGGTTGCGGATGCTTCTTCTTGACCAATTGGAGCTTGGAGCATAGTTCTTCGCTTGCCAAGTTGTGGCAACTACCTCCATCGATGATGACCTTGACGGATCTCCCATTGATGCCGGCCTTTGTGTGGAAGATGTGGCATCGTTGGTCTTCTTCTTGGTGATGTTGAAGTGTCAAGACTTTGGAGACAACAAGAGCGGGGCTTGTATCTTCATCACAAAAGACTTGATCATCTTCATCCTCGTTGATGCGCCGGTGCATGGCCACTTGCTCAATAGCGTCCATTTCATCTTCACTCATTGAGTCGTAGGTGCCATCGTCATTGCGTATCATGGTCCGCTTGTTGGTGCATTCGTATGACTTGTGGCCTCGGCCGCCGCAAGTAAAACATTTGAAGGAGCTTGTCTTGACGGTCTCATCGGTTGGAGTAGATGATGAAGCACGCGGCTTGGAGTTGCTTGTAGTAGGAGGAGGACGACTTGAACTTGTAGAAGTTTTCTTGTAACTTGACTTTTCGTCGTTGCTTGGAAAAGGCTTGGTTGATGTCGAAGTTGGAGTAGTTGTTGAAGCTTGGTTGTTGGAGAGGCCGTATGTCTTGGATGAGTACTTGGCGTACTTGAAGTCATCTTGCACTTGTCGTTCCGCCTTTGTAGCTTGGTGTACGAGCTCAATGAGGTTGGAGTAGGGTTGGAAGTCGGCAATCTTCTTGATGGGATGGTTGAGTCCGTTCAAGAATCGTGCCATTGTTTGCTCATCATCCTCCGTGACATTTGCTCGAATCATGGCAATCTCCATTTCCTTGTAGTATTCTTCAACACTCTTTGTTCCTTGCTTGAGGAGTTGTAGCTTTTTGAAGAGATCATGGTTGTAGTAGGTGGGCACAAAGCGTGCTCTCATGACATCCTTCATTTGAGCCCAAGTGGTGATTGGAGGTTCACCTCTTGCTTGTCGGCGCTCAAGGACTTGTTCCCACCATATGAGCACATAGTCTTGGAACTCAAGTGATGCCATAGCGATCTTCTTCTCTTCCTCATAGTTGTGCAAACGAAAGATTTTGTCGACCTTCAATGCCCATGAGAGGTACTCTTCGGGATCATTGGTTCCATTGAACTTGGGCATTGTGAACTTGAGCTTGCCATAGCGATGTTCTTCATTGTTATGAGGTCGATGTTGATGATGACGTTCTTGACGTGGAGGGTAATCATCCTCATGTTGCTCTTGGCGAGGAGGAAGTCCATGATCAACTTGCTCTTGTTGACCTTGAGGTTGAGGATGAGCTTGAGGAGCTTGACGTTGCGCACGCGGATGGTAGTTCCTCTCTTGTATTTCTTCTCGAAGTGCTTCCTCTTGATTGCGCCTTTCGCGATTGCGGTTGGCGAGAGCTCGAGTTGATGCTTGAAGGGGGCGTTCCACCTCAAGAGCTTGTGCTTCTCGTTGTTGTTGTTGAAGATCTTGAGCCTCGGCGTCTTGTTGCTCTTGGTGTAGGCGCGCTCGTTCTTGTTCTTGTTGGTGACGAAGACGTTGTCGTTCTTGAGCTTGAGCAAACGCCATTTGGCTCGATTGAGGACGAGGAACTTCTTCATCAACTTGCTCTTGGAGATTCTTGTCGTGTAGCGGGTTGCGAGATGCATGACGATCTTGACGCGCGGCTTGTCGAAGAATGTTCGATGACGGTGTACTTTTGTCGGAGAAGGAGTCGTCGGAGTGGCGACTTGAGTGGCTCCGTCTTGAGTGTGAAGAGGTAGAAGTACGCGGTTCACCAACAAGGCGCGGATCTCGTCCATTCTTGCATCGTTCTCTTTCTTGTCTTGCGTCGAGTTTGTTGTCGAAGTAATCGCGTGTACGCTTTCGAGAGTCGCAAGTCGGTGGAGAGGTTGTCGATCGTTCGCTCATTGCTTGTTGCTCTTGATGGAGAGCTCGTTCTTGCGCCAAAGAGGTGGCTCTTGGTGACGATGATGACAGTTGTCGTCTTGCTCGATGAAGAGTGGATTTGTAGAAGAACTTGGCCTATCCATCATTTCAAGCAAATTGTGAGTGGTAGAAGGAGAAGAATGAATACCAATGTACCTTTGACCGAAGTTGAAGATGAATCAAGTTCACTCAAATGCGGACAATGAAATAGCACTATTGCTACCGATCCTTGTCGATTCTCACACCTACACAAGTAAAAACTTTTGGTGGAGCTTGGTTAGGATGGTGGCACAAAATTGATTGCAATTGTTAGCTTGACTCAAAAATGTTGAAGAAGATTCGCAAATTCGATATGCAACAAGTAGACCAAGCAAGTAGTGGTACACGAAACACACACGCAAATAGATAAATGGGATTGTGCAAACCAAAAGTGAGCCAAAATGTGGAATCCACGAAAATGCTCTTGTTGCACAATACTAGAGAGACACTAGCACGATTGCACAATAGGCGGATACGGAGCTTGTGCACAACCTACTAGGCAAAAATGCAACGATCTCTATCCCACGATGCTATATGTATGTCAGATCGGTGCAATGATCCAAGATGATCTTATATGACAATCTTAATGTTGTATGATGCTATGCTTGTTGCTTATAAGCTCTTTGCTTATCTTTCCTCTTTGCTTAAAAGCTTGAGTGGCTCTTTCTCTTTTGAGCTCTTTTCTTATGCAAACTTGACGAACTAAGATAGCAATTGTGTATGCGATGACAACTTTGTGACACACAAGTTGATTTTGAGATATGCACCTTGATTGTATGTATGATATGGTGTATGCAACTAATGTGCACAAGTCACGTTGCCGGCAATACTCAATGGCTAGTCTCGGTGGGTAAGCAACGCAAAAGATTGTATATGATGGTTATCAATGCAATTGCAAGGTATGACAAAGATGTCGTCGATGTTACCGTCCGTAGCGAAGATGAGTAGCCGACCAAAATGAGTGTTTGTTGTTGATGTCACACCGCGCCTAAATAGCCGAATCACAAGAGGACACGGAAATCTCACTCAAATTGTCGAACTCAAAATCGAATGGTAGTACGGAGGTTGAGTCTTGGGGTTTGGCAAGTGGAAATGGTGGTGGATGGGGTGGGGAGGGAGTATATGTGATGTAGGGTGGAACCCTAATTCGTCGATCTTTCACGTTTGGAGGGGATCCTACGAAGGGAACACGAAGAACGCGCGGAAGAACGAGAGGAAACACGGGGAAAACGAGAGGAAATCACTCAACCAACAAGGAATCGATCACACAAGTGCTAGATCAACATACACACATGAGATCCACAAGATACATAGTCAACTAGGGTAAGGATACAAAGGAACCGTTCATCTCCAAGAGGAGGCCTTGATGTTCTTCCCTAGATAGGGGCCTTGAATCCACGAGGGGGATCTTCCCTAGGTAGGGGTCTTGAATCCGAATGGATCTTCTCCTAGACGGAGGTCCTGATCTCCGAGGAGAAGTACCGGTGGATGAGCTAAGGCTCTCACACACAAATATGAGCTATTCCAATGCTAAGTCTCAAAGTGAGGAGAGGGGGTCCTATATATAGAGTTTGGGACGAAGGGGTACATGGGCTCAGCCCAAGTCGCGTACACAGGCGGGGTCCGGATGATCCGGATGGTGGCCCGGATGATCCGGGTGTCGGGGGTCCGGATGATCCGGGCGACCGTCCGGATGATCCGGCTTCGTCGAGGAGCTTCTGTGGTCTTCGGCGCCGTTACCCGGATGATGCGGACGGCGGTCCGGATGATCCGACTGGACCCGGATGATCCGGACGGCGGTCCGAATGTCCGGCCTGTCTCCAACTGCCGCTCCGTCTTCTTCTTCTCCTTTCTTCCGTGATAGGGGCAAAGGTGTCCCGTCTTTCGATGAGATGGTGGATTTCGCTTTGGTGGAAGTCGACTTTGACGATCCGACTACGAGCGTGCGAGGACGTCGCGCCTTAGCAATCGCTAAACCAACTCCGAGAGGTTATTGACCACGCCGAGCACGATCAACTCGACCACGAGGGTCTGCTTTCCTGCGAGCAAACGAAGAACAAGCAAGAAACTGAGATTGCAATCTGGATATTGCGAATATAAGATGAAAGCTTTATTGATCAAGGTGGGGTTCTGTGGACGCCTTGGTCTGGTCGTTGAACACAAACGGCACGCAGGGTTGCAGCTATGGCAAACTTTTAATCTAAACAAAACCCAAAGTCTAAACAAAGCCCTAAGGGCTGTATATATGGAGGAAGAGGGGTGAATTTCGTGGCCCTTGGTGGAGGGGTCCCAAACTAACCCTATCTCTTGTTTCCCCACACATACTGGACTCTAAAAATAGCCTATACTTATGTATTTCGAAATTACATGGGCTGGCCCAATAATAAGGTGACGCAGACCTAGAATAGCCTCTGGACGAAATTTATGAAGTGGCATCTTGTATATTTCGTCCAAGGCTTCATGCACTCATTATGGTGGCTTCAAAGTCCTGAAATCATCACTTGTAACTCCGTTCTTGTCCCCCTTGCGCATGCCATCATCTCCATGCTTGTTCTTGCTCCAATGTTCATCCTTCTCCAAGATAGGCCCTTCATTTGTAAGCAAAACAAATGTATCCAATTTAGGCAGCATCATATTCTCATGAACATTAGAACCATTACCAAGAAACGAAAGTACCTGGTAATTTAGTTGGCGTGCGCGAGCTCTAGTAATTGGTCCAGTATGTATAGCAGCAGGGGTTGTGGGTGTAACAATGGTATTGATGTCCTCATCATTCCGTCTTCTCTTCCATGCTTGGCCTTGGTCCTTGGATTCTCCATGGTCATCTTGGTTGTACCTGAGTGTATACAAGGTCCACGCATGAGGTAGTAGCCATGTCTCATATGTGGAAAGTGACGGTTCGAAGAGGAGTGAATTCACCTTGTGTCCAATGGCGCATAGTGGAGGTCTCATCTTATGTATCCTTGGGGCTTGGAGAGTAGTCGGAGTGTACATGGGGATGAACGTGGGATGCTCCGCATCATATCCCCCCCCTTGGGAAAGATCCGACCTCGGATCGTGATCCTCATCACCATGGAAACGGTTGTCGTTGACGGACTTGTAGTTGGACGAAGTTGAAGGCATGGTGCAATCCGCGTATTCCAAGGTGTCGCCGGAGTGATAGACATGCAAAAAGAGCAAGCACAAGCAACACTCGGAAATACAATGGTTAGCGCATACAAAGTGTCCATCATGTAAGAATGAGTCCGTGCGGCAAGATTGGTTGTGACAAAGCGCATGAAGCTTATCAAGATGATCTAGAATGAGATGCAAAGCATTCATGGGAGGAAATGCAATCATTGTGCACATAAATGTGTTGTAAATATGATCAATGCAACCACGGTGCAAAATAATGTCATAGTGAGACGGTTTATCAAGAGCATGAATATGGCAATGGATGCTCCATATGTATATGTTATTATGCAATTGATGATGGGCAATATGATCATGATGTATGAATATGTCATCAAGGAATATCACAACAAATTTGCTAAGGAAGTGAACAAGCTCATATATCATGGATGACATGGAAATAGATGCAACAAGGCAAGCACAATGTGAGTCAATCCATGCATGGGATGCAAACTTGTGGTGAGTATGATATGTCCATCGAGCATGACATGTATGTGCACAATCAATAAATATGGAGGTGTTGGTGTACCAAAGCTCGATGTCGAGGCATGAGTGGAATTCCGAAGGTGCATCCAATAAGTGCGAGCGCTTCTCAATGTGAAGGGCCATGTAGCCAATCTCCAATGTTGCTCCTCCGTTCACGAGATGTATCATGTAGACAACAAGAAGGAAACAACAATGAAAAAGTGACCCATCCAATATGCATATTTTAGGATGGCTCAAAGAGAAGGAGTTCACCTTTATGAGAATGTCGAAAATGTTGGTGTCGCGCATCATGTATGCCTTCACATAACCAATATGTCGCATAACGGCATCGCCTTGTGAAATCTCCAAAATGAAAGAACATGACAAACGCTCGGAAAATCAAATGAGGTTAGCGGAAATGCAAAACCTATCATTCGTGTGGTAAGATACCGAACAAGTGTATGCATCATGCTCATCATAAGAAAGTACAAGGGAGCAGTTCATAGTGTGGAGGCATATGATGCAAGAACAACCAAAGACAATAGGCTCAATCAAACAAGCACGCTTCACAAGTAAAATGTCCAAGTCTCCAAGATCAATAAGCATAGGAAGTTGGCACTCAATACAAGGTGATATGATAGATGCAAGTAATGGAGACAATAGACAATGATCGATGTAAATCATGTGAGAGGCATGAGCATAGGTGCTATCAACCCAAGAAAGCAAGTAGTGGAACATGGGTGATGCAACATGGCTAGCTATCATAGTGATCAAGTCAAGCATGCTAGTAGTGCGAAGATGCAACATACTAGAAGGAATCATGGCATGCATGTCATTGGTGCAAATAGTGTGCATGAATAATTCACATGACATAGCACAAGCATCAAAGCAAGATATGAGTAAATTGTCATCAATGTATTGGCGAGAGACCATATGTAAATAGCAATGGGGCATCATGACTCTCCCAACGCAACAAGCATCAATAGTATGGGGCACATGATAAACATGGCAAAAGCAACAAGGATCTCCACCAAGCATGCGAATACACATAGGGATATCATATTGGTGAATCATGGGTAGATGCAAGCAAGGGTCACAATTGCATGGCAAAGGCATAGGAGCAAGCATAACATGCAAAGTGAACACAATAGTATGGGCATAAGGTGACGAGTGGTAAATAGCCCATAGTCGTGTGAGAGCCAAGTAGAGGAGTTGCGCGTAGTCCTTGCGCGAAGGGGACGGTGGAGAGGATAGTCCATGGAATCCCAACTCATCATTGCTCTCAAGAGCTCGTTTCGTCAACTCTTGGGATTGAGAGGTTGACAAGTATACATGAGTACCTACACAAAACAAAGGCAAAGGGAAAATTGTGTGTGCGTGGTAGATGTACACATCATCCATCATGATGCGCACGTGCATGTGTCGGTTAGCATTAAATAGCCAATGCTCAAATAAATGAGATGCGTGATATAGAAACATGTCATCCATCATGAGAGGTTTGTTATTATGTATAGCATAATGGAGATTCAAATTGTGTAATGCATCATGAGAAATAGCTAGAGCATTGTTATTCATGGAATGCATAAGGTGCACGCAATTGTGGGAATCATGCCAAGTATGGAATGCATCAAAATCTCCTAATATGTATGAGGAAACTATGGGGGTCTCCTCATGAGCAAGAGTAGAAACATCACGTGGAGAGTATTGAGAACATCCAAAACAATGCATATTTGGGATAATGTGATTATGGCATGGCATCGTAGATGATTTGCGCAAATCATGTAAAGGAAGCATGGCAATATCATCACATGAAAAACAAAAGCCAATGACCATCATCTCGTCATCTATGCTATAAGTGCAAATGGGATTGATTTTAATGGGGCATGCATAGTTACTATGTTGAGATTGTAGGAATGTAATATGGGAGATCTCACTCATAGCATATGACAAGTTCAATGGATTGTCAAACATGAAATGACCAATAGAATTTTCACATGATATCCTATGAAGCATAGCATCACAACTAGGCAACTCAACATGCTCATCATCATATTCATCATTAATAGGTAAGTCAAGGCATGAAGGAGTTTCACTAGCATGAAGCATGGTAATAGGTGGGTCAACATCATGGGAGCAATCATCGTCAAGAGAGTCCACTAGTGGGACAAGAGAAGCACCATCACCTATGTTACCTTTGGAGCGTCGCTCATGTGTTGTAGGTGAGGTGTTGAAGATCGTCTCGTTGTCATCTTCATCTTGATGGAACCATGTGGGGGGTGCATCATTGTCCATCATGGCCATCTTCGTCTCCATAGGAGGTATGGAATCATCAATGGTAGGCGTGTCGTCATGTAGGAGACCTAGCACCATAGAAGAAAACACACTAGGAGTAGAGGTTAAGTCGTTAGAAATCATAGTGGCCTCACATGCCGTGTCAACTATCTCACTCACTAAGTGTAGTGGCTCACTCACTCCCTCAAAGATGCTCTCACTCATATGGTTGGTGGAGTCACTCAAGTGGCGCTCAACCTCACATAGGATGTGTGGCATGCTCTCATGTGTGGGGCTAGTGGTGGTCACACTCATCCTCTCATAGGAGGTGCTCTCAATGTCACGTATGGTGGAGTCACTCATGTCACTCATGGGGTGGTGGCTCTCCTCACATGGCACTTGGGGCATCTCAACATACGTGGGTGTCGGAGAGGTGTAGATGCAAATGTCTCCATGCTCAACTTCTATCGCCGTGGTCGAAGGGGATGGCCCTTGCTCGACCTTCTTCTCATCGTCTTGGTGTGGGAGGCCCATATGATGTGGCACCTCGTAGCTCGTCTCCATGGCCGAAGGGAGTTTCCCATGCTCGGCCATCTTCCTTGAGGGGCTTCCGAAGATGGAAGTGTCGCCCTCACTCGTAGGTGGCCGCCTTGGACTTGATGAAGTCGATGTAGGCGTACTCGTGGGAAGTAGGCGAAGATGCCGTACATCCAAAGGCGAAGATGCCTTGATAGCACTTGGCGAAGATGCCAAAGTGGTTGGTGTAGCCGTAGCGCCGTCTTGGTGGTGGTCATCTCGCGGTCTTCTTTTGTGCTCTTGAAGCTTGGACTTGGCGTGAAGTAGGTCTTGTTGGGACTTGTGCATTTGCGCTTGTGGAGCATCTTCATGATGATGATGTCGTTGTCGTGCTTGAGCTCGAAGGAGATGTCGTCCGTCGTCGTCGTGCACATGTTGCTTGGAGGTGACTTGCCCTTCATGGCGATGATGATCATGAACGTGATGGTGATCGCCATGTAGATGTGGACGAGGACGATTTGCACTTGCATCTTTTTCACGCTCCGAAGACTTGTGGCTTGACCGTCGTCGTCTTGAGGATGATGAAGGGGAAGAAGACTTGATCAAGGCTCTAATCTCCTCCATCCTTGCATCTTGCTCCTCTTTATGTGCGGCAAGCTTCTTGTCGATGTAGTCCCTTTTCCTTTCTTCGGAGTGACGAATGTCGATGGAGATGTTCTCGATGCGCTCTCGCAATCTTGATTGTGCGCCTTGCATTTGTTGTTGTAGATCGAAGATAGATGCTTTGGAGATGTAGTTGTTCACGCCGTCGTTGTTGTCGTAGACCGAAGAGGGAATGCCTTGCCTATCCATCACAAGACTCGAGCAAATATGAGTGGGAGAAAGAGAAGAACGTATACCAATGTACCTTTGACCAAAGTTGAAGATGAATCAAGTTCACTCAAATGTGGACAATGAAATAGCACTATTGGTACCAATCCTTGTCGGTTCTGACACCTACACAAGTAAAGCTTATAGTGGAGCTCGGTGAGGATAGTGGCACAAAAATTTAAAGCAAAATGTTAGCAAGAGTCAATAATGTTGAAAAAGATTCACAAATTCGCAAGCGAAACAAGTAGACCAATAGCAAAGAATTGCACACGGAAACACACACACGGATAGATAAATGGGGTCGTGCAACCAAGGAATGAGCTCAAAATGTGGAATCCACCAAAACACTCGTATTGCACAACTCAAGAGAGACGCTAGCACGATTGCTCAATAGGCGGATATGACACTTGTGCACAACCTATAAGATGCAAAATGGATATTCTTTCTATCCCAAGTATGCTATGTATGTATGGTTCCCGGTGTTTCTCTCAAGCATGATACTATATGATGTAGATTTGACAATCTTATGTGCAATGGGGTATGATGGTATGGCACTTGCTCACGAGCTCTTTGCTCTTTTTTTCTTGCTTATAAGCTTTTTCTCTTTTTTTTCTATGGCCACTTTTGTACAATGCACAAACCAAGATAGCAATTGTGTATATGCGGGAACGATATTGTGACACAATGTATGATATTATACCAATATGATATGGTATGTATGCAATGGATGGTGTAGACCACTAATGTGCACAAGTAACGTTGCCGGCAATACTCAAATGGCTAGTCTCGATAGGTAAGTGACGCAAAATGGGCTAGGGGTTAACAATGCAATTGCAAGATGAATATACAAAGGTGTCGTCGAGGTTACCTTCCTTGGCAATGATGAGAGGCGGTGTTGCCGATGTCGACCCGTTCCTAGTTAGCCGAAACACCCTAGGAAATGGAAAAACCGCAAACTCAAAATCTCAAATGACAAATGTCAAAATGGTGGTAGCGGAAAGCTGTGGAGGTGTTGCACTAGGCAATGCGGACGAAATGATGGGCTATACACGAGTCGGAGTTGAAGTTGCCGTCCCTAAGTAGCCGAAACACCATAGGAGACACAAGCCACAACTCGAAAAAGCTCAAACAACAATTGGGTTAAGTTGGGGTTGTCGGAAGTGTATGGTGGGAAGGTTATGTGGAAGTGGTGGTGGTGGTGGTTGATGAAGAAGCAACCGTCCCTAAGTAGCCGAAACACCTTAGGAGACTCAAGTCACTACTCAAACAACCTCAAATGCTATGGGGAACAAAATGGGTTAGGTTGCGGAAGTCGGTGGTGGTAATGCGGATGATATGGTGGAGGGCCTAGGCAAAGATGCCAAAATTCCGAAAAGTTGTTGGTGTCAAATGGTGTTGGTGGTATTTTTGTGGGATAGGGGATGTCAATAGCTTCAAAACAAGCTAAAGAACGTCAAAATCGAAGTTCGGATGAATTAGTTATGGACAAAACAAAAATCAGCCGAAGTCAGTTCAGGGTAAACCGGATGATTCGGGAGGAGGTCCGGATGATCCGGGCTCGGTCTGGATGATCCGGGAGGAAATCCGGATGATCCGGGTTCGTCAGCGCCGGTTCTATTTTCCGGGTGCGTGAATTATCCGGACGTCCGGGGCGCCCAACTGATCCGGCTTGGTCCGGATGATCCGGAGAAGGTCCGGATGATCCGCCAAGTCAACCCGCGGGATTTGCTCTCGGGGACGAATTTTGGGTGGAAATGGATGATTTTCGGGCAAAATTTGAGGATTTCGTGGATGGAAGGTGGGAAACTTGGGGAAATGGTAGATCCACTTGAAACCAAGCAAATCCATGGATCAAAATCAACAAAACATCATCAAACCAACAAATCACAAAAAAAATTTGGGGGCTATTTTTGGTGGGGATTTTCGGATTTAGGACGAAAACAACAAAATCAAGCTAGAAAAAGAGGGGTAGGGGCTCCAAAAACGTGATCAACGTGGCTCATGATACCATATGATGTAGGTGGAACCCTAATTAAATCGATCTTTCACGTTTGGAGGGGATCCTACGGAGGGAACACGAAGAACGCGCGGAAGAACGAGAGGAAACACGGGGAAAACGAGAGGAAATCACTCAACCAACAAGGAATCGATCACACAAGTGCTAGATCAACATACACACATGAGATCCACAAGATACATGGTCAACTAGGGTAAGGATACAAAGGAACCGTTCATCTCCGAGAGGAGGCCTTGATGTTCTTCCCTAGATAGGGGCCTTGAATCCACGAGGGGGATCTTCCCTAGGTAGGGGTCTTGAATCCGAATGGATCTTCTCCTAGACGGAGGTCCTGATCTCCGAGGAGAAGTACCGGTGGATGAGCAAAGGCTCTCACACGCAAATATGAGCTAATCCAATGCTAAGTCTCAAAGTGAGGAGAGGGGGTCCTATATATAGAGTTTGGGACGAAGGGGTACATGGGCTCAGCCCATGACAGAGGCGGGGTGTCCCGATCTTTCGATGAGATGATAACTATTGATTTGGTGGAGACGACTTTGACGATCCGACTACAAACATGCACGACGTTGCGCGTTAGCAATTGCTAAACCAACTCCGAGAGGTTATTGACCACGCCGGAGCACAATCAACCTGACCACGAAGGTCTATTCCTGCAAGCAATCGAAGAACAAGCAAGAATATGATAAAAGCAATCTGAATATTGCGAGTATGTATGAAGTATTGATAAAGATGGGGATCCGTAAGCGGTCTTGGTCTGGTCGTTGGACACAAACAAAGTACACGAAGTTGCAATGGCTAACTTTTAACTAAACAAATCCCAAGCGAAAAGCTACTAGATGGATCTACTTATATAGGAGCAAGGAGTGGCGGCCAAGGAGGTGGGAGGACGTCCCAAGGCAGCCTAAAACTAACCCTAGGTCGTACAAGGCTCATGGGCCCAAGTGGAGGTGACGTAGCACCTTTGGACTTGTAGTTTGACTCGGATTCTGCTGCAGTGTCAGATTGTTTCGTCCATAACTCAACGCTCCGGATGGATTTTAAGGTGATTCCAATTGTGCTGGAAAGATCATGAAATCTACTTTCAAACAAAAAAAGAATCACCCAATTCGGAGTCCGTATGAAAAAGTTGTTGACGTTTTGAGTCAGGTATGTCTGTGCAGTCCGAATCTGAGTCCAGAACGTGAGAGACTTGGACTCTATCTTCTCTTGGGCCAAAAGTGACGTGAGAGACCTTTTTGAACAGCAAATAAACATCTCTTTCTTCCTTATCTTCATATGTGGATTGTACAAATGTCCCATACACCTGCAATTAGACAAAACGCAAAAGTGTGTGAAGTATTTTTTTTCTGGATAACATAAATAGATTATTGAATAGTTTGCACTAGAAATCACCTGACAAATATGCATGCATGCACTATTTTTGGTCATATCCAAGGTAGTCATGTCCTCATCATCCTCCCCTTCTTGAAAATAAAGCCGCCCTCGGCGTTGCTTAATCTGAAATGTGGCTAACGAAAGAGACAAGGTGTACATGTTGTATATGTATACGTCATCCATTTTTACTTCCCTTGAATTTTGCATATATGACACATGAATAGATGAGTAACTTGCATAGTTCATAAAATCAAAAGCCAACAAATTAGCACAAGAACTAGAAGGCATTAAAATATTGCAACTCAGTTTGCACATATAAGTGAAGCTCTTATTTATTTAAAAAGATTGACAATGTTCATCATTAAACCATCCCAACATTGGTGAATAAACCTTATTTGAATCAAATTTACATGCTACAACATGCTTAGATAAGCAAACATGCAATGAGTCATTCGACACAGAATCATCACCAAGATTAGAGGTCATATCAAAATGATTAAACATTGATTCTTTTGCATCAACAGTTAATTCAATGGGTGCACTCAAAAGTGTTGGTATTTCAGTTGTTTGATCACATGACGCATTCATGACAGTTTCAAGATTCTCTAAAATAGGTGATGTGCTCAAATCACCAGCTAACTCAACACATGATGCATTCAAGTTAACTACGGACGCATCATTCTCATGTAAAGTTAAATCATCAATATCTTTACTGTTACCTTGTCGCAAAGACGTAGCTGATGTAGGTACAAACGTAGACAATGCACCATGCTCTTGAGATGATGCTGCGCTCACAATCTGAGGTGGGGCTGCTCTAGTAGGTGCAACGGTGGAGGAACCAACCGGCGGTGGTCAACATGAACTGGAATAGTAGTTGTTGTAGTCACCCAATGCATCCTCCTGTATCTGTCTCTCAAAGGTACAAGCACGAACATACATACCAAGAATGCAACAAGGAATATATGAAATCTTTCCTGAATATCATGGTTCAAACCACCAAAAATCTATTCATTGTATCATCCTTAGATTCTTCTATGTCACAATGATGCATATAAGATTTGAACTCTTTGTAGTAAGCATGAACAGTGTTGTTGCCTTGTTTAAATTGTTCAAATTTATGAAGCAATTCACGATTTATAGTAAGGAGGAAAAAATGTTGTCTCATTACATCTTTCAAATCTTTCCAAGTTGTGGGTTGGTTATCAATATTTTTCTTACAATGCACACTCCACCAAACTGAAGCAAAACCAAGAATGCTCTAGTGGCAGCTCGTACTCGCTCAAGTTCGTAAAAGTCATGGTTACTAAAAACTTGTTCTACTTCAAACTCCCAAGCAAGATAAATAGCAGGATTAAATCTACCCTCAAATGACGGTAAAGAGATAACTTTGACGATGTGGTTGTGTGTGTTGTCCAACTCTCGTGATGGTGAAGATGTCTCCATCGTGCAAGAACTTCTATCTCCTAACTCCGTCATGATTAGTAGAAACAAGAAATGAAATTCCAGAATAATGTTCCTATGAACTACTAGGATGTGGTTGTAAAGTGCTCACAAGAAAGCAAATATCAATATCTTACAAGTTCTTACCATGCGGCGGTGGTGACAGCAACCAGCGATGTCAAATAACTCAAGATTGTGTAAGGCGATTGCCGGTGAACATACGATACACGATGTAGAAATATGTGAAGCTGGGTTGGCTATATATGGTAGCAAAAATTTAGCAATAATCAATTCAAAGATGCAATGTTGAATAAACGCTCACGACGACAGTCTTGTGGCTGGTCCTAGGCTAGACCGGACTAGAGACGCGAGCCTAGAACACTAATGAGGTCACGGCGTAGCACACTAGCATCAATGAAGGATACTAAGTAGCTCTTGACAGCAAGATATAAGTGAAGATCACAATGGCAGTGAAGATAATGATGAAAAACAACTGCCAAGTAGGACATACAACAACTCTCTCTCCAACTTTCCTCTTGAAAAGTTTGAGCCAATTTTCTGATAAATTCTTTCAAAGAATGCTACTAACTCAAGATTTCCAATGCAAAAAGAATCACTCAATTCCGAGTTGATATGAGGAGTCAAAGAATTCTAAAACCGGCCTGAAAAATTGGAACAAGCGGTGTTCACGAACTTCAGAGGGCAAAAACACCTATTTAGAAGCCGATTTTGAGGTGTCAAATATTGAACATGCTTCTGCAACTATTTAGATGCGGCTCGTTTCTAGCTTCAATTTGAGTACTCACGGAGTCAAAACGGACTTCGTATGAGGAAGATACACCTGTTTTACTGAACAGTACCAAAAACAGATTTTAATCCGAATTCGTACGAGATTGATTCTAGATAGATCCGATTTTTTTCTTCCTCTTTTTTTCCTCACACTTTTTTTTTTTCTCTCTCTTTTTTTTTTTTCTTTCCTTTTTTCTTTTTTTCTCTCTTTTTTCTCCTCTTTCCAAGACAAACTAGATAAGATGCAGATTGGATCAAAGCGAAGATGTAAATGACCTCAACTATGATTATGACAATGAACAGTAGCAGTGCACGTGGTGGAAATTAATAGATGGGATGGTGGACAGCGGAAGGATAATGATGCAGCGGCGGCGTGACTAATGTGAACAGAACTCGAAACTCTAAAGGAACTAGACACTAAGACCAGCAATCGACACGACGATGCAACCGATAATTCAACTATGCAAGCAACGAATAGAAAATTGCAAAGGCTCAGACTGGCTTGGATAAAGGATGAACAGATCTAACTTTTTTTGTGGCTTTTTCATGGACTATAGGTATGAATGACAGATGCGATCTAAACTATGAAAAACTATAAAATCTCACCGAGCAACCAGTTGCTCTGATACCACTTGATAGAGGCGGGGTGTCCCGATCTTTCGATGAGATGATAACTATCGATTTGGTGGAGGCAACTTTCACGATCCGACTACAAACGTGCACGACATTGCGCCTTAGCAATCGCTAAACCAACTCCGAGAGGTTATTGACCACGCCGGAGCACAATCAACCTGACCACGAAGGTCTATTCCTGCAAGCAATCGAAGAACAAGCAAGAATATGATAAAAGCAATCTGAATATTGCGAGTATGTATGAAGTACTGATAAAGATGGGGATCCGTAAGCGGTCTTGGTCTGGTCGTTGGACACAAACGAAGTACACGAAGTTGCAATGGCAAACTTTTAACTAAACAAATCCCAAGCGAAAAGCTACTAGATGGATCTACTTATATAGGAGCAAGGGGTGGCGGCCAAGGAGGTGGGAGGACGTCCCAAGGCAGCCTAAAATTAACCCTAGGTCGTACAAGGCTCATGGGCCCAAGTGGAGGTGACGTAGCACCTTTGGACTTGTAGTTTGACTCGGATTCTGCTGCAGCGTCAGATTGTTTTGTCCATAACTAAACGCTCCGGATGGATTTTAAGGTGATTCCAATTGTGCTGGAAAGATCATGAAATCTACTTTCAAACAAAAAAAGAATCATCCAATTCGGAGTCCGTATGAAAACGTTGTTGACGTTTTGAGTCAGGTATGTCTATGCAGTCCGAATCTGAGTCCAGAACGTAAGAGACTTGGACTCTATCTTCTCTTAGGCCAAAAGTGACGTGAGAGAACTTTTTGAACAGCAAATAAACATCTCTTTCTTCCTTATCTCCATATGTGGATTGTACAAATGTCCCATACACCTGCAAGTAGACAAAACGCAAAAGTGTGTGAAGTATTTTTTTTCTGGATAACATAAATAGATTATTGAATAGTTTGCACTAGAAATCACCTAACAAATATGCATGCATGCACTATTTTTGGTCATATCCAAGGTAGTCATGTCCTCATCAGCCCAAGTCGCGTACACAGGCGGGGTCCGGATGATTCGGATGGTGGCCCGGATGATTCGGGTGTCAGGGGTCCGGATGATCCGGGCGACCGTCCGGATGATCCGGCTTCGTCGAGGAGCTTCTGTGGTCTTCGGCGCCGTTACCCGGATGATCCGGACGGCGGTCCGGATGATCCGGCTGGACCCGGATGATCCGGACGGCGGTCCGGATGTCCGGCCTGTCTCCAACAGCCGCTCCGTCTTCTTCTTCTCCTTTCTTCCGTCTTCTCTTCCATGCTTGGCCTTGGTCCTTGGATTCTCCATGGTCATCTTGGTTGTACCTGAGTGTATACAAGGTCCACGCATGAGGTAGTAGCCATGTCTCATATGTGGAAAGTGACGGTTCGAAGAGGAGTGAATTCACCTTGTGTCCAATGGCGTATAGTGGAGGTCTCATCTTATGTATCCTTGGGGCTTGGAGAGTAGTCGGAGTGTACATGGGGATGAACGTGGGATGCTCCGCATCAATATGTGTGTGGATGGTGGTGGTGGTGGATGGGGGCTGCAGAATCTGCGGCTTAGCAGAGGAAGCCGGATGATCCGGGCAGAGGCCGGATGATCCGGCGAGTCCGGATGATCCGACACTTGGTCCGGATGATCCGGCAGGTCAACCACGCACGGAACTGCTCGGGAAGAACACAAAATGGGGTGGAATTTGTCGATTTCGGGATTTTGGGTGGATTTGAAGGGAGAAGGTGGGGAAACACAAGATCCACGAGTTACACAATCAATCCACGGATCAAAAACAACAAAACATCATCAAAACTAACAAATCACAAAAAATTTGGGGGGTATTTTTGTGGGGATTTTCGGGTTTTTAGGACGAAAACAACAAAATCAAGCTAGAAATCACGAGGTAGGGGCTCCAAAACGTGATCAACCTGGCTCATGATACCATATGATGTAGGGTGGAACCCTAATTCGTCGATCTTTCACGTTTGGAGGGGATCCTACGGAGGAAAACACGAAGAACACGCGGAAGCACGAGAGGAAATCACGGGGAAGAATGAGAGAGACACTCAACCGACAAGAGATCGATCACACAAGGTCTAGATCATCGAAGCACGAGTGATACATGGTCCAAAATCAACAAAGGAAAGATACAAAGGTAGCCGTTCTTCTCCGAGAGGAGGTCTTGAATCCACGAGGGGATCTTCCCTTATAGGGGTTTTGAATCCGATGGATCTTCTCCTAGACGGAGGTCCTGATCTCCGTGGAGAAGTACCGGTGGATGAGCAAAGGCTCTCACACACAAATATGAGCTAATCCAATGCTGAGTCTCAAGGTGAGGAGAGGGGGTCCTATATATAGAGTCTGGGGCGAAGGGGTACATGGGCTCAGCCCAACACGCTGCTGCAGCAGGCGGCCGGATGATCCGGGCGACGGTCCGGATGATCCGGGCTGGTCCGGATGATCCGGTGGGGCCCGGATGGTCCCGTGCTCTCTGGTGACGGCGTGGGCGGACGTCCGGTGGTGGTCCGGATGTCCGGGCGGGATCCGGATGATCCGGGCCGGGGTCCGGATGATCCGACTTCAGAGTGGAGGTTCTGTTGCCTTCGGTCGATTTAGCCGGATCGTCCGGACCGGGGTCCGGATCATCCGGGCTCTGTCCAGATCGTCCGGGCCTCCGTCCGGATTGTCCGGCCTCTCTGGTCCTGGTTGCTTTCTCCTCTCCGTCTTCGCGTATGTCTTCCGCTTCCGATTCTCCTTGCTTCCTATCCTCTTCATGGTCGACTCCTTGGTGCCTGAGTATGCATAGAGTTTCCGTTTGAGGTAGTAACCATGTCTCATGTGAATCGAAGGAGAGTTGTGAGAGGAGTGATGTCACCTCGGTTTCAAGAGCTCTTGCACGTGCTCGAGTCATCGGTCCTTGTGGTGTTGTAGGTGTTGATGTAGAGTCCATGGGGATGATGGAAGGATGCTCCGCATCATTGGGGAAGAGTTCCTTGCTGATAAGGACATCAATACCATTGTTACACCCACAGCCCCTGCTGCTATACATACTGGACCAATTACTAGAGCTCGCGCACGCCAACTAAATTACCAGGTACTTTCGTTTCTTGGTAATGATTCTAATGTTCATGAGAATATGATGCTGCCTAAATTGGATACATTTGTTTTGCTTACAAATGAAGAGCCTAGCTTGGAGAAGGATGAACATTGGAGCAAGAACAAGCATGGAGATGATGGCATGCGCAAGGGGGACAAGAATGGAGTTACAAGTGATGATTTCAGGACTTTGAAGCCACCATAATGTGTGCATGAAGCCTTGGACGAAATATACAAGATGCCACTTCATAAAGTTCGTCCAGAGGCTATTCTAGGTGCCGCGTCACCTTATTATTGGGCCAGGCCCATGTAATTTCGAAATACATTAGTATAGGCTACTTTTAGAGTCCGTATGTGTGGGGAAGCAAGAGATAGGGTTAGTTTCGGACCCCTCCACCAAGGGCCACGAAATTCACCCCCTCTTCCTCCATATATACAGCCCTTAGGGCACCGTTTAGACTTGGGTTTTGTTTAGATTAAAAGTTCGCCATAGCTGCAACTTCACAGCCGTTTGTGTTCCATGACCGCATAAAGGCGCCACAGAACCCCACCTTGATCAATAAAGCTTTCATCTTATATTCGCAATATCCAGATTGCAATATCAGTTTCTTGCTTGTTCTTCGTTTGCTCGCAGGAAATAGACCCTCGTGGTCGGGTTGATCGTGCTCGGTGTGGTCAATAACCTCTCGGAGTTGGTTTAGCGATTGCTAAATGCGACGTCCTCAAGCCGCCGTAGTCGGATCGTCAAAGTCGACCTCCACCAAAGCGAAATCCACCATCTCATCGAAAGACGGACACCTTTGCCTCTATCAAGTGGTATCAGATTTCCGTGTTGCTCGGTGAGATTTTACAGCTTTTGTAGTTTAGAACGAGTCTGTCTTCATACCTATAGTCCACGAAAAAGCCAAAAAAAATTAGGTTAGTTCATCCTATCCAACCACCGAGCCTTTGCATAAACTTTTACAGATTTGCATTGTTGAATTTGCGGTTGCATCGTCGTGTCTAGTTGCTGGTCTTAGAGTCTAGTCTTTTAGAGTTTCGAGTTACGGTCATAAGTTGTCACGCCGCCGCACCATTATCATCGCCGCCATCTACCACCACCGCTTATCCGCCACCGCTTGAATCCGTATCCATATACCACCACCGCTTATCCGCCACCGCTTGAATCAGATCCATATACCACCACCGCTTCCATATATCACCACCGCGCCATCGACCACCATATATCCACCACTAATCCGAGTCCCTTGCATATCGGGTTTGTTTTCGGATCCATCTAGTTTTCCGATTCGTGTTTCCTTGTCTCGAGTAGGTTTGGATTCCAGCAATCTTTTGCCGTCCGTAGAAGAGGTTGGTTTCAAAAAAAAAGTCCGAAACCACCCTCCGCTTAGGCCCAAAATTTTCCAAAACGCACGGGAAAAAAATTTTCGGCTATCCTATTTTTAGGTGTTTCTAAGCGTATTGAGACGATCGCCGTTATAGAAAGTTTTTTGACCCGTTTCAGTTTTTGGGTCCAGCGATCGAAAAAAAAAAATTTGGTCGAAAAATTTCGTGCCCATCCTATCGGTTTGACACAGGAAGAGTTTTGAGACACTCGCCATTATAGTGATTTTTCGCAAAAAAAAGCAAAAAAAAAAAAAAAGTAGCGCAAAAAAAAAGCGAAAAAAATATTCAGAGTGTGCTCCTCCCTTGTTTACGTGCAGTGCCGTGATTTTGTTAGTGTTCTAGGCTCGCGTCTCTAGCACGGTCTAGCCTAGGACCAACCTGATCCGTCGTCGAGCGCTTATTCAACTTTGCATCTCTGAATTGATTATTGTCAACCCTTTTTGCTACCATATTATAAGCCTTCCCAGATCCACATACATCTACGTCGTGCGTTGGACTCTCCCTGGTAATCGCTATATCCAAGCTTTGAGAGTTTTGACTACAACGGTTGCCGATCACCACCGCTCTTGGGTAAGAACTGGTAAGAATTTGAGATTTGCTTGACGGGTTTGTGATACACCACCACCACTTCTTAGTAGCCTGTAGGATCATATTCTTGTGTGTTTCTATTTGCTGCTAACCATGGCAGGATCACAAGCCGATAAGACTGATTGGGAGAACCTGACGAACAAACAGCTACATGATAAGTTTCAAAAATGATGATTGGACAGGTGCAAGATGTGCTAAACAGATTTGACGAGGCCATGGAGAAGATAGATGGCATTGAGAAGACGTTTGAAACAAAGATTGGTAGCAAGTTTAATGAATTGCTCGCTGCGTCTTCCACAACCACCGCCGGCTGCACCTATCGCACCTCAAGAACGACAACAACTACGCCCCTTCCGAATCAAGATGGACGAGCTCAGCGTGTTCCTATTGAGCCAGACAAAATTCTGTGCCGCTGCTCTCGCTGTTGGTGCTTCTTTGGCTCCTGCATCTGCTGCTGGTGGTACCGAGGAGGATGATGAGTATGTGGGAGATTATGAGGATGAGGTTGATCAACATCGAAACTACGTGCAACCACCAAACCACAACCACCAGGTCGCCCACATGCAAATAATGGCAATATTAGGGCTCCCCTCAGTGCGAGATCATGACCATCTCCCTAAACTGAAATTGAATATTCCACCATTTGAGGGTAGATATGTTCTGATATATATCTTACTTGGGAGTTAGAAACTGAACAACGATTTACATGTTTACAATATCCTAAGGAGAGACGTGTTCTCTTCTTTGTTTGTGCTTTCACTAGTTTTGCATGTGTTTGGTGGTCTGAACATTGTAGATTATATCCTGTTCCAGCTACTTGGGCTGCTTTGAAAACTGCTATGCGTACTCGTTGGGTTCCACCATATTATCAACGTGAATTACTTCAAAAATTGCAGCGCTTAAGACAAGGTAAAAATTCTGTAGAAGAATATTATCAGGAATTACAAACTGGCTTGATTAGATGTGGTATTGTTGAGGAGAATGAAGCTATGCTTGCACGTTTTCTAGGTCGATTAAATAGAGATATTCAGACCATTCTAGACTATAAGGATTATAATAATATCACTCGTTTATTCCATCTTGCTTGTAAAGTTGAACGTGAAGTGCATGATCGACAGGCAATGGCGCGCACTAATTTTTTTGCAGGTCGACCTTCATCATGGACACCATGTGCATCATCTACTTCCACTGCACCATTACCTCCTTCAGGTGCCACCTCCAACCGTGATACAAGAAAGCAGGCACAACCACCACTATCTGCCAAGAGCACACTGCCGGGCTGCCAGAGCTCTTCTTCTTCCATGGCGTCAACAGGCACACAAGTGATATTATTTGTCGTCGTTGTAAGGGAAGAGGACATTTTATGAGAGAATGCAAATCTCAGCGTGTGATGATTGCTACGAGGATGGTGGGTATGAGTCCGCTAGTGACTATGATGAGGAGACTTTGGCTCTTATTACACATGAGGAACACGGTGGAGATGATTTTGATCATGAGACACAATACATGGCTGCTGAAGATCTTGCCGATATGAATGTTTAGTTGCTCAACGTGTTTTGAGTGTGCAGGTTACACAAGTGAGCAAAATCAGAGGCATAATTTGTTCCATACAAAGGAGTTGTGAAGGAACGTTCTATTCAAGTCATCATAGATGGAGGGAGCTGCAACAACTTGGCTAGCATGGAGATGGTGGAGAAGCTATCTCTCACCACAAGACCACATCCACATCCTTACTACATCCAATGGTTCAACAACAGCGGCAAGGTTAAGGTAACACGTCTTTGTTAGTGTGCATTTTAGTATCTCTACATATGCTGATTATGTTGATTGTGATGTGGTACCTATGCAAGCATGTTCCTTGTTACTTGGTAGACCATGGCAATTTGATAAAATTTGTACACCATGGTAGAAACAATCAAGATACTCTTGTTCATAAGGATAAAATATTACTTTGCTTCCTATGACTCCCGAGTCCATTTTGAAAGATGATATTAATAGAGCTAATAAAGCAAAACAGGAGAAAAATAAGAGTGAAAATCAGATTGTGGCAAAAGAATTTGAGCAACACATGAAGCCTAATAATAAACCATCTACTGTAAACGAAATTAAATTGAAAAGTGCATGTTTACTTGCCACCAAATCTGATATTGATGAGCTAGATTTTAGCAAATCTATTTGCTATGCTTTTGTCTGCAAAGAGGCATTATTTTCATTCGAGGACGTGCCTTCCTCTTTGCCCCTCGCTGTCACTAACATTTTGCAGAGTTTTTCGACGTCTTTCCACAAGACGTGCCACCGAGATTACCACCTATTCGAGGGATTGAGCATCAAATTGACTTAATTCCGGTGCATCATTACCCAACCGTGCACCATACCGCACCAATCCGAGGAGACGAAGGAGATTATCGTCAAGTACAGGAGCTGCTCAACAAAGGTTATATACGCGAATCCCTTAGTCCTTGTGTTGTTCCTATTATTCTAGTGCCGAAAAAGGATGGTACGTCACGTATGTGTGTTGATTGTAGAGGCATTAATAATATTACTATTCGTTATCGCCACCCTATTCCTAGGCTAGATGATATGCTTGATGAATTGAGTGGCTCTACAATATTCTCCAAAGTTGATTTATGTAGTGGATACCATCAAATTCGTATGAAATTGGGAGATGAATGGAAAACAGCATTTAAAACTAAGTTTGGATTATATGAGTGGTTAGTCATGCCTTTTGGGTTAACTAATGCACCTAGTACTTTCATGAGATTAATGAACGAAGTTTTACGTGCTTTTATTGGACGATTTGTGGTAGTCTATTTTGATGATATACTGATTTATAGCAAATCTTTGGAAGAAAATTTGGAACATTTACGTGCTGTTTTTAATGCTCTACGTGATGCACGTTTGTTTGGTAACCTTGGGAAGTGCACCTTTTGCACCGACCGAGTATCTTTTCTTGGCTATGTTGTTACTCCACAGGGAATTGAAGTTGATAAAGCCAAGATTGAAGCTATTGAGAGTTGGCCGCAGCCCAAAACGGTCACACAAGTGAGGAGTTTTCTTGGCCTCGTTGGATTCTATAGGCGTTTTGTGAGAGATTTCAGCACCATTGCTGCACCTCTCAATGAGCTTACAAAGAAGGATGTGCCTTTTGTTTGGGGTACCGCACAGGAAGAAGCCTTCACGGTGTTGAAAGATAAGTTGACACATGCTCCTTTACTCCAACTTCCTGATTTTAATAAGACTTTTGAGCTTGAATGTGATGCTAGTGGAATTGGATTAGGAGGTGTGTTATTACAAGATGGTAAACCTGTTGCATACATTTTTATGAAAAATTGAGTGGGCCTAGTCTGAATTATTTTACTTATGATAAAGAATTATATGCTCTTGTTCAGACTTTAGAAACATGGCAACATTATTTATGGCCCAAAGAATTTGTTATACATTCTGATCATGAATCTTTGAAACATATTAAAAGTCAAGCTAAACTGAATCGTAGACATGCTAAATGGGTTGAATTCATTGAGACTTTCCCTTATGTCATTAAACACAAGAAGGGTAAAGAAAATGTTATTGCTGATGCATTGTCTCGTCACTATACTATGCTTTCACAACTTGACTTCAAAATATTTGGTTTGGAGACCATCAAAGATCAATATGTGCATGATGCTGATTTTAAAGATGTATTGCAGAATTGTAAAGAAGGAAGAACATGGAACAAGTTTGTCGTTAATGATGGATTTGTGTTCCGTGCTAACAAGCTATGCATTCTAGCTAGCTCCGTTCGTCTTTTGTTGTTGCAGGATGCGCATGGAGGAGGACTAATGGGACACTTTGGCATGAAGAAGACGGAGGACGTACTTGCTACACATTTCTTTTGGCCAAAGATGAGACGGGATGTTGAGCGTTTTATTGCTCGCTGCACTACATGTCAAAAAGCTAAGTCACGACTCAATCCTCATGGTTTATACATGCCTTTGCCTGTACCTAGTGTTCCTTGGGAGGATATATCTATGGACTTTGTCTTAGGTTTACCTAGAACAAAGAAGGGGAGGGATAGCATATTTGTTGTCGTGGATAGATTCTCGAAAATGGCACACTTTATACCATGTCATAAAAGCGATGATGCTGTCAATGTTGCTGATTTGTTCTTTCGTGAAATTATTCGCTTGCATGGTGTGCCAAATACTATTGTTTCAGATCGTGATACTAAATTTCTTAGCCACTTTTGGAGATGTTTATGGGCTAAGTTGGGGACTAAACTGCTTTTAGTACTACTTGTCACCCCAAAACCGATGGACAAACTGAAGTAGTCAATAGAACATTGTCTACTATGCTTAGGGCTGTTCTAAAGAATAATAAGAAAATGTGGGAGGAATGCTTGCCTCATATTGAATTTGCTTATAATCGCTCATTGCATTCTACTACTAAGATGTGCCCTTTTGAAGTTGTGTATGGTTTCCTACCTCGTGCACCTATTGATTTGTTGCCTCTTCCATCTTCGGAGAAGGTTAATTTTGATGCTAAAGAACGTGCTGAATTGATTTTAAAAATGCATGAGTTAACTAAGGAAAACATTGAGCGTATGAATGCTAAATATAAACTTGCTGGAGATAAGGGTAGAAAACATGTTGTGTTTGCACCGGAGATCTTGTTTGGTTACATTTGCATAAGGATAGATTTCTGATTTGCATAAATCAAAGCTAATGCCACGTGCTGCTGGTCCCTTTAAGGTGTTGGAGAAAGTAAATGATAATGCATATAAACTTGAGCTGCTGCAGATTTTGGGGTAAGTCCCACTTTTAACATTGCAGATTTGAAGCCATATTTGGGTGAGGAAGATGAGCTGCCGTCGAGGACGACTTCATTTCAAGAAGGGAGGATGATGAGGACATCAATACCATTGTTACACCCACAGCCCTGCTGCTATACATATTGGACCAATTACTAGTGCTCACAAGACGCCAACTAAATTACCAGGTACTTTCGTTTCTTAGTAATGATTCTAATGTTCATGAGAATATGATGCTGCCTAAATTGGATACATTTGTTTTGCTTACAAATGAAGAGCCTAGCTTGGAGAAAGATGAACATTGGAGCAAGAACAAGCATGGAGATGATGGCATGCGCAAGGGGGACAAGAATGGAGTTACAAGTGATGATTTCAGGACTTTGAAGCCACCATAATGAGTGCATTAAGCCTTGGACGAAATATACAAGATGCCACTTCATAAAGTTCGTCCAGAGGCTATTCTAGGTGCCGCGTCACCTTATTATTGGGCCAGGCCCATGTAATTTCGAAATACATTAGTATAGGCTACTTTTAGAGTCCGTATGTGTGGGGAAACAAGAGTTAGGGTTTGTTTCGGACCCCTCCACCAAGGGCCACGAAATTCACCCCCTCTTCCTCCATATATACAGCCCTTAGGGCACCGTTTAGACTTGGGTTTTGTTTATATTAAAAGTTCGCCATAGCTGCAACTTCGCGTACTTCATTTGTGTTCCACGACCAGACAAAGGCGTCACAGAACCCCACCTTGATCAATAAAGCTTTCATCTTATATTCGCAATATCCAGATTGCAATCTCAGTTTCTTGCTTGTTCTTCGTTTGCTCGCAGGAAATAGACCCTCGTGGTCAGGTTGATCGTGCTCCGGCGCGGTCAATAACCTCTCGGAGTTGGTTTAGCGATTGCTAAGGCGCGACGTCCTCGCACGCTCGTAGTCGGATCGTCAAAGTCGACCTCCACCAAAGCGAAATCCACCATCTCATCGAAAGACGGGACACCTTTGCCTCTATCACTTGCGAAGGTGTAGCCACACGAGATCGCCTATGTTGTAGATCATGGGTTGCTTGTTGATGTTGAGCTTGGTCGCTAGTCGTTGTACTTGGCGCTCGATGGTTTTTCTTGTATCTTCATGCATCTTCTTGATGTAGCTTGCACGGGCACTTGCGTCGAGGTTGGTGCGCTCTTGTAGAGGTAGAGGTAGAATGTCCAATGGGGACAGTGGGTTGAAGCCGTAGACGACCTCGAAAGGGGACTTGCCGGTCGTCGAATGTCTTGCGCGGTTGTAGGCGTACTCGGCGATGGGTAGACACGCCTCCCAATCCTTGATGTTTTTCTTGATCAACACGCGAAGTAGAGTGGAGAGCGTCCGGTTCATCACCTCCGTTTGGCCGTCGGTTTGAGGATGGTATGCGGAAGAGAACAAGAGCTTGATTCCGAGCATGGCGCAAAGAGTTTTCCAAAAGTAACTCAAGAACTTGACGTCGCGGTCAGAGACGATTGACTTTGGTACTCCATGGAGGCGCAAGATTTCCCTACAAAAGAGATTTGCAATATGTGAAGCATCGTCTACCTTGTTGCAAGGAATGAAATGTGCCATTTTAGAAAATTGGTCCACAACAACAAATACGGAGTCCTTTCCATTTTGTGTTCTAGGCAAACCAAGTACAAAGTCCATGCTAATGTCTTCCCAAGGTTGATAAGGAATAGGTAGAGGCATGTAAAGACCATGAGATTGAGCTTTTGACTTAGCTTTGCGGCATGTTGAGCATCTTGTGGTGAAGCGTGAGACGTCTCGAAACATCTTTGGCCAAAAGTAGTTCTTGGAGAGCGTGGTGAATGTCTTGTCGCGTCCAAAGTGTCCCATGAGTCCACCGCCATGAGCCTCTTGCAAAAGGAGCAAACGAAGAGAAGACTCGGGTATGCATAGTTTGTTAGCTCTCATAAGATAACCATCCTTGAGGTAATATTGTTCCCAAGATGTATGCGTCAAACATTTAGCATAATGAGGTGCAGAAGATGGATCACTAGCATACAAATCTTTGATGTGCTCAAAACCAATAACATTCAACTCAAGTTGGGTGACAAGCGTGCATATGCGTGAAAGTGCATCGGCAACTACATTTTCCTTGCCCTTAATGTACTTGATCATATATGGAAAGATTCAATAAATTCACTCCATTTGGCATGACGCTTGTTCAATTTAGTTTGACCTTTCAAGTACTTAAGCGTTTCATGATCGGTATGGATGACAAACTCATGAGGTCTAAGATAATGTTCCCAAACATGTAGCACACGCACTAAAGCATACAATTCCTTGTCATACATGGGATAGTTAAGTTGAGCACCGGAGAGTTTTTCACTAAAATAAGCAATGACTCGTTTTTCTTGCATTAAAACTCCGCCTATTCCGGTACCACTTGTATCACAATGGACCTCAAAAGTTTTGTCAAAATTGGGCAAAGCAAGAATCGGAGCATGAGTAAGCAAAGACTTGAGCTCATCGAAAGCGTTGGATTGCAAAGGTCCCCAAACAAAAGGAGTATTCTTCTTACTCAAAGCATGCAAAGGAGCTGCGATAGTGCTAAAGTTTTTCACAAAGCGGCGATAAAAACCTGCAAGACCAAGGAAACTTCGCACTTGTTGCAAATTGGTGGGTTGGGGCCAAGTTTTAATTGCTTTGATCTTAGTTTCATCAACATGGACACCCTTGGAAGAGACAACGAAACCCAAGAAAACCACTTTGTCAACTCCAAAAGTGCATTTTTTCAAGTTGGCATAAGGACTTTCCTTTCGAAGTGTTTGCAAAACAAGCTTAACATGATCAAGATGCTCTTTCATGGTTTTGCTAAACACAAGAATATCATCGAAGTAAACAACAACAAAGATTCTAATGTATGGACGAAGTACATGATGCATGAGGCGCACAAAAGTTCCGGGAGCTTCCGACAAACCCATAGGCATAACCAACCATTCATATAAGCCAAATTTGGTTTTGAAAGCAGTTTTCCATTCATCACCCTCATGAATGCGTATTTGATAATAGCCACTTTTAAGATCAATTTTTGAGAAAAAGTTGGCTCCACTAAGTTCATCAAGCATATCATCTAAGCGAGGAATGGGATGCCTATAGCGCACGGTGATAGCATTTATGGGTCTACAATCGGAACACAAGCGGAAACTTCCATCGGGTTTAGGCACAAGTATAACGGGCACGGCACAAGGGCTTAAGCTTTCACGTACATGACCGTTGTTGAGTAGTTGTTGTACTTGCCATTGAATCTCCTTGGTTTCTTCGGGATTGACATGGTAGGGAGCTTTGTTTGGAAGTGGCGCTCCGGGAATGAGGTCAATTCGATGCTCAATGCCTCGAAGGGGAGGTAGACCCGGAGGTAGCTCATCGGGGAAAACATCTTGAAATTCCTGCAAAAGAGATTGAAACACCAAAGGTAGCTCATGAGTGGTGTTAGTTTGTGGTTCTCCATCCTTGCACACAAGGACAAAGTGCATCACACTCGATGGGTTCTCACACACTTCTCTCATCTCATGTTTGGTGGCGAATAGTATGAGGTTTTTCTCTCTAGGCGAAGAGGCGCTCAAATTTGGCTTGTGGATCTAACTCACTTTTTGGTGGCTCACTTTCTCACTCTTCTCTCTTTGGTTGGTGGCTTGTTTGTCGGCTATCACTTGACTAGGAGACATGGGTCGTAGGACATATTCTTTGCCTTTCATCTTGAAGCTATAGTGGTTTGTACGCCCATTGTGGTAGACACCACGGTCGAATTGCCATGGCCGACCAAGGAGGAGGTGGCAAACGGTCATTGGGACGACATCACACTCCAAAGTGTCTTCATATGCACCGATTTTGAAGGATACTTGGACCGTATGCTCAACTCGTATAGTGCCGGAGTCACTTAGCCATTGAACCTTGTATGGTTGCGGATGCTTCTTTTTGACCAATTGGAGCTTGGAGCATAGTTCTTCGCTTGCCAAGTTGTGGCAACTACCTCCACCGATGATGACCTTGACGGATCTCCCATTGATGCCTGCCTTTGTGTGGAAGATGTGGCATCGTTGGTCTTCTTCTTGGTGATGTTGAAGTGTCAAGACTTTGGAGACAACAAGAGCGGGGCTTGTATCTTCATCACAAAAGACTTGATCATCTTCATCCTCGTTGATGCTTGCGGTGCATGGCCACTTGCTCAATAGCGTCCATTTCATCTTCACTCATTGAGTCGTGGGTGCCATCGTCGTTGAGTATCATGGCACGCTTGTTGGTGCATTCATATGACTTGTGGCCTCGGCCGCCGCAAGTAAAACACTTGAAGGAGCTTGTCTTGACGGTCTCATCGGTTGGAGTAGATGATGAAGCACGCGGCTTGTAGTTGCTTGTAGTAGGAGGAGGACGACTTGAACTTGTAGAAGTTTTCTTATAACTTGACTTGTCGTCGTTGCTTGGAAAAGGCTTGGTTGATGTCGAAGTTGGAGTAGTTGTTGAAGCTTGGTTGTTGGAGAGGCCGTATGTCTTGGATGAGTACTTGGCGTACTTGAAGTCATCTTGCACTTGTCGTTCCGCCTTTGTAGCTTGGTCCACGAGCTCAATGAGGTTGGAGTAGGGTTGGAAGTCGGCGATCTTCTTGATGGGATGGTTGAGTCCATTCAAGAATCGTGCCATTGTTTGCTCATCATCTTCCATGACATTGGCTCGAATCATGGCAATCTCCATTTCTTTGTAGTATTCTTCAACACTCTTTGTTCCTTGCTTGAGGAGTTGGAGCTTCTTGAAGAGATCACGGTTGTAGTAGGTGGGCACAAAGCGTGCTCTCATGACATCCTTCATTTGAGCCCAAGTGGTGATTGGAGGTTCACCTCTTGCTTGTCGGCGCTCAAGGACTTGTTCCCACCATATGAGCACATAGTCTTGGAACTCAAGTGATGCCATAGCAATCTTCTTCTCTTCCTCATAGTTGTGCAAACGAAAGATTTTGTCGACCTTCAATGCCCATGAGAGGTACTCTTCGGGATCATTGGTTCCATTGAACTTGGGCATTGTGAACTTGAGCTTGCCATAGCGTTGTTCATCATTGTGTTGAGGTCGATGTTGATGATGACGTTCTTGACGTGGAGGGTAATCATCCTCATGTTGCTCTTGGCGAGGAGGAAGTCCATGATCAACTTGCTCTTGTTGACCTTGAGGTTGAGGATGAGCTTGAGGAGCTTGACGTTGCGCACGTGGATGGTAGTTCCTCTCTTGTATTTCTTCTCGAAGGGCTTCCTCTTGATTGCGCCTTTCGCGATTGCGGTTGGCGAGAGCTCGACTTGATGCTTGAAGGGCGCGTTCCGCCTCAAGAGCTTGTGTTTCTCGTTGTTGTTGTTGAAGACGTTGAGCCTCGGCGTCTGTTGCTCTTGGTGTAGGCGCGCTCGTTCTTGTTCTTGTTGGTGGCAAAGACGTTGTCGTTCTTGAGCTTGAGCAAACGCCATTTGGCTCGATTGAGGACGGGGAACTTCTTCATCAACTTGCTCTTGGAGATTCTTGTCGTGTAGCGGGTTGCGAGATGCATGATTTGTCTTGACGCTGCTCGACGAAGAATGTTTGATGACGGTGTACTTGTGTCGGAGAAGGAGTCGTCGGAGTGGCGACTTGAGTGGCTCCGTCTTGAGTGTGAAGAGGTAGAAGTACGCGGTTCACCAACAAGGCGCGGATCTCGCCCATTCTTGCATCGTTCTCTTTCTTGTCGCGTCGAGTTTGTTGTCAAGTACTCGCGTGTACGTTTCTCGAGAGTCGCAAGTCGGTGGAGAGGTTGTCGATCGTTCGCTCATTGCTTGTTGCTCTTGATGGAGAGCTCGTTCTTGCGCCAAAGAGGTGGCTCTTGGTGACGATGATGACATGTCGTCGTCTTGCTCGATGAAGAGTGGATTTGTAGAAGAACTTGGCCTATCCATCATTTCAAGCAAATTGTGAGTGGTAGAAGGAGAAGAATGAATACCAATGTACCTTTGACCGAAGTTGAAGATGAATCAAGTTCACTCAAATGCGGACAATGAAATAGCACTATTGGTACCGATCCTTGTCGATTCTCACACCTACACAAGTAAAAGCTTATGGTGGAGCTTGGTTAGGATGGTGGCAGAAAATTGATTGCAATCGTTAGCTTGACTCAAAAATGTTGAAGAAGATTCGCAAATTCGCATGCAATCTGGATATTGCGAATATAAGATGAAAGCTTTATTGATCAAGGTGGGGTTCTGAGACGTCTTTGTCTGGTCGTTGAACACAAACGAAGTACGCGAAGTTGCAGCTATGGCGAACTTTAATCTAAACAAAACCCGAAGTCTAAACGACGCCCCAAGGGCTGTATATATGGGGGAAAAGGAGGGAATTTCGTGGCCCTTGAGGGTGGGGTCCGAAACCAACCCTAACTCTTGTTTCCCCACACATACGGACTCTAAAAATAGCCTATACTTAAGTATTTCGAAATTACATGGGCCTGGCCCAATAATAAGGTGACGCAGCACCTAGAATAGCCTATGGACGAATATTATGAAGTGGCATCTTGTATATTTCGTCCAAGGCTTCATGCACTCCTTATGGTGGCTTCAAAGTCCTGAAATCATCACTTGTAACTCCGTTCTTGATCCCCTTAGCATGCCATCAACTCCATGCGTGTTCTTGCTCCAATGTTCATCCTTCTCCAAGTTAGGCCCTTCATTTGTTAGCAAAACAAATGTATCCAATTTAGGCAGCATCATATTCTCATCAACATTAGAATCATTACCAAGAAACGAAAGTACCGGTAATTTAATTGGCGTCTTGTGAGCTCTAGTAATTGGTCCCAGATATGTAACAAAGAGGGGTTGTCGGTGTAACAATGGTATTGATGTCCTCATCATCCTCCCTTCTTGAAATGAAGTCGTTCTCGACGGAAGCTCATCTTCCTCACCCAAATAAGGCTTCAAATCTGCAATGTTAAAAGTGGGACTAACCCCAAAATCTGCAGTAGCTCAAGTTTATATGCATTATCATTTATTTTCTCTAACACCTTAAAAGGACCATCAAGACGTGGCATATTAGCTTTGATTTGCGCAAATTAGGAAATCTATATTTACGCAAATGTAACCAAACAAGATCTCCAGGTGCAAACACAACATGTTTTCTACCCTTATCTCCAGCAAGTTTATATTTAGCATTCGTACGCTCAATGTTTTCCTTAGTTAACTCATGCATTTTTAAAATCAATTCGAAACGTTCTTTAGCATCAAAATTAACCTTCTCCGAAGATGGAAGATGCAATAAGTCAATAGGTGCACGAGGTAGGAAACCATACACAATTTCAAAAGGGCACATCTGATGCGGAGCATCCTTCCATCATCCCCATGGACTCTACATCAACACCTACAACACCACAAGGACCGATGACTCGAGCACGTGCAAGAGCTCTTGAAACCGAGGTGACATCACTCCTCTCACAACTCTCCTTCGATTCACATGAGACATGGTTACTACCTCAAACGGAAACTCTATGCATACTCAGGCACCAAGTAGTCGACCATGAAGAGGCTAGGAAGCAAGGAGAATCGGAAGCGGAAGACATACGCGAAGACGGAGAGGAGAAAGCAACCAGGACCAGAGAGGCCGGACGATCCGGACGGAGGCCCGGACGATCCGGACAGAGCCCGGATGATCCGGACCCCGGTCCGGACGATCCGGCTAACTCCACCGAAGGCAACAGAACCTCCACGCCGAAGCCGGATCATCCGGACCCAGGCCCGGATCATCCGGACCCCGCCCGGACGTCCGGACCTCCAGCCGGACATCCGGCCCGTCGCCGCCACCAGCCGACCCTCCGGCTCATCCGGGACTCCACCCGGATCATCCGGACCGGCCCGGATCATCCGGACCCTCGTCCGGATCATCCGCCAGCCTTTCATACAGCGTGTTAAGCTGAGCCCATGTACCCTTCGCCCAGACTCTATATATAGGACCCCCTCTCCTCACTTTGAGACTCAAAGATTGGATTAGCTCATATTTGTGTGCGAGCCTTTCCTCATCCACCGGTACTTCTCCTCGGAGATCAGGACCTCCGTCTAGGAGAAGATCCATTCGGATTCAAGATCCCTACCTAGGGAAGATCCCCTCGTGGATTCAAGGCCCCTATCTAGGGAAGAACATCAAGGCCTCCTCTTGGAGATGAACGGTTCTTTTGTATCCTTACCCTAGTTGACTATGTATCTTGTGGATCTCATGTGTGTATGTTGATCTAGCACTTGTGTGATCGATTCCTTGTTGGTTGCGTGATTTCCTCTCGTTTTCCCCGTGTTTCCTCTCGTTCTTCCGCGCGTTCTTCGTGTTCCCTCCGTAGGATCCCCTCCAAACGTGAAAGATCGACGAATTAGGGTTCCACCCTACGTCATATGGTATCATGAGCCACGTTGATCACGTTTTTGGAGCCCCTACCTCGTGATTTCTAGCTTGATTTTGTTGTTTTCGTCCTAAAAACCCGAAAATCCCCACAAAAATACCCCCAATTTTTTTTGTGATTTGTTGGTTTTGATGATGTTTTGTTGTTTTTGATCCATGGATTCGGTGTGTAACTCGTGGATCTTGTGTTTCCCCACCTTCTCCCCTTCGAAATCCACCCAAAATCCCCGAAATCGTCAAATTCCACCCCATTTTCGTGTTCTTCCCGAGCAGTTCCCGTGTGTGGTTGACCTGCCCGGATCATCCGGACCAAGTCCCGGATCATCCGGACTCGCCCGGATCATCCGGCTCCTGGCCCGGATCATCCGGCTTCCTCTGCCGAAACTGCAGATTCTGCTGCCCCCATCCGCCACCACCACCTTCCACACAAATATACACCCGCCACATCCCATCCACCACCATTTCCACTTGCCAAACCCCAAGACTCAACCTCCGTACTACCATTCGATTTTGAGTTTGACAATTTGAGTGAGATTTCCGTGTCCTCTTGTGTTTCGGCTATTTTGGTCGGCTACTCACCTTCGCTACGGACGGTAACATCGACGACATCTTTGTCATACCTTGCAATTGCATTGATAACCATCATATACCATCTTTTGCATTGCTTACCCACCGAGACTAGCCATTGAGTATTGCCGGCAACGTGACTTGTGCACATTAGTTGCATACACCATATCATACATACAATCGAGGTGCATATCTCGGAATCAACTTGTGTGTCACAAAGTTGTCATCGATACACAATTGCTATCTTAGTTCGTCAAGTTTGCATAAGAAAAGAGCTCAAAAGAGAAAGAGCCACTCAAGCTTTTAAGCAAAGAGCTTATAAGCAACAAGCATAGCATCATACAACATTAAGATTGTCATATAAGATCATCTTGGATCATTGCACCGAAATACCATACATATAGTATACTTGGGATAGAGATCGTTGCATTTTTGCAAAGTAGGTTGTGCACAAGCTCCGTATCCGCCTATTGTGCAATCGTGCTAGCGTCTCTCTAGTATTGTGCAACAAGAGCATTTTCGTGGATTCCACATTTTGGCTCACTTTTGGTTTGCACAATCCCATTTATCTATTTGCGTGTGTGTTTCCGTGTACCACTACTTGCTTGGTCTACTTGTTGCATATGCGAATTTGCGAATCTTCTTCAACATTTTTGAGTCAAGCTAACGATTGCAATTAATTTTGTGCCACCATCCTAACCAAGCTCCACCAAAAGCTTTTACTTGTGTAGGTGTGAGAATCGACAAGGATTGGTACCAATAGTGCTATTTCATTGTCCGCATTTGAGTGAACTTGATTCATTGTCAACTTCGGTCAAAGGTACATTGGTATTAGTTCTTTTCCTTCTACCACTCACAATTTGCTTGAAATGATGGATAGGCCAAGTTCTTCTACAAATCCACTCTTCATCGAGCAAGACGACGACATGTCATCATATGTCACCAAGAGCCACCTCTTTGGCGCGCAACGAGCTCTTCATCAAGAGCAACAAGCAATGAGCGAACGCATCGACAACCTCTCCACCGACTTGCGACTCTCCGAGAAACGTACATGCGATTACTTCGACAACAAACTCGACGTGCACAAGAAAGAGAACGATGCAAGAATGGACGAGATCCGCGCCTTGTTGGTGAACCGGCGTACTTCTACCTCTTCACACTCAAGACGGAGCCACTCAAGTCGCCACTCCGACGACTCCTTCTCCGACACAAGTACACCGTCATCGAACATTCTTCGTCGAGCCGCGCGTCAAGATCTAAATGCATCTCGCAACCCGCTACACGACAAGAATCTCCAAGAGCAAGTTGATGAAGAAGTTCCTCGTCCTCAAGCGAGCCAAATGGCGTCTGCTCAAGCTCAAGAACGACAACGTCTTCGTCACCAACAAGAACAAGAACGAGCGCGCCAACACCAAGAACAACAAGACGCCGAGACTAAACGTCTTCAACAACAACGAGAAGCACAAGCTCTTGAAGCAGAACGCGCCCTTCAAGCATCAACTCGAGCTCTCGACAACCGCAATCGCGAAAGGCGCAATCAAGAGGAAGCACTTCAAGAAGAAATACAAGAGAGGAACTACCATCCGCGTGCGCAACGTCAAGCTCCTCAAGCTCAACCTCAACCTCAAGGTCAACAAGAACAAGTTGATCATGGACTTCCTCCTCGCCAAGAGCAACATGAGGATGATTACCCTCCACGCCAAGAACGTCATCATCAACATCGACCTCAACACAATGAAGAACAACGCTATGGCAAGCTCAAGTTCACAATGCCCAAGTTCAATGGAACCAATGATCCCGAAGAGTACCTCTCATGGGCATTGAAGTTCGACAAAATCTTTCGCTTGCACAACTATGAGGAAGAGAAGAAGATCGCTATGGCATCACTTGAGTTCCAAGACTATGTGCTCATATGGTGGGAACAAGTCCTTGAGCACCGACAAGCAAGAGGTGAACCTCCAATCACCACTTGGGCTCAAATGAAGGATGTCATGAGAGCACGCTTTGTGCCCACCTACTACAACCGTGATCTCTTCAAGAAGCTACAACTCCTCAAGCAAGGAACAAAGAGTGTTGAAGAATACTACAAAGAGATGGAGATTGCCATGATTCGAGCCAATGTCAAGGAAGATGATGAGCAAACAATGGCACGATTCTTGAATGGACTCAACCATCCCATCAAGAAGATCGCCGACTTCCAACCCTACTCCAACCTCATTGAGCTCGTGCATCAAGCTACAAAGGCGGAACGACAAGTGCAAGATGACTTCAAGTACGCCAAGTACTCATCCAAGACATATGGCATCTCCAACAACCAAGCTTCAACAACTACTCCAACTTCGACATCAACCAAGCCTTTTCCAAGCAACGACGACAAGTCAAGTTACAAGAAAACTTCTACAAGTTCAAGTCGTCCTCCTCCTACTACAAGCAACTCCAAGCCGCGTGCTTCATCATCTACTCCAACCGATGAGACCGTCAAGACAAGCTCCTTCAAGTGTTTTACTTGCGGCGGCCGAGGCCACAAGTCATATGAATGCACCAACAAGCGTACCATGATACTAAACGACGATGGCACCTACGACTCAATGAGTGAAGATGAAATGGACGCTATTGAGCAAGTGGCCATGCACCGGCGCATCAACGACGATGAAGATGATCAAGTCTTTTGTGATGAAGATACAAGTCCCGCTCTTGTTGTCTCCAAGGTCTTGACACTTCAACATCAACTAGAAGAAGACCAAAGATGCCACATCTTCCACACAAAGGCCGGCATCAAGGGGAGATCCGTCAAGGTCATCATAGATGGAGGTAGTTGCCACAATTTGGCAAGCGAAGAACTATGCTCCAAGCTCCAATTGGTCAAGAAGAAGCATCCGCAACCATACAAGGTTCAATGGCTAAGTGACTCCGGCACTATACGAGTTGAGCACACGGTCAAAGTATCCTTCAAAATCGGTGCATATGAGGACACTTTGGAGTGTGATGTGGTCCCAATGACCGTTTGCCACCTCCTCCTTGGTCGGCCATGGCAATTCGACCGTGGTGTCTACCACAATGGGCGTACAAACCACTATAGCTTCAAGATGAAAGGAAAAGAATATGTCCTACGACCCATGTCTCCTAGTCAAGTGATAGCCGACAAACAAGCCACCAACCAAAGAGAGAAGAGTGAGAAAGTGAGCCACCAAAAAGTGAGTGAGAGCCACAAGCCAAATTTGAGCGCCTCTTCGCCTAGAGAGAAAAACCTCATACTATTCACCACCAAACATGAGATGAGAGAAGTGTGTGAGAACCCATCAAGTGTGATGCACTTTGTCCGTGTGTGCAAGGATGGCGAACCAAAAACTAACACCACTCATGAGCTACCTTTGGTGTTTCAATCTCTTTTGCAGGAATTTCAAGATGTTTTCCCCGATGAGCTACCTTCGGGTCTACCTCCTCTACGAGGCATTGAGCATCGAATCGATCTCATACCCGGAGCACCACTTCCAAACAAAGCTCCCTACCGTGTCAATCCCGAAGAAACCAAGGAGATTCAACGGCAAGTACAACAACTAATCGACAACGGTCATGTACGCGAAAGCTTAAGCCCTTGTGCCGTTCCCGTTATACTTGTGCCTAAGCCCGATGGAAGTTTCCGCTTGTGCTCCGATTGTAGACCCATAAATGCTATCACCGTGCGCTATAGGCATCCCATTCCTCGCCTAGATGATATGCTTGATGAACTTAGTGGAGCCAACTTTTTCTCAAAAATTGATCTTAAAAGTGGCTATTATCAAATCCGCATTCATGAGGGTGATGAATGGAAAACCGCTTTCAAAACAAAATTTGGCTTATATGAATGGTTGGTTATGCCTATGGGTTTGTCGGAAGCTCCCGGAACTTTTGTGCGTCTCATGCATCATGTACTTCGTCCATACATTGGAATCTTTGTTGTGGTTTACTTCGATGACATTCTCGTGTTTAGCAAAACCATGAAAGAGCATCTTGATCACGTTAAGCTTGTTTTGCAAACACTTCGAAAGGAAAGTCTTTATGCCAACTTGAAAAAATGCACTTTTGGCGTTGACAAAGTGGTTTTCTTGGGTTTCGTTGTCTCTTCCAAGGGTGTCCATGTTGATGAAACTAAGATCAAAGCAATTAAAACTTGGCCCCAACCCACAAATTTGCAACAAGTGCGAAGTTTCGTTGGTCTTGCAGGTTTTTATCGCCGCTTTGTGAAAAACTTTAGCACTATCGCAGCTCCTTTGCATGCCTTGAGTAAGAAGAATACTCCTTTTGTTCGGGGACCTTTGCAATCCAACGCTTTTGATGAGCTCAAGTCTTTACTTACTCATGCCCCGATTCTTGCTTTGCCCAATTTTGACAAAACCTTTGAGGTCCATTGTGATGCAAGTGGTACCAGAATTGGCGGAGTTTTAATGCAAGAAAAACGAGTCATTGCTTATTTTAGTGAAAAACTCTCTGGTGCTCAACTTAACTATCTCGTGTATGACAAGGAATTGTATGCTTAGTGCGTGTACTCCATGTTTGGGAACATTATCTTAGACCTCATGAGTTTGTCATCCATACCGATCATGAAACGCTTAAGTACTTAAAAGGTCAAACTAAATTGAACAAGCGCCATGCCAAATGGAGTGAATTTATTGAATCTTTTCCATATGTGATCAAGTACATTAAGGGAAAGGAAAATGTAGTTGCCGATGCACTTTCACGCATATACACGCTTGTCACCCAACTTGAGTTGAATGTTATTGGCTTTGAGCACATAAAAGAGTTGTATGCTAGTGATCCATCTTTTGCACCTCATTATGCTAAATGTTTGACACATACATCTTGGGAACAATATTACATCAAGGATGGTTATCTTATGAGAGCTAACAAACTATGCATACCCGAGTCTTCTCTTCGTTTGCTCCTTTTGCAAGAGGCTCATGGCGGTGGACTCATGGGACATTTTGGACGCGACAAGACCTTCGCCACGCCTCCAAGAACTACTTTTGGCCCAAGATGTTTCATGACGCCTCACGCTTCACCACAAGATGCTCAACATGCCGCAAAGCTAAGTCAAAAGCTCAATCTCATGGTCTTTACATGCCTCTTCCTATTCCTTATCAACCTTGGGAAGACATTAGCATGGACTTTGTACTTGGTTTGCCTAGAACTCAAAATGGAAAGGACTCAGATTTGTTGTTGTGGACAGATTTTCCAAAATGGCACATTTCATTCCTTGCAACAAAGTAGACGATGCTTCACATATTGCAAATCTCTTTTGTAGGAAAATCTTGCGCCTCCATGGAGTACCAAAGTCAATCGTCTCCGACCGCGACGTCAAGTTCTTGAGTTACTTTTGGAAAACTCTTTGCGCCAAGCTCGGAATCAAGCTCTTGTTCTCCTCCGCATACAATCCTCAAACCGACGGCCAAACGGAGGTGACAAACCGGACGCTCTCCACTCTACTTCGCATGTTGATCAAGAAGAACATCAAGGAGTGGGAGACGTGTCTACCCATCGCCGAGTACGCCTACAACCGTGCAAGACATTCGACGACCGGCAAGTCCCCCTTCGAGGTCGTCTACGGCTTCAACCCATTGTCCCCATTGGACATCCTACCTCTACCTCTTCAAGAGCGCACCAACCTCGATGCAAGTGCCCGTGCAAGCTACATCAACAAGATGCATGAAGATACAAGAAACACCATCGAGCGCCAAGTACAACGACTAGCGACCAAGCTCAACATCAACAAGCAACCCATGATCTTCAACATAGGCGATCTCGTGTGGCTACACCTTCGCAAGGAACGCTTCCCCAACGAACGCAAGTCCAAACTTCTACCTCGAGCCGATGGACCCTTCAAGGTGTTAGCACGCTACAACAACAACGCCTACAAGCTCGACCTACCAAGCAACAAGTACAACGTGAGCGACACCTTCAACATCAAAGACCTCTCGCCTTTCCATGGTGATCAAGATCTAGATCCGAGGTCGGATCCTTTCAAAGGGAGGGGATATGATGCGGAGCATCCTTCCATCATCCCCATGGACTCTGCATCAACACCTACACCAAATCGATAGTTAATATCTCATCGAAAGATCGGGACACCCCACCCTATCGACCTGGGCGTGATGGCTATGGACATGTGGTATGAGCAGTGGATTCGGATTGGCGTGGAATATGTGGGTGGTGGTATATGGCAGCGGCGACGGACAACCTCGTGGAATGTAACTCGAACCTCTAAAAGATCAGACGCTAAGACCAAAGAATCTCGACACGACGATGCAAACCAAGCAAATTCAACAAAGCAAATACGTAAAGATTATGCAAAGGCTCGATTGGTTCTGGATGGGATGAACTAACCCTAATTTTTTTTTGCTTTTTCGTGGACTATAGGTATGAAGAAGAATGACTGATCTAAACTACTTAAATCAGAAATCTCTCACCGAGCAACCCGAAATCGATACCACTTGATAGAGGCAAAGGTGTCCCGCCTTTCAATGAGATGGTGGATTTTCGGGTGGAAGTCACTTTTGACGATCCGACCACTTAACGGCGAGGACGCCGCGCTTTTAGCAATCGCTAAACCAACTCCAGAGGTTATCGATCACGCCGAGCACGCATCAACTCGACCACGAGGGTCTCTGCTTCCGCGAGCAAACGAAGAACAAGCAAGAAACTCGAGATTGCAACTCGATATTATGTAATATAAGATGAAAGCTTTATTGATCAAGGTGGGGTTCGTGGACGCCTTTGTCCTCGTCGTTAACACAAACGAAGCACGCGGTTGCGCTATGGCTAACTTTTTGATCTAAAAACAAACCTATTGTTCAAACGACGCCTCTAAGGGTCTGCATATATGGGAAGAGGAGGGAATTTCGTGGCCTTGGTGGGTGGGGTCCGAAAGCAACCCTAACTCTTGTTTCCCCACACATACTGACTCTAAAAATAGCCTATACTTAAGTATTTCGAAATTACATGGGCCTGGCTCCAATAATAAGGTGACGCGAAGACCTAGAATAGCCTATGGACTAATATTATGAAGTGACATCTTGTATATTTCGTCCAAGGCTTCATGCACTCTTATGGTGGCTTCAAACTCCCAAATCATCACTTGTAACTCTGCTTCGGGATCCCCTTTATGATGCCATCAGCTCCTCAAGTGTCTCTTGCTCCAATGTTCATCCTTCTCCAAGTTAGGCCCTTCATTTGTAAGCAAAACAAATGTATCCAATTTAGGCAAAGATCATATTCTCATGAATATTAGAATCATTACCAAGAAACGAAAGTACCGTAATTTAATCAGCGTATGCGAAGCTCTAGTAATTGGTCCCCGTGATATGTAACAAGAATGGCTGTGGGTGTAACAATGGTATTGATGTCCTCATCATGCATTGTTTCGATGTTGTCACTACTTCCACGTGATGTTACTACTTTTGCTCATGAGGAGACCTCTATAGTTTCCTCATATATATTAGGAGATCTTGATGCATTCCATACTTCTTTGATGATTCCTCATGATCACCATATGCATATGCATTCCATGAATAACAATTGATGTAGGGTGGAACCCTATAGCGCCGATCTTCACGCTGAGTGGGATCCTCAAGAACATGATGAACACGAGGAAGAACGGGAGAAATCACAAGGGGAAACACTCAAGAACAAGTCCAAATCACACATCCATTAGACAATCAAGCACACAAGATCACAAGGTACATGAACAACAAAGGGAAGATACAAGGTAAGGTTCATCTCCAAGAGGAGGTCTTGATGATATCCTTAGATAGATCTTCCCACAAGGGCTCTTGATGATATCCCGCAGATATTCTCACATGGAGGTCTTGAACTCCATGGGAGTGGTAGTCTCTCTCTCAAGAGTAGAGGTAGGAGCAAAGCTCACCTAAGAATGAGCTATCATATTTGCTAACCCTAGAAAGGAGGTGGAGGTGGTCTATTTATAGTCTAAGCCACTTAAAAGGTAAGTGGGAGAGGGATATCATCAAAGGTCACAAGAAAGGTGGTGCGCGTAGTACGACTATGGGCTGTAGTATCGCTTGAGCCAGTAGTACCGCTTGCTTTGGGCAGGGGTATCGCTGAGCGGTAGTATCGCATGCTTTGGCGGTAGTAACCTCTTCGACATCGGATCAGGTTCTTCTTCTTCTTCCGCCTTCGCTTCCACGCTCATCGCGGATCGGTGTAGGCGCCTCAGGCCAGACCTCCTCGTCAGGCGTGAAGCCGGCTAATACCTATGCATGCACACGAAAGTGAGTGTCAAGTAGTATACCATCCTCAAAGGGGTCAAGGAAGCACGTAAAGGAGAAGATTCACCTTATGTATGAGAAGTAGAGGTCGACGTGTCACTTGCCAAACGGACTCTTGACATGGTGATGACCGAGGATGCCTTGCATCAACAATGCTCTAGATATTTCTCATGATGCATTACACAATTTGAGTCTCCATTATGCGATACATCATAACAAACCTCTCATGATGGATGACATGTTTCTATATCACGATCTCATTTATTTGAGCATTGGCTACTTTGTGCTAACAAACACGCACACGCAAGATCATGATGGATGATGTGTACATCTACCACGCACACACACAATTTTCCTTTGCCTTTGTTTTGTGTAGGTACTCACGAGATACTCGCCAACCTCTCAATCCCAAGAGTTGATGAAACGAGCTCTTGAGAGCAAGGATGTTTTGGGATCCCGTGGACTATCCTTACCACCGCCCTTCAGCTAAGGACTACGCATAACTCCTCTACTTGGTTCTCACACGCTATGGGCCATTTACCACTTGTCACCTTATGCTCATTTTACCGTGTTCACTTTGCATGCTATGCTTGTCTTCTATGCCTCTTGGCATGCAATCGTGGACCTTGCTTGCATTTACCCATGATGAACCATTATGATATCCCATTGTGTATTTGCATGCTTGGTGGAGATCCTCATTGCTATTGCCATGTTTATCATGTGCCCTATACTATTGATGCTTGTTGTGTTGGGAGATCTCTAATATGTGCGCAATCAAGTAGTCCAAGATGAACCATAAGTCTCATGGTGCAAGCAACACAAGTAGTATGATCCACAATATCCATGCTCATTGTTTGGGAGTTCTCAAAAGAGAAGGATATCACCTTGAAAGCATGTCCTTGTGCATTCTTCACAACAATGTCGAGACACAAGCAAGAGCGATGTAGAATCGCGTGGTAGAAGGTGGCTCGCCTCAAGAGCTCAATGGTTAACTCACGCGGAAGTGGAAGCTCCACATGAAGTTCAAGCATCCTACACATGCACAAAACAAACAAAGAAAGTATAAGTATGATAGTAGACAAACCCATCATCCATCATGATGGTTCTCATCTTTGCACATAACCATTAGAAGCAAAAAGTGCATGGATAATATGATGCAACAATGGTGATATTCATGGCACTAGGTATATGGTGCAAAGAAGTAAGACAAGCATGCTTCACAAGAATTGTGTCAAAATCTCCAAATATATGCAGAATGCTATGGGGGCAATCTCATGAACAAGAAGAGAATCATTGTTGCACTCAATACATGGAAAATCATCTAGCATGAGAGAGGCAACACATGGAGATATATGACAAGAAGCAATACAAATCATGTGCAAAGTATATAGATGGTTGTCATCAACTGCATGAGATGAGCACTTATAACACAAGAGACAATGATCAAGATATATCATGTGAGAGGCATGAGCATATATGTCATTTACCCAAGAAAGCAAGTAGTGGAACATGGGTGATGCAATATAGTGAGCATTCATAGCTATCAAATCAAGCAAGCTAGTAGTGCAAGATGCAACATACTAGGAGGAATCATGGCTATCATGTCATTGGTGCAAATAGTGGGCATGCGGAATAATTCACAAGTCATAACACAAGCATGAAAGCAAGATATGAGTACAATATCATGAATGTATTGCACGAGAGGCCATATGTGAATAGCAATGGGTCATCATGACTCTCCCAACACAACAAGCATCAATAGAATGGGGCACATGATAAACATGGCAAAAGCAACAAGGATCTCCACCAAGCATGCAAATACACATAGGAATATCATAATGGAGAATCATGGGTAGATGCAAACAAGGGTCACAATTGTGCAAGGCAAAGGCATAGAAGCAATAAAGCATGCAAAGTGAACACCGGAAATGAGCATAATGTGAGAAGTGGTAAATGGCCCATAGCCGCAGGAGAGCCAAGCAGAGGAGTTGCACAGTAGTCCCATGCCAAGGGAACGTGGTAAGGATAGTCCACGGATCCCAAATCATCATTGCTCTCAAGAGCCTTCGTTTGTCAACTCGTGGATTGCAAAGTTGATAAGTATTCATGGGTACCTACACAAAAGAGACACAAACGGAAAGAAATTGTGTGTGTGGTAAATGTACACATCATCCATCATGAATGATGTATGTGCACGCAGAGTTAGCACAAGATAGGCATCGCCAAAGAAATTTGATGCATGGTATAGGAACATGTCATCCATCATGAAAGAATAGTTATGTATGTATGACGATGATGACACAAATTGAGCAAACAAGTATAAGGCACATCAAAAGCATGTTTATTCATGGGGAGCATATGGTGACACACTTATTTGGATCATGCAATGGATGGATGGATCAAAAATCTCTTAAAATGTATGAGGAAACTATGGGGTCTCCTCATGAGCAATATCGAAACATCACATGGAGAAAATGGACAACATCCAAAACAATGCATATCCGGTTAGGTGGTCATGGCATGGCATATGAGATAAATGATGCAAAGGGAGCATATCAATATCATCACAAGAAAAGCAAATGCCAATAACCATGGGCTTGTCATCTATGCCATATGTGCAAATTGGGTTTATTTTAATGGCATATGCATAGTCACTATGAAGAGATTGCAAATAAGACATATGGTGGATCTCATGCATAGCATATGACAAGTCAAGTTGGATTATCAAACATGATGTGACCCAAGGAATTGTCACAAGAAATCCAATGTAACATGGCATCACTACTAATAAACTCCACATGAGAATCATCATACTCATCATAAATGGCCAAATCATCGCATGGGGAAATCATACTAGCATGAAGCATGGTACTAAGTGGATCAACATCATGCAAGCAATCAATCTCAAGAATGTCCACTAGTGGGACTAGAGCATCACCGGCCACCTATGTTACCTTTGTCATTCCACTCAAGTGGTGTAGGTGAGGTGGTGGAAAGACCAAATGGTGGTCATCATCATCATCTTGATGGAACCATGTGGGTGGTGCATCATATTCCACCATGGCCATCATCTTGTCCAAAGGGAGGACGAAGTTGTCGAGGATCTACACACATCATAAATGGGACCTAGCACCAAACGAGAAGACACAATAGAGGTAGAGGTCAAGTTGTTAGAAATTCAAATGGCCTCACGAGACCTATCAACTATCTCTCTCTCTCTATGTGGTGGTTCACCTACCCTCAAAATAGGTGCGCACTCAATGTCGTGATATGGTGGAGTCACCAAATCACTCAAGTGGTGGGGTGGTGGCCTCCTCACATGAGAGAATGTGGCAACTCATCATATATGGGGCTAGTGGTGAAGCCACTCACCTCAATATGGTGGCACAAGTCACTCAAGTCATCATACGCCGTGGTCGAAGGGAAAGTCCCATGCTCAACCATCTCGCCATGGTCGCCGTGGATGAAGGCCAAGATGGCACATCATCACCTTGCCGTGGATGAAAGTCAAGATGGCTCAACATCACCTCGCCGTGATGAAGGCTACCAAGATGGCACATCACCTCTCGCCCTAAGATGGAAGCATCATCCTTGCTCGCCACCTTGTCACCGCCGCCCAAAGCTTGGTCCTTGAAGGTCTCCGAATAACCTGGGCCTCGCCGCACCGCCTTGAAAAAGAGTCAAGCGCAGATCTTTGATCATCAATGCCACAAAGAGGGATGGCGTGAAGTCGCACTTGGGAGCATCGCCTTGGAGCTTGCCGCCTTGGACATCGTGGGTGGTACTAGCCTCATGCTTGTCAGAGAGGTTTGGTCGCCGCTGTGTGTGCTTGGGGTGGAGAAGCCTCCTGGCCTTCATGAGTTCTTGTTCTACCTTTGAGAGCACCAATGTAGTAGTCACCGATGGACTTGTAGTTCTCCGAGGAGGATTTTCTGTCTTGGAGATGTCTGCTAGTAATCCCATCATGAAGTGGAACTTCATCGAAATGGGGTCGCCCACGGGCGTCGTTAGAAGGCAATCATCATCTCCTTGAAGTATTTGTCGACGGACTTGGATCCTAAAGCGTGTTTCTTCCAATTGGCGCCGGTTGTTCCGTAGGTTGGAGGCACAAACTCGCCGCAAAGCTTTCTTCGCCTTGGGCCAACTCATGTCGAGTAATTCAAGGTGTGTGAAGCCACCATGACGCAGGCGCGGCGTCGTGGAAGTTTCTTGTGGCGCACTTCACTTGATCTTCTGGATTTAACTTGATGTAGCTTGAGGTAGTCATTCATCAAACGCTCACACTGAGGTACCTTCGGTTCTTGAGTCCCAGAAAGGAATCTTGTGGTCGTTGTCGAGGTCAGAGAAATCGTGGAAGTCGCGACTTGAGCTAGGGTAGCCTCTCTTGAGTGTAGTCTTGAGGTTCTTGTTGGGCGAAGATGCCATATGTCCGTAAGAGGGCTTAAGATGCCTTGAAGTCGCCATTGGCTAAGATGCCAAGGGAGATGGTGAAGTTGCTGATAAGCTTGTCGTGCTGAAAGCTTCGACCTTCACGCTCTTGTCATGATGATGGTGTCGGCGCCGGCGTGATCTTGCCGAGGTGGTAGCTCTAAGGATGTGCTCTTTGAGCCGCCTTCTCAAGATGAGGAAGATCTGTAGGACTTTGATGAGGGCCTTCGATCTCCATGCGCTTTTGTCCATTCAAGGTCAGAGTTGTCATTGCTTCAAGGCATCAAACTGCCAAGCAGTCACAGGTAGACCTAAAGTGAAATTTCTTGCTCATCCATCACAAAGACTTTAGTAGTAGGTGAGTAGGAAAATGAGATAAACAATACCAAGTTACCTTTTCCCAAAGTTGAGGATGTATCCGCGGTCACTCAATGTGAGATGAAAGAATAGTGGAATTGGTGATAGAGGCAGAGGTGTCCCTGCTTTTCGGCGAGATGGTGGATTTCGCTTTGGTGGAAGTCGACTTTGACGATCCGGGACATTAGCTGCAAGAGACGCCGCGCTTAGCAATCGCTAAACCAACTCCGAGAGGTTATTGACCACGCCGAGCACGATCAACTCGACCACGAGGGTCTATTTCATGAGCAAACGAAGAACAAGCAAGAAACCTGAGATTGCAACTGGATATTGCGTATATAAGATGAAAGCTTTATTGATCAAGGTGGGTTCTGCGGACGCTTTGTCCGGTCGCTGAACACAAACGGCACGCCGGTTGCAGCTATGGTGAACTTTTTGATCTAAACAAAAACCTAAGTCTAAACGGTTCCCTAAGGGTTGTATATATGGAGGAAGAGGGGTGAATTTCTGTGGCCTTTGGTGGAGGGGTCCCAAACTAACCCTATCTCTTGTTTCACAACATACCGGACTCTCAAAAATAGCCTATACTAATGTATTTCGAAATTACATGGCCTGGCCCAATAATAAGGTGACAGAAGACTTAGAATAGCCTATGACCCAATATTATGAAGTGGCATCTTGTATATTTCGTCCAAGGCTTCATGCACTCCTTATGGTGGCTTCAAAGTCCTGAAATCATCACTTGTAACTCTGTTTGACCTCTTTTATGCATGCCATCAACTCCATGTGTTCTCTGCTCCAATGTTCATCCTTCTCCAAGCTAGGCCCTTCATTTGTAAGCAAAACAAATGTATCCAATTTAGGCAAGATCATATTCCTCATGAACATTAGAATCATTACCAAGAAACGAAAGTGTACCTGTAATTTAGCTGGGCGGCGCGAGCCCTAGTAATTGGTCCAAGATGTATAGCAGCAGGGTGTGGGTGTAATAATGGTATTGATGTCCTCATCCTCCTCCTTCTTGAAATGAAGTCGCCCTCGACGGGTTCATCTTCCTCACCCAAATATGGCTTCAAATGCAATGTTAAAAGTGGGACTAACCCCAAAATCTGCAGTAGCCTAAGTTTATATGCATTATCATTTACTTTCTCTCAACACCTTAAAGGGACCAAAGCAAGACGTGGGCATTAGCTTTGATTTATGCAAATCAGGAAATCTATCCTTACGCAAATGTAACCAAACAAGATCTCCAGTGCAAACACAACATGTTTTCTACCCTTATCTCCAAGAAGTTTATATTTAGCATTCATATACTCAATGTTTTCCTTAGTTAACTCATGCATTTTTAAAATCAATTCAAAGACGCTTTTTAGCATCAAAATTAACCTTCTCTCAAGATGGAAGAGGCAACAAATCAATAGGTGCACGAGGTAGGAAACCATACACAACTTCAAAAGGGCACATCTTAGTAGTAGAATGCAATGAACGCATATAAGCAAATTCAATATGAGGCAAGCATTCCTCCCACATTTTCTTATTTTTCTTTAGAACAGCCCTAAGCATAGTAGACAATGTTCTATTGACTACTTCATTTGTCCATCACTTAGGGTGACAAGTAGTACTAAAAGCAGTTTAGTCCCCAACTTAGCCCATAAACATCTCCAAAAGTGGCTAAGAAATTTAGTATCACGATCTGAAACAATAGTATTTGGTACACCATGCAAGCTTAATAATTTCAATGAAAGAACAAATCAGCAACATTGACAAAGATCATCGCTTTTATGACATGGTATAAAGTGTGCCATTTTTCGAGAATCCATCCACGACAACAACAAATATGTTATCCTCCCTTCTTTTGTTCTAGGTAAACAAAGTCCATAGATATATCCTCCCAAGGAACACTAGGTACAGTAAAGGCATATATAAACCATGAGGATTGAGTCGTGACTTAGCTTTTTGACATGTAGTGCAATGCAAGCAATAAACGCCAACATCCGCATCCTTTGGCCAAAAGAAATGTGTAGCAAGTACGCCCTCCGCCTTCTTCACGCCAAAGTGTCCCATTAGTCCTCCTCCATGCGCCCTCGCAACAACAAAAAGACGAACGGAGCTAGTCTGAATGCATAGCTTGTTAGCACGAACACAAATCCATCATCATTGATTTACAAACTTGTTCTCATGTTCTTCCTTCTTACAATTCTGCAATACATCTTAAAATCAGCATCATGCACATATTGATCTTTGATGGTCTCCAAACCAAATATTTTAAAGTCAAGTTGTGAAAGCATAGTATAGCATTTAGACAATGCATCAAAGAATAACATTTTCTTTACCCTTCTTGTGTTTAATGACATAAGGAAAGTCTCAATGAATTCAACCCATTTAGCATGTCTATTCATCAGTTTAGCTTGACTTTTAATATGTTTCAAAGATTCATGATCAGAATGTATAACAAATTCTTTTGGGCCATAAATAATGTTGCCATGTTTCTAAAGTCCGAACAAGAGCATATAATTCTTTATCATAAGTAGAGTAATTCAGACTTAGGCCCACTCAATTTTTCGTAAAAGTATGCAACAGTGTTTGCTATCTTGTAATAACACACCTCCTAATCCAATTCCACTAGCATCACATTCAAGCTCAAAAGTCTTATTAAAATCAGGAAGTTGGAGTAAAGGAGCAGGTGTCAACTTATCTTTCAATACCGTGAAGGCTTCTTCCTCGTACGGCACCCCAAACAAAAGGCACATCCTTCTTTGTAAGCTCATTGAGAGGTGCAGAATGGTGCTGAAATCTCTCACAAAACGCCTATAGAAACCAGTGGAGGCCAAGGAAACTCCTCACTTGTGTGACTGCTTTGGGCTGCGCCAACTCTCAATAGCTTCAATCTTGGCTTTATCAACTTCAATTCCCTCGTGGAGTAACAACATAGCCAAGAAAAGATACTCGGTTGTGCAAAAGGTGCACTTCCTAAGGTTACCAAACAAACGCATCACGAGAGCATTAAAAACAGCACGTAAATGTTCCAAATGTTCTTCCAAAGATTTGCTATAAATCAAGATATCATCAAAATAGACTACCACAAATCGCCCAATGAAAGCACGCGAAACTTCGCTCATTAATCTCATGAAAGTACTAGGTGCATTAGTTAACCCAAAAGGCATGACTAACCACTCATATAATCCAAACTTAGTTTTAAATGCTTTTTCATTCATCTCCCAATTTCATACTTAATTTGATGGTATCCACTACGCAAATCAACTTTGGAGAATATTGTAGAGCCACTCAATTCATCAAGCATATCATCTAGCTAGAATAGGGTGACGATAACGAATAGTAATATTATTGATGCCTCTACAATCAACACACACGCGATGTACTCATCCTTTTTCGCACTAGAATAATAGGAACAAAGACAAGGACTAAGGGATTCGCAGATATAACCTTTTGTCGAAAGCAGCTCCCGCATTTATGACGATAATCTCCTTCGCCTCCTCCGGATTGGCAATTTGTATGGCTACTACGTTGGGTAATGATGCACCGAATTAAGTCAATTTGATGCTCAATCCTCGAATAGGTGGTAATCCTTATAAGAATTGTCATGGGAAAGACGCCAAACAACTCCCGCAAAATGTTAGTGACAGCGTGGGGGCAAAGAGGAAGGCACGCCCTTAATGAAAATAATGCCCTTTGCACACAAAAGCATAGCAAATAGATTTGCCAAAATCTAGCTCATCAACATCGATTTGTGGCAAGTAAACATGCACTTTTCAATTTAATTTCGTATAAAGAGATGGTTTATTATTAGCTTCATGTGTCGCTTCAAATTCTTTTGCCACAATCTGATTTTCACTCTTATTTTTCTCCTGTTTTGCTTTATTAGCTCTATTAATATCATCTTTCAAAATGGACCTGTAGTCATAGGAAGCAAAGTAATATTTTATCCTTATGAACAAGAGTATACCGATTGTTTCTACCATGGTGTACAGAATTTTATCAAATTGCCATGGTCTACCAAGTAACAAGGAACATGCTTGCATAGGTACCACATCACAATCAACATAATCAGATATGTAGAGATACTAAAATGCACACCTAACAAAGACGTGTTACCTTCACCTTACGCTGTTGTTGAACCATTGGATGTAGGGATGTGGATGTGGTCTTGTGGTGAGAGATAGCTTCCACCATCTCCATGCTAGCTAAGTTGTTGCAGCTCCATCTATGATGACGCCGAATAGAACGCTCCTTCACAACTCCCTTTGTATGGAACAAATTATGCCTCTGATTTTGCTCACTTGTGTAACTCGTGACACCAAAACACGCTGAGTAATTAAACATTCATACCCACAAGATCTTCAGGAGCCATGTATTGTGTCTCATGATCGTAATCATCTCCACCGTGTTCCTCATGTGTAATAAGAGCCAAAGTCTCCTCATCATAGTCACTAGCGGACTTCATACCCACCATCCTCGGGGAATAATCATCACACGCTTGAGATTTGCATTCTCTCAAGAAAATGTCCTTTCCCTTACTAACGACGACAAATAATATCACTTGTGTGCCCCGCTTGACGCCATGGAAGAAGAAGAGCTCTGCTGGTGTGCCCAAGCAGTGTGCTCTTGGCGATAGTGGTGGTTGTGCCTTTCGTTTGTATCACGGTTGGAGGTGGCAATCAAGGAGGTGATGGTGTAGTGGAAGTAGATGATGCACGTGGTGTCCATGATGAAGGTCGACCACAGTAAAAGAAAAGTGCGCCAATGCTCGGCCGATCCTCTCAGACTTCACGCTCAGCTTTTACAAGCAAGATGGAATAAACGAGTGATATTATTATAATCCTTATAGTCTAGAATGGTCTCAATCTCTATTTAATCCACCCGTAAAACGTAAAGCATAGCTTCATTCTCCTCAACAATACCACATCTAATCAAGCCGCTGTGCAATTCCCGATAATATTCTTCTACAGAATTTTTTCCTTGTCTTAAACGCTGCAATTTTTGAAGTAATTCACATTGATAATATGGTGGAACCAAACGAAAAGATAGCAGTTTTCAAAGCAGCCCAAGTAGTGGAACAGATATAATCTACAATGTTCGACCACCAAACACATGCAAAGCTAGTGAAAGCAAACAAAAACAGCAGAACACGCCTCCTCGTGATATTGTAAACATGTAAATCGTTGTTCAGCTTTAACTCCCAAGTAAGATATATCAGTGAACATATCTACCTCAAATGGTGGAATATTCAATTTCAGTTTAGGAGATGGTCATGATCTCGCACTCCGAGGGGAGCCCTAACATTGCCATTATTTGCATGTGGACGATCGTGGTTGTGGTGCTGGTGGTTGCATCGAAGTGTTCGATGTTGATCAACCTCATCCTCGTAATCTTCCACATAATCATCCGCGGTTACCAGCAGAAGCAGTGAGCAGTGAGCCAAAGAAGCACCAACAGAGAGCGCGGCAGACAGAATTTTGTCCTCGCTCAATAGGAACACGCCGAGCTGGCCCATACCGATTCGAAGGGGCGAAGCAGTTGTCGCTGCAGAGGTGCGATAGGTGCAAAGCGGGCGTGTTGTGGAAAACGCTACGAAAGCAATTCATCAAACTTGCTATCAAGCTTTGTTTCAAACGCCTTCAATGCCATCTATCTTCTCCATGGCCTCACAAATTGCTTACTACATCTTGCACCTGTCCAATCATCATTTGTCAAACTTATCATGTAGTCGCTTGTTTGTCGTGTTCTCCCAATCAGCTCTCATCTACCCGTGATCCTCGCCATGGTTAGCAGCAATAGAAACACACAAGAATATGATCCTACAGTATACTAGGAAGTGGTGGTGGTGGTGGTGGATAAAGAATAAACCGCGAAGCAAATCACAAATTCTTACCGCCTCCACCAAAGAGCGTGTGGATCGCAACCGCTGTAGTCAAACTCTCAAAGCTTGGATATAGCGACACCAGGAGAATCAAACAAACGCACGAGATGTATGTGGAGCGGAAGGCTTATAATATGGTAGCAAAAAGGGTCAAGAATAATCAAATCAGAGATGCAAAGTTGAATAAACGCCAACGACGCAGATCAGCTTGGTCCTAGGCTAGACCGTGCAGAGACGCCAGCCCAGAACACTAATAAAATCACGACGCCGCACGTAAACAAAGGAAAAGCACACTCAATTTTTTTTTTTTTTTTTATGCTTGCTTTTTTTTTTTTTGCTATAAAATCACTATAATGGCGTAGTGTCTCAAAACTCTTCCAGTGTCAACTCGACAGATGGGCACGAAATTTTTCAACCAAAAAATTTTTTTTCGATCGCTCGACCTAAAAACTGAAACGCGTCAAAAAACTTTCTATAACCATCGGCTCAATACGCTTAGAAACACCTAAAAATAGGATAGCAGTAAATTTTTTATCCCGTATGCTTTTGGAAAATTTTGGGCCTAAACGGAGGGTGGTTTCTGACTTTTTTTTTTTGGAAACCAACTTCTCACTTACGCAAAAAGATTGTCGGAACTCAAACCCATCGCACAAGGAAACACTAATCGAATTTAGATGGATCCCCAAACAAATCAATATGCAAGGAACTCGGATTGGTGGTGGATATATGGTGGTGGTATATGGCAACGTGGGTATATGGCAGCGGTGGTGGTATATGGATACGGATTCAAGTTATGGTGGATAAGCGGTGGTGGTAGATGGCGTGGGCGATGATGATGGTGTGGCGCGGCAAGTGACAACTTATGACCGTAACTCAAACTCTAAAAGACTAGACTCTAAGACCACAACTAGACACTTACGATGCAACCGCAAATTCAACAACGCAAATACGTAAAAGATTATGCAAAGGCTTTATTGGTTTGGATATGATGACCTAACCCTAAATTTTTTGTGGCTTTTTCGTGGACTGTAGGTATGAAGAATGACTCGATCTAAACTAATACGAAAATCAGAAATCTCACCGAGCAACCTCGGAAATCTGATACCACTTGATAGAGGCAGAGGTGTCCCGCCTTTCGAAGGAGATGGTGGATTTCGCTTTGGTGGAAGTCGATTTTGACGATCCGACTCACGAAGCGTAAGGAGGCCGCTACTTAGCAATCGCTAAACCAACTCCGAGAGGTTATCGACCACGCCGGAGCATCCATCAATCCGACCACGAGGGTCTATTTCATGAGCAAACGAAGAACAAGCAAGAACCCGAGATTGCAATCTGGATATTGCTAATATAAGATGAAAGCTTTATTGATCAAGGTGGGGTTCGTGACGCTTTGTCCGGTCGCTGAACACAAACGGCACGCTAAGTTGCAGCTATGGCTAACTTTTGATCTAAAAACAAACCCAAGTCTAAACGCCCTAAGGGCTATATATATAGGAAGAGGGGTGAATTTCGTGGCCTTTTGGTGAGGGTCCAAACCAACCCTATCTCTTGTTTCCACACATACGGACTCTAAAAATAGCCTATACTAATGTATTTCGAAATTACATGGGCCTGGCCCATAATAAGGTGACGCAAAGACCCAGAATAGCCTATGGACGAATATTATGAAGTGGCATCTTGTATATTTCTGTCCAAGGCTTCATGCACTCTTATGGTGGCTTCAAAGTCCTGAAATCATCACTTGTAACTCCGCTTCGATCTCCTTGTGCATGCCATCAACTCCATGTGTGTTCTTGCTCCAATGTTCATCCTTTCCAAGCTAGGCCCTTCATTTGTAAGCAAAACAAATGTATCCAATTTAGGCAGCATCATTCTCATGAACATTAGAATCATTACCAAGAAACGAAAGTACCTGTAATTTAGTTGGCGTATGCGAGCTCTAGTAATTGGTCCAAGATGTATAGCAGAGGGCTGTGGGTGTAACAATGGTATTGATGTCCTCATCAATTGGTACTGGACTTGTTCACTCACACCCACAAGTAAAGGCTTATGGTAGAGCTCTTGCGGAGGATAGTGGCACAAAAAATTTGATGCAAAATGTTAGCAAGAGTCAATAATGTTGAAAAAGATTCACAAATTCGCAAGTGAAACAAATGGACCAATAGCAATGAAAGGTACACGGAAACACACACACGGATAGATAAATGGGGGTCGTGGCAACCAAGGAATGAGCACAAAATGTGGAATCCACGCTTTGCGTCAAGCACACAACTCAAGAGAGACGCTAGCACGCATTGCTCAACAAAGCTGGGATATTTAATACTTGTGCACAACCTATAAGATGCAAAATGGATAAAATTTTCATCCCAAGTATATATATGTATATGTATGGTTCTTGGCTCTCTGCCATGATATATCATATGGTGTAGATTTTGGTAGGGCTCTTATGTGCAATGGGGGTATGATGCTATGGCACTTGTTTCACCAGCTCTGGTGCTCTTTGTGCTTAAAAAGCTTTTTCTCTTTTTTATATATATACTTTGTACATTACATTAAACCAAGATAGCAATTGTGTATATAAGGAACAAACTTGAGGCACAATGGATGATATGACAATAAGATGATATGGTATGTATGCAATGGATGGTGGATCACTAATGTGCACAAGTAACGCTAGTTTAATACTCAAATTGTATTAGTCTCGATAGGGCAAGTAACGAAAATGGGCTAGGGGTTAACAATGCAATTGTATGGGTATATAAAAGGTGTCGTCGAGGGTTACCATCCTTTATAAATGATGAGTGGCGGTGTTCTTGGTGTAGATACCAAGATGATGGAGACTCACCCAAGTAGTCAAACACCTTAGAATGTAGAAACCAGCGAACTCAAAATCTCAAATGACAAATGTCAAATTACAGAAGCTAAAAGCGGTGGTGGTTTGTACCAGGCAATGCGGAAGTGAGAGGATGGCTATTAACGATGAAAGAGTTGAAGACACGGTCCCTTGGCAGTCAAAACACTTTAGGAGACACAAGCCACAACTCAAAAAGCTCAAACAACACCTGTTAAGTTGGGTTGTTTGGCGGTATGGTGGGCAAGGTTATGTGGGAAGTGTTATGGATGGTGGGCAAGAAAGGTATTGATGAAGAAGCAACCGGCCCCTAAGTAGCCTAAACACCTTAGGAGACTCAAATCACAACTCAAACAACCACTAATGCTTATAAGGAACAAAATGGGTTAGGTTGCTAAGTCGGTGGTGGTTATGCGGACGCTGTGGTGGAAGCCCTAGCAAAGATGCCAAAATTCACCAAAAGTGATGGAGTCAAATGATGGTAGTATTTTTAGGATGGGGATGTCCATAGCTTCAAAACGAGCTAAAGAACATCAAAACGGACTGATGAATTAGTTATGGGCAAAACGGTGAAACTCGGAAAGCTGAATCGGCCAGGGCGGTAGTACTGCTCAGGAGGGCGGTAAATACTCGCTGTGTCGGGATTTTTCGACTGTTTCCGCTGAACAGGCCTGGCTGTAGTATTGTTCACGGCCGGTAGTACCGCTTGAGGTTCTCAGCGGTAGTACCGCTTAGGAGGGGCTAGAGATGGCCGTATTTGGATTTTTCGCAGATCTAATTGTGCCAGGATTTTGCCATAGGCTATTCTAGGTGCTGCGTCACCTTATTAGTGGGCCAGGCCCATGTAATTTCGAAATACATTAGTATAGGCTATTTTTAGAGTCCGTATGTGTGGGGAAACAAGAGATAGGGTTAGTTTCGGACCCCTCCACCAAGGGCCACGAAATTCACCCCCTCTTCCTCCATATATATAGCCATTAGGGCACCGTTTAGACTTGGGATTTGTTTAGTTAAAAGTTAGCCATTGCAACTTCGTGTACTTCGTTTGTGTCCAACGACCAGACCAAGACCGCTTACGGATCCCCACCTTTATCAATACTTCATATATACTCGCAATATTCAGATTGCTTTTATCATATTCTTGCTTGTTCTTGATTACTTGCGGAATAGACCTTCGTGGTCGAGTTGATTGTGCTCGGCGTGGTCAATAACCTTGTCGGAGTTGGTTTAGCGATTGCTAAGGCGCCAGCGTCGTTGCGTTTGTAGTCGGATCGTCAAAGTCATCTTCACCAAATCGATAGTTATCATCTCATCGAAGATCGGGACACCCACCTCTATCGGTAGGGCGTGATGGCGGCGGATATGTGGTGGCGTATATGGATTCGGATTAGCGGTGAATATGTGGTGGTGGTATATGGCAGCGGCGGCGTGACAACCTGTGAAATGAACTCGAAACTCTAAAAGACTAGGCGCTAAGACCAGCAACTTGACACGACGATGCAACCGCAAATTCAACAAAGCAAATACGAAAAAGATTATGCAAAGGCTCGATTGGTTCGGATGGGATGAACTAACCTAATTTTTTTTGGCTTTTTCGTGGACTATAGGTATGAAGAACAGACTCGATCTAAACTACGAAAAACTGTAAAATCTCACCGAGCAACACGGAAATCGATACCACTTGATAGAGGCAAAGGTGTCCCGTCTTTCGATGAGATGGTGGATTTTCGCTTTGGTGGAAGTCGACTTTGACGATCCGACTACTGAACGTCAGCGAGGGCGTCGCGCCTTAGCAATCGCTAAACCAACTCCGAGAGGTTATCGACCACGCCGAGCACGATCAACTCCGACCACGAGGGTCTGCTTTCCTGCGAGCAAGCGAAGAACAAGCAAGAAACCGAGATTGCAATCTGGATATTGCGAATATAAGATGAAAGCTTTATTGATCAAGGTGGGGTTACTGTGGCGCCTTTGTCCGGTCGTTGAACACAAACGAAGTACGCGAAGTTGCAGCTATGGCGAACTTTTGATCTAAACAAAACCCAAGGTCTAAACGACGCCCTAAGGGCTGTATATATGGGGGAAGAGGAGGAATTTCGTGGCCCTTGAGGTGGGGTCCGAAAGCAACCCTAACTCTTGTTTCCCCACACATACGGACTCTAAAATAGCCTATACTTAAGTATTTCGAAATTACATGGGCCTGGCCCAATAATAAGGTGACGAAGACACCTAGAATAGCCTATGGACGAATATTATGAAGTGACATCTTGTATATTTCGTCCAAGGCTTCATGCACTCCTTATGGTGGCTTCAAACTCTGAAATCATCACTTGTAACTCCGTTCTTGATCCCTTTGCGCATGCCATCAGCTCCTGCGTGTTCTTGCTCCAATGTTCATCCTTCTCCAAGCTAGGCCCTTCATTTGTAAGCAAAACAAATGTATCCAATTTAGGCAGCATCATATTCTCATGAACATTAGAATCATTACCAAGAAACGAAAGTACCTGGTAATTTAATTGGCGTGCGCGAGCTCTAGTAATTGGTCCCGTATATGTAACAGTAGGGGCTGTGGGTGTAACAATGGTATTGATGTCCTCATCATGCATTGTTTTGGATGTTGTCAATACTCTCCACGTGATGTTACTACTCTTGCTCATGAGGAGACCCCCATAGTTTCCTCATATATATTAGGAGATCTTGATGCATTCCATACTTTGCATGATTCCCATGACTGCGTGCACCATATGCATTCCATGAATAACAATTGATGTAGGGTGGAACCCTATAGCGTCGATCTTTCACGTTTGGAGTGGGATCCCTCGAAGAACATGATGAACACGAGGAAGAACGGGGAGAAATCACAAGGGGAAACACTCAAGAACAAGTCCAAATCACACATCCATTAGACAATCAAGCACACAAGATCACAAGGTACATGAACAACAAAGGGAAAGATACAAGGTAAGGTTCATCTCCAAGAGGAGGTCTTGATGATATCCTAGATAGATCTTCCCACAAGGGGTCTTGATGATATCCTTGAGATCTTCTCACATGGAGGTCTTGAACTCCATGGGAGTGGTAGTCTCTCTCTCAAGAGTAGAGGTAGGAGCAAAGCTCACCTAAGAATGAGCTATCATATTTGCTAACCCTAGAAAGGAGGTGGAGGTGGTCTATTTATAGTCTAAGCCACGAAGGGGTAAGTGGGAGAGGATACGGCCAAAGGCCATGACGCTATCACAAGACAAAGCAGGGCGGTAGTACGGGACTCATGGGCGGTAGTACCAGCTTGCGGTAGTACCGCTTGCTTTGGGCGGTAGTACCGCTTGAGCGGTAGTACCGCTTGCTTTGGCGGTAGTACCGCCTTTCTCGACTAGGCAGTTTCTTCTTCTTCCGCTTTCGCTTCCGCTTCCCTCATGACGGTGTAGGCGTTCCTTGGCGCTTGCACTCCTCCTCGTCGTGCGTGAAGCTCCGACAATACCTATGCATGCACACGAGTGGAGTGTCAAGTAGTATACCATCCTCAAAGGGGTCAAGTGAACACGTGTAAAGGAGAAGATTCACCTTTATGTATGAGAAGTAGAGGTCGCACGTGTCACTTGCCAAACGGACTCTTGACATGGTGATGACCGTAGGATGCTCGGCATCAACAATGCTCTAGATATTTCTCATGATGCATTACACAATTTGAGTCTCCATTATGCGATACATCATAACAAACCTCTCATGATGGATGACATGTTTCTATATCACGCATCTCATTTATTTGAGCATTGGCTACTTTGTGCTAACAAACACACGCACGTGCGCATCATGATGGATGATGTGTACATCTACCACGCACACACAATTTTCCCTTTGCCTTTGTTTTGTGTAGGTACTCACGTATACTCGTCAACCTCTCAATCCCAAGAGTTGACGAAACGAGCTCTTGAGAGCAAGGATGCTTTGGGATCCCGTGGACTATCCTTACCACCGTCCCCTTCGCGCAAGGACTACGCGCAACTCCTCTACTTGGCTCTCACACGGCTATGGGCCATTTACCACTTGTCACCTTATGCTCATTTTACCGTGTTCACTTTGCATGCTATGCTTGCTTCTATGCCTTTGCCATGCAATCGTGACCCTTGCTTGCATTTACCCATGATGAACCATTATGATATCCCATTGTGTATTTGCATGCTTGGTGGAGATCCTTGTTGCTATTGCCATGTTTATCATGTGCCCCATACTATTGATGCTTGTTGTGTTGGGAGATCTCTAATATGTGCGCAATCAAGTAGTCCAAGATGAACCATAAGTCTCATGGTGCAAGCAACACAAGTAGTATGATCCACAATATCCATGCTCATTGTTTGGGAGTTCTCAAAAGAGAAGGATATCACCTTGAAAGCATGTCCTTGTGCATTCTTCACAATGTCGAGACACAAGCAAGAGCGATGTAGAATCGTCGTGGTAGAAGGTGGCTCGCTCTCAAGAGCTCGAATGGTTAACTCACGTGAAGTGGAAGTCGACATGAAGTCCAAGTATCCTACACATGCACAAAACAAAACAAAGAAAGTATGCGCATGGTAGACAAACCCATCATCCATCATGATGGTTCTCATCTTTTGCACATAACCATTAGAAGCAAAAGTGCATGGATAATATGATGCAACAATGGTGATATTCATGGCACTAGGTATATGGTGCAAAGAAGTAAGACAAGCATGCTTCACAAGAATTGTGTCAAAATCTCCAAATATATGCGAGAATGCTATGGGGGCAATCTCATGAACAAGAAGAGAATCATTGTTGCACTCAATACATGGAAAATCATCTAGCATGAGAGAGGCAACACATGGAGATATATGACAAGAAGCAATACAAATCATGTGCAAAGCATATAGATGGTTGTCATCAACCGCATGAGATGAGCACTTATAACACAAGAGACAATGATCAAGATATATCATGTGAGAGGCATGAGCATATATGTCATCAACCCAAGAAAGCAAGTAGTGGAACATGGGTGATGCAATATAGTGAGCATTCATAGCTATCAAATCAAGCAAGCTAGTAGTGCGAAGATGCAACATACTAGGAGGAATCATGGCAAACATGTCATTGGTGCAAATAGTGGGCATGAATAATTCACAAGTCATAACACAAGCATGAAAGCAAGATATGAGTACAATATCATGAATGTATTGGCGAGAGGCCATATGTGAATAGCAATGGGTCATCATGACTCTCCCAACACAACAAGCATCAATAGAATGGGGCACATGATAAACATGGCAAAAGCAACAAGGATCTCCACCAAGCATGCAAATACACATAGGAATATCATAATGGAGAATCATGGGTAGATGCAAACAAGGGTCACAATTGCATGGCAAAGGCATAGAAGCAAGCATAGCATGCAAAGTGAACACGGTAAAATGAGCATAATGTGAGAAGTGGTAAATGGCCCATAGCCGTGTGAGAGCCAAGTAGAGGAGTTGCGCGTAGTCCTTGCGCGAAGGGAACGGTGGTAAGGATAGTCCACGGGATCCCAAATCATCATTGCTCTCAAGAGCTCGTTTTGTCAACTCGTGGGATTGCAAAGTTGACAAGTATTCATGGGTACCTACACAAAAGAGACACAAACGAAAGAAATTGTGTGTGTGGTAAATGTACACATCATCCATCATGATGTGTATGTGCACGTGTGAGTTAGCACAAGATAGGCATCGCTCAAAGAAATTTGATGCATGGTATAGGAACATGTCATCCATCATGAAAGAATAGTTGTTATGTATGACACGATGGGGACACAAATTGAGCAAACAAGTATAAGGCACATCAAAAGCATGTTTATTCATGGGGAGCATATGGTGCACACACGTATTTGGATCATGCAATGGATGGGATGGATCAAAATCTCTTAAAATGTATGAGGAAACTATGGGGGTCTCCTCATGAGCAATATCGGAAACATCACATGGAGAAAATGGACAACATCCAAAACAATGCATATCCGAAGCTAGGTGGTCATGGCATGGCATATGAGATAAATGATGCAAAGGGAGCATATCAATATCATCACAAGAAAAGCAAATGCCAATAACCATGGGCTTGTCATCTATGCCATATGTGCAAATTGGGTTTATTTTAATGGCATATGCATAGTCACTATGAAGAGATTGCAAATAAGACATATGGTGGATCTCATGCATAGCATATGACAAGTCAAGCGGATTATCAAACATGATGTGACCTAAGGAATTGTCACAAGAAATCCAATGTAACATGGCATCACTACTAATAAACTCCACATGAGAATCATCATACTCATCATAAATGGCCAAATCATCGCATGGGGAAATCATACTAGCATGAAGCATGGTACTAAGTGGATCAACATCATGCAAGCAATCAATCTCAAGAATGTCCACTAGTGGGACTAGAGCATCACCGTCACCTATGTTACCTTTGTCATTCCACTCAAGTGGTGTAGGTGAGGTGGGAAAGACCAAATGGTGGTCATCATCATCATCTTGATGGAACCATGTGGGTGGTGCATCATATTCCACCATGGCCATCATCTTGTCCAAAGGGAGGACGAAGTTGTCGAGGATCGGCGCGTCATCATAAATGGGACCTAGCACCAAACGAGAAGACACAATAGAGGTAGAGGTCAAGTTGTTAGAAATTCAAATGGCCTCACGAGACCTATCAACTATCTCTCTCTCTCTATGTGGTGGTTCACTCACTCCCTCAAAATAGGTGCACTCAATGTCGCATATGGTGGAGTCACTCAAATCACTCAAGTGGTGGTGGTGGTGGCTCTCCTCACATGAGAATTGTGGCAACTCATCATATATGGGGCTAGTGGTGAAGTCACTCTCACTCTCAATATGGTGGCACAAGTCACTCAAGTCATCATACGTCGCCGTGGTCGAAGGGAAAGTCCCATGCTCAACCATCTCGTCATGGTCGCCGTGGATGAAGGCCGAAGATGGCACATCATCACTCTCGTCGTGGATGAAGGCCGAAGATGGCTCAACATCACTCTCGTCGTGGATGAAGGCCGAAGATGGCACATCATCACTCTCGCCTCCTAAGATGGAAGCATCATCCTTGCTCGCCACCTTGTCACTCGCCTCCAAAGCTTGGTCCTTGAAGGTCTCCGTAAGTCGAACTCGTCATTGCGCACCGTCTTGAAAAAGAGTCGAAGTAGACTCGGCATCATCAATGCCACAAAGAGGGATGGCGGTGAAGTCGCACTTGGGAGCATCGTCTTGGAGCTTGCCGGCCTTGGACATCGTGGTGGTACTAGCCTCATGCTTGTCGTAGAGCTTGGTCGCCAAGTGTGCTTGGGGTGGAGAAGCCTTGGCCTTCATGAGTTCTTGTTCACTTTGAGAGCACCAATGTAGTAGTCGTCGATGGACTTGTAGTTCTCGAGGAGGATTGTCTTGGAGATGTCGTTGTGCAATCCCATCATGAAGTGGAACTTCATCGAAATGGGAATCGCCCACGCCGCTCGTCAGAAGGCAATCATCATCTCCTTGAAGTACTTGTCGATGGACTTGGATCCTTGGGTGGTGTTCTCCAATTGGCGTCGAAGTTGTTCCGTGTAGGTTGGAGGCACAAACTCTCGCCGCAAAGCTTTCTTCGTCTTGGGCCAACTCATGTCGTAGTACTCCGAAGGTGTGTGAAGCCACCATGACGAGGCGTAGTCGTGGAAGTTTCTTGTGGCGCACTTCACTTGATCTTCGGGACGAACTTGATGTAGCTTGAGGTAGTCGTCCATCAAACGCTCCCACTCGAGGTACTCCTCGGGTTCTTGAGTCCCATAGAAAGGAATCTTGTGGTCGTTGTCGAGGTCGTAGTAGCTCGTGGAAGTCGCGGACTTGAGCTTGGGTAGCTTCTCTTGAGTGTAGTCTTGAGGTTCTTGTTGGCGAAGATGCCATATGTCCGTGGCGAAGATGCCTTGAAGTCGCTTGGCGAAGATGCCAAGGAGATGGTGAAGTCGTTGAGCGGTTGTTGGTGTTGAGCTCTTGACCTTCACGTTCTTGTTGTTGATGGTGTCGATGCCGATGTGATCTTGCCGAGGTGGTAGCTCGGAAGGATGTGCTCTTGATCGTCTTCTCGAAGATGAAGAAGATCGCTTGTAGGACTTGATGAGGGCCTTGATCTCCTCCATGCGCTTGTCCATCTTGGCGTCGTAGTTGTTGTTCATGGCATCAAACTCGTCGTTGTTGTTGTAGACCGAAAGTGAAATGCCTTGCCTATCCATCACAAGACTCGAGTAGAGGTGAGTAGGAAATGAGATAAACAATACCAAGTTACCTTTTCCCAAAGTTGAGGATGTATCCCGTGTCACTCAATGTGAGATGAAAGAATAGTGGAATTGGTGATAGAGGCAGAGGTGTCCCGTCTTTCGATGAGATGGTGGATTTCGCTTTGGTGGAAGTCGACTTTGACGATCCGACTACGAGCGTGCGAGGACGTCGCGCCTTAGCAATCGCTAAACCAACTCCGAGAGGTTATTGACCACGCCGGAGCAACGATCAACCTGACCACGAGGGTCTATTTCCTGCGAGCAAACGAAGAACAAGCAAGAAACTGAGATTGCAATCTGGATATTGCGAATATAAGATGAAAGCTTTATTGATCAAGGTGGGGTTCTGTGGCGCCTTTGTCCGGTCGTTGAACACAAACGGCACGCTGGTTGCAGCTATGGTGAACTTTTGATCTAAACAAAACCCAAGTCTAAACGGTGCCCTAAGGGCTGTATATATGGAGGAAGAGGGGTGAATTTCGTGGCCCTTGGTGGAGGGGTCCAAACTAACCCTATCTCTTGTTTCCCACACATACGGACTCTAAAATAGCCTATACTAATGTATTTCGAAATTACATGGGCCTGGCCCAATAATAAGGTGACGCAGCACCTAGAATAGCCTATGGACGAATATTATGAAGTGGCATCTTGTATATTTCGTCCAAGGCTTCATGCACTCCTTATGGTGGCTTCAAAGTCCTGAAATCATCACTTGTAACTCCGTTCTTGATCTCCTTGCATGCCATCAACTCCATGTGTGTTCTTGCTCCAATGTTCATCCTTCTCCAAGCTAGGCCCTTCATTTGTAAGCAAAACAAATGTATCCAATTTAGGCAGCATCATATTCTCATGAACATTAGAATCATTACCAAGAAACGAAAGTACCGGTAATTTAGTTGGCGTCTTGTGAGCTCTAGTAATTGGTCCAAGATGTATAGCAGCAGGGGCTGTGGGTGTAACAATGGTATTGATGTCCTCATCATCCTCCCTTCTTGAAATGAAGTCGTCCTCGACGGAAGTTCATCTTCCTCACCCAAATATGGCTTCAAATCTGCAATGTTAAAAGTGGGACTAACCCCAAAATCTCCAGCAGCTCAAGTTTATATGCATTATCATTTACTTTCTCCAACACCTTAAAGGGACCAGCAACACGTGGCATTAGCTTTGATTTGCGCAAATCAGAAATCTATCCTTACGCAAATGTAACCAAACAAGATCTCCGGTGCAAACACAACATGTTTTCTACCCTTATCTCCAGCAAGTTTATATTTAGCATTCATACGCTCAATGTTTTCCTTAGTTAACTCATGCATTTTAAAATCAACTCAGCACGTTCTTTAGCATCAAAATTAACCTTCTCCAAGATGGAAGAGGCAACAAATCAATAGGTGCACGAGGTAGGAAACCATACACAACTTCAAAAGGGCACATCTTAGTAGTAGAATGCAATGAACGATTATAAGCAAATTCAATATGAGGCAAGCATTCCTCCCACATTTTCTTATTTTTCTTTAGAACAGCCCTAAGCATAGTAGACAATGTTCTATTGACTACTTCAGTTTGTCCATCGGTTTGGGGTGACAAGTAGTACTAAAAGCAGTTTAGTCCCCAACTTAGCCCATAAACATCTCCAAAAGTGGCTAAGAAATTTAGTATCACGATCTGAAACAATAGTATTTGGCACACCATGCAAGCGAATAATTTCACGAAAGAACAAATCAGCAACATTGACAAAGATCATCGCTTTTATGACATGGTATAAAGTGTGCCATTTTCGAGAATCTATCCACGACAACAAATATGCTATCCCTCCTTCTTTGTTCTAGGTAAACAAAGTCCATAGATATATCCTCCCAAGGAACACTAGGTACAGCAAAGGCATATATAAACCATGAGGATTGAGTCGTGACTTAGCTTTTTGACATGTAGTGCAGCGAGCAATAAAACGCTCAACATCCGTCTCATCTTTGGCCAAAAGAAATGTGTAGCAAGTACGTCCTCCGTCTTCTTCACGCCAAAGTGTCCCATTAGTCCTCCTCCATGCGCCTCCTGCAACAACAAAAGACGAACGGAGCTAGCTGGAATGCATAGCTTGTTAGCACGAACACAAATCCATCATTAACGACAAACTTGTTCCATGTTCTTCCTTCTTTACAATTCTGCAATACATCTTTAAAATCAGCATCATGCACATATTGATCTTTGATGGTCTCCAAACCAAATATTTTGAAGTCAAGTTGTGAAAGCATAGTATAGCGACGAGACAATGCATCAAGAATAACATTTTCTTTACCCTTCTTGTGTTTAATGACATAAGGAAAGTCTCAATGAATTCAACCCATTTAGCATGTCTACGATTCAGTTTAGCTTGACTTTTAATATGTTTCAAAGATTCATGATCGAATGTATAACAAATTCTTTGGGCCATAAATAATGTTGCCATGTTTCTAAAGTCCTAACAAGAGCATATAATTCTTTATCATAAGTAGAGTAATTCAGACTAGGCCCACTCAATTTTTCGAAAAGTATGCAACAGGTTTGCCATCTTGTAATAACACACCTCCTAATCCAATTCCACTAGCATCACATTCAAGCTCAAAAGTCTTATTAAAATCAGGAAGTTGGAGTAAAGGAGCATGTGTCAACTTAGCTTTCAATACCGTGAAGGCTTCTTCCGTACGGTACCCCAAACAAAAGGCACATCCTTCTTTGTAAGCTCGTTGAGAGGTGCAGCAATGGTGCTGAAATCTCTCACAAAACGCCTATAGAAACCAGTGAGGCCAAGGAAACTCCTCACTTGTGTGACCGTTTTGGGCTGCGCCAACTCTCAATAGCTTCAATCTTGGCTTTATCAACTTCAATTCCTGTGGAGTAACAACATAGCCAAGAAAAGATACTCGGTCGGTGCAAAAGGTGCACTTCCCAAGGTTACCAAACAAGCGTGCATCACGTAGAGCATTAAAAACAACACGTAAATGTTCCAAATGTTCTTCCAAAGATTTGCTATAAATCAGTATATCATCAAAATAGACTACCACAAATCGTCCAATGAAAACACGTAAAACTTCGTTCATTAATCTCATGAAAGTACTAGGTGCATTAGTTAACCCAAAAGGCATGACTAACCACTCATATAATCCAAACTTAGTTTTAAATGCTGTTTTCCATTCATCTCCCAATTTCATACGAATTTGATGGTATCCACTACGCAAATCAACTTTGGAGAATATTGTAGAGCCACTCAATTCATCAAGCATATCATCTAGCCTAGGAATAGGGTGACGATAACGAATAGTAATATTATTGATGCCTCTACAATCAACACACATACGTGACGTACCATCCTTTTTCGGCACTAGAATAATAGGAACAGCACAAGGACTAAGGGATTCGTATATAACCTTTGTCGAGCAGCTCCTGTACTTGACGCATAATCTCCTTCGTCTCCTCTGGATTGGTGCGGTATGGTGCACGGTTGGGTAATGATGCACCGAATTAAGTCAATTTGATGCTCAATCCCTCGAATAGGTGGTAATCCGGTGGCACGTCTTGTGGAAAGACGTCGTGAACTCTGCAAAATGTTAGTGACAGCAGGGGCAAAGAGGAAGGCACGTCCTCGAATGAAAATAATGCCTCTTTGCACACAAAAGCATAGCAAATAGATTTGCCAAAATCTAGCTCATCAATATCAGATTTGGTGGCAAGTAAACATGCACTTTTCAATTTAATTTCGAAGCAACAGAGATGGTTTATTATTAGGCTTCATGTGTTGCTCAAATTCTTTTGCCACAATCTGATTTTCACTCTTATTTTCTCCTGTTTTGCTTTATTAGCTCTATTAATATCATCTTTCAAAATGGACTCAGAGTCATAGGAAGCAAAGTAATATTTTTATCCTTATGAACAAGAGTATACTGATTGTTTCTACCATGGTGTATGAATTTTATCAAATTGCCATGGTCTACCAAGTAACAAGGAACATGCTTGCATAGGTACCACATCACAATCAACATAATCAGCATATGTAGAGATACTAAAATGCACACGAGCAGACGTGTTACCTTCACCTTGCCGCTGTTGTTGAACCATTGGATGTAGTAAGGATGTGGATGTGGTCTTGTGGTGAGAGATAGCTTCTCCACCATCTCCATGCTAGCCAAGTTGTTGCAGCTCCTCCATCTATGATGGCGCTGAATAGAACGTTCCTTCACAACTCCTTTGTATGGAACAAATTATGCCTCTGATTTTGCTCAGCTTGTGTAACCTGCACACTCAAAACACGTTGAGCAACTAAACATTCATACCTGTCGGCATCTTGAGCAGCCATGTATTGTGTCTCATGATCGAATCATCTCCACCGTGTTCCTCATGTGTAATAAGAGCCAAAGTCTCCTCATCATAGTCACTAGCGGACTCATACCCACCATCCTCGGTAGCAATCATCACACGCTGAGATTTGCATTCTCTCAAAAATGTCCTCTTCCCTTACAACGACGACAAATAATATCACTTGTGTGCCTGTTGACGCCATGGAAGAAGAAGAGCTCTGTGCAGGCCCGGCGGTGTGCTCTTGGCGGATAGTGGTGGTTGTGCCTGCTTTCTTGTATCACGGTTGGAGGTGGCACCAAGGAGGTGATGGTGTAGTGGAAGTAGATGATGCACGGTGTCCATGATGAAGGTCGACCTGCGAGAAAAGTTAGTGCGGCGCCAATGCACGTCGATCCTGCACTTCACGTTCAGCTTTACAAGCAAGATGGAATAAACGAGTGATATTATTATAATCCTTATAGTCTAGAATGGTCTGAATCTCTCTATTTAATCCACCCGAAAAACGTGCAAGCATAGCTTCATTCTCCTCAACAATACCACATCTAATCAAGCCAGGTTTGTAATTCTGATAATATTCTTCTACAGAATTTTTTCCTTGTCTTAAACGCTGCAATTTTTGAAGTAATTCACGTTGATAATATGGTGGAACCCAACGAGTACGCATAGCAGTTTTCAAAGCAGCCCAAGTAGCTGGAACAGGATATAATCTACAATGTTCGGACCACCAAACACATGCAAAGCTAGTGAAAGCACAAACAGCAGCAGAACACGTCTCTCCTCGGGATATTGTAAACATGTAAATCGTTGTTCAGTTTCTAACTCCCAAGTAAGATATATATCAGAACATATCTACCCTCAAATGGTGGAATATTCAATTTCAGTTTAGGAGATGGTCATGATCTCGTACTGAGGGGAGCCCTAACATTGCCATTATTTGCATGTGGGCGACCTGGTGGTTGTGGTGCTGGTGGTTGCACGTAGTTCGATGTTGATCAACCTCATCCTCGTAATCTTCCACATAATCATCCTCGTCGGTACCAAAGCAGCAGCAGATGGCAGAGCCAAAGAAGCACCAACAGCGAGAGCAGCGGCACCAGAATTTTGTCCTGGCTCAATAGGAACACGCTGAGCTCGTCCATACTGATTCGGAAGGGCGTAGTTGTTGTCGTTGCAGAGGTGCGATAGGTGCAGCCGGCGGTGGTTGTGGAAAACGCAGCGAGCAATTCATCAAACTTGCTATCAAGCTTTGTTTCAAACGTCTTCTCAATGCCATCTATCTTCTCCATGGCCTCGTCAAATCTGTTTACCACATCTTGCACCTGTCCAATCATCATTTGCTGAAACTTATCATGTAGCTGTTTGTTTGTCGTTCTCCCAATCAGTCTCATCGGCCTGTGTTCCTGCCATGGTTAGCAGCAATAGAAACACACAAGAATATGATCCTCAGACTACTAGGAAGTGGTGGTGGTGGTGTGGTGGGCAATCACAAATCCGTGAAGCAAATCTCAAATTCTTACCAGTTCTTACCCAGCAGCGGTGGTGATCGGCAACCGTTGTAGTCAAAACTCTCAAAGCTTGGCTATAGCGATTACGGGGAGAATCAAGCGCACGACGTAGATGTATGTGGAGCTGGGAAGGCTTATAATATGGTAGCAAAAGGGTCAACAATAATCAAATCGAGAGATGCAAAGTTGAATAAGCGCTCACGACGCAGATCTTGTGCTGGTCCTAGGCTAGACCGTGCTAGAGACGCGAGCCTAGAACACTAACAAAATCACGGCGCTGCACGTAAACAAAGGAAAAGCACACTCTGAATTTTTTTTTTTTTTTTTTTTTTTTGCTTTTTTTTTTTGAAAAATCACTATAATGGCGAGTGTCTCAAAACTCTTCCCAGGTCAAACTGACAGGATGGGCACGAAATTTTTCGACCAAAAAATTTTTTTTTTTCGATCGCCGGACCCAAAAACTGAAACGGGTCAAAAAACTTTCTATAACGGCGATCGCTCAATACGCTTAGAAACACCTAAAATAGGATAGCCAGAAATTTTTTATCCCGTGCGTTTTGGAAAATTTTGGGCCTAAGCGGAGGGTGGTTTCGGACTCTTTTTTTTTGAAACCAACCTCTTCTACGGACGGCAAAAGATTGCTGGAATCGAAACCTACTCGGACAAGGAAACACGAATCGAATTTAGATGGATCCCAAAACAAATCGAATATGCAAGGAACTTCGGATTGGTGGTGGATATATGGTGGTGGTATATGGCAACGGTGGTGGTATATGGCAGCGTGGTGGTATATGGATACGGATTGAAGCGGTGGCGGATAAGCGGTGGTGGTAGATGGCGAGGCGATGATGATGTGCGGCGGCGGCGTGACAACTTATGACCGAACTCGAAACTCTAAAAGACTAGACTCTAAGACCAGCAACTAGACACGATGATGCAACCGCAAATTCAACAACGCAAATCTGTAAAAGATTATGCAAAGGCTCGATTGGTTCGGATATGATGACCTAACCCTAAATTTTTTGTGGCTTTTTCGTGGACTGTAGGTATGAAGAACAGACTCGATCTAAACTACGAAAAACTGTAAAATCTCACCGAGCAACCCGGAAATCTGATACCACTTGATAGAGGCAGAGGTGTCCGTCTTCGATGAGATGGTGGATTTCGCTTTGGTGGAAGTCGACTTTGACGATCCGACTACGAAGGCGTGCAGGACGTCGCGCCTTAGCAATCGCTAAACCAACTCCGAGAGGTTATTGACCACGCCGAGCACGATCAACGACCACGAGGGTCTATTTCCTGCGAGCAAACGAAGAACAAGCAAGAAACTGAGATTGCAATCTGGATATTGCGAATATAAGATGAAAGCTTTATTGATCAAGGTGGGGTTCTGGCGCCTTTGTGCAGTCGTTGAACACAAACGGCACGCGAAGTTGCAGCTATGGCGAACTTTTGATCTAAACAAAACCCAAGTCTAAACGGTGCCCTAAGGGCTGTATATATGGAGGAAGAGGGGTGAATTTCGTGGCCCTTGGTGGAGGGGTCCAAACTAACCCTATCTCTTGTTTCCCCACACATACGGACTCTAAAATAGCCTATACTAATGTATTTCGAAATTACATGGGCCTGGCCCAATAATAAGGTGACGAGCACCTAGAATAGCCTATGGACGAATATTATGAAGTGGCATCTTGTATATTTCGTCCAAGGCTTCATGCACTCCTTATGGTGGCTTCAAAGTCCTGAAATCATCACTTGTAACTCCGTTCTTGATCTCCTTGTGCATGCCATCAACTCCATGTGTGTTCTTGCTCCAATGTTCATCCTTCTCCAAGCTAGGCCCTTCATTTGTAAGCAAAACAAATGTATCCAATTTAGGCAGCATCATACTCTCATGAACATTAGAATCATTACCAAGAAACGAAAGTACCTGGTAATTTAGTTGGCGTGCGCGAGCTCTAGTAATTGGTCCAGTATGTATAGCAGCAGGGGCTGTGGGTGTAACAATGGTATTGATGTCCTCATCAATTGGTACCGGACTTGTTCACTCACACCTACAAGTAAAGGCTTATGGTAGAGCTCGGTGAGGATAGTGGCACAAAAATTTGATGCAAAATGTTAGCAAGAGTCAATAATGTTGAAAAGATTCACAAATTCAAGTGAAACAAATGGACCAATAGCAATGAAAGGTACACGGAAACACACACACGGATAGATAAATGGGGTCGTGCAACCAAGGAATGAGCACAAAATGTGGAATCCACGGAAAACGCTCGTGTTGCACAACTCAAGAGAGACGCTAGCACGATTGCTCAATAGGCGGATACGACACTTGTGCACAACCTATAAGATGCAAAATGGATAAACTTTCTATCCCAAGTATGCTATATATGTATGGTTCCCGGTGTTTCTCTCAAGCATGATATCATATGGTGTAGATTTTGGTATGGCTCTTATGTGCAATGGGGTATGATGCTATGGCACTTGCTCACGAGCTCTTTGCTCTCTTTGTGCTTAAAAGCTTTTTCTCTTTTTTTTATATGGCCACTTTTGTACAATACACAAACCAAGATAGCAATTGTGTATATGCGGGAACAAACTTGAGGCACAATGGATGATATGATACCAAGATGATATGGTATGTATGCAATGGATGGTGGATCACTAATGTGCACAAGTAACGTTGCCGGCAATACTCAAATGGCTAGTCTCGATAGGCAAGTAACGCAAAATGGGCTAGGGGTTAACAATGCAATTGCAAGGGTATATACAAAGGTGTCGTCGAGGTTACCATCCTTTGCGATGATGAGTGGCGGTGTTCTTGGTGTAGATACCAAGATGATGGAGACTCGTCCCTAAGTAGCCGAAACACCTTAGGAAACAGAAAAACCGCGAACTCAAAATCTCAAATGACAAATGTCAAATGGTGGTAGCGGAAAGCGGTGGTGGTTTGCACTAGGCAATGCGGAAGTGGAGTGATGGCTATACACGATGTAAGAGTTGGAAGCACACGGTCCCTAAGTAGCCGAAACACCTTAGGAGACACAAGCCACAACTCGAAAAAGCTCAAACAACAATTGGGTTAAGTTGGGTTGTCGGAAGTGTATGGTGGGCAAGGTTATGTGGAAGTGGTGGTGGGCAAGGTTATGTGGAAGTGGTGGCGACGGTGGTGGTTGATGAAGAAGCAACCGTCCCTAAGTAGCCTAAACACCTTAGGAGACTCAAATCACAACTCAAACAACCACTAATGCTATAAGGAACAAAATGGGTTAGGTTGCGGAAGTCGGTGGTGGTTATGCGGATGTTGTGGTGGAAGCCCTAGGCAAAGATGCCAAAATTCACCAAAAGTGATGGAGTCAAATGATGTTGGTAGTATTTTTGTGGGATGGGGGATGTCCATAGCTTCAAAACGAGCTAAAGAACATCAAAAACGGACTCCGGATGAATTAGTTACGGGCAAAACGGTGAAACTCGGAAAGCTGAAACTGGCCAGGGCGGTAGTACCGCTCAGGAGGGCGGTAGTACCGCTCGTGTCGGGATTTTTCGACTGTTTCGGCTGGAACAGGGCCTGGCTGTAGTACCGTTCACGGGGCGGTAGTACCGCTTGAGGTTCTCAGCGGTAGTACCGCTCGGAGGGGCGGTAGTACCGCTCGTGTCGGGATTTTTCGCAGATCTAATTGGGGCGCGATTTTGGGGCGGAAAAAGATGATTTCGGGGGCAAAATTGGACGGATTTCATGGATGAAAAGAGGTGAAACTTGGGGAGATGCTAGATCCACTTGAAACCAAGCAAATCCACGGATCAAAATCAACAAAACATCATCAAATCAACAAATCACAAAAAAAATTTGGGGGCTATTTTTGGTGGGGATTTTCGGATTTAGGACGGAAACAACAAAATCAAGCTAGAAAACACGGGGTAGGGGCTCCAAAAACGTGATCAACCTGGCTCATGATACCATATGATGTAGGGTGGAACCCTATAGCGTCGATCTTTCACGTTTGGAGTGGGATCCCTCGAAGAACACGATGAACACGGGGAAGAACGGGGAGAAATCACAAGGGGAAACACTCAAGAACAAGTCCAAATCACACATCCACTAGACAATCAAGCACACAAGATCACAAGGTACATGAACAACAAAGGGAAAGATACAAGGTAAGGTTCATCTCCAAGAGGAGGTCTTGATGATATCCTAGATGGATCTTCCCACAAGGGGGTCTTGATGATATCCCGCAGGATCTTCTCACATGGAGGTCTTGAACTCCATGGGAGTGGTAGTCTCTCTCTCAAGAGTAGAGGTAGGAGCAAAGCTCACCTAAGAATGAGCTATCATATTTGCTAACCCTAGAAAGGAGGTGGAGGTGGTCTATTTATAGTCTAAGCCACGAAGGGGTAAGTGGGAGAGGATACAAGGCCAAAGGCCCATGGTCACAAGACATGCAGGGCGGTAGTACGGACTCATGGGCGGTAGTACCGCTTGAGCGGTAGTACCGCTTGCTTTGGGCGGTAGTACCGCCTAAGGGAAAGTCCCATGCTCAACCATCTCGTCATGGTGCTCGTGGATGAAGGCGAAGATGGCACATCATCACTCTCGATCGTGGATGAAGGCCGAAGATGGCTCAACATCACTCTGTCGTGGATGAAGGCCGAAGATGGCACATCATCACTCTGCCTCCTAAGATGGAAGCATCATCCTTGCTGCCACCTTGTCACTCGCCTCCAAAGCTTGGTCCTTGAAGGTCTCCAGTAGTCGAACTCATGCATGACCGTCTTGAAAAAGAGTCGAGTAGACTCGGCATCATCAATGCCACAAGAGGGATGGCGGTGAAGTCGCACTGGGAGCATCGTCTTGGAGCTTCGGCCTTGGACATCGTGGTGGTACTAGCCTCATGCTTGTCGTGAGAGCTTGGTAGCTGAAGTGTGCTTGGGGTGGAGAAGCCTTGGCCTTCATGAGTTCTTGTTCGCCTTGAGAGCACCAATGTAGTAGTCGTCGATGGACTTGTAGTTCTCGAGGAGGATTGTCTTGGAGATGTCGTTGTGCAATCCCATCATGAAGTGGAACTTCATCGAAATGGATAAGTCCCACGCGTGCTCGTCATGAAGGCAATCATCATCTCCTTGAAGTGCTTGTCGATGGACTTGGATCCTTGGGTGGTGTTCTCCAATTGGCGTCGAAGTTGTTCCGTGTAGGTTGGAGGCACAAACTCTGCCGCAAAGCTTTCTTAAGTCTTGGGCCAACTCATGTCGTAGTACTCGAAGGTGTGTGAAGCCACCATGGGCGTAGTCGTGGAAGTTTCTTGTGGCGCACTTCACTTGATCTTGGAGGCCGAACTTGATGTAGCTGAGGTAGTAGTCCATCAAAGCGCTCCCACTCGAGGTACTCCTCGGTTCTTGAGTCCCATAGAAAGGAATCTTGTGGTCGTTGTCGAGTCGTAGTAGCTCGTGGAAGTCGCGGACTTGAGCTTGGGTAGCTTCTCTTGAGTGTAGTCTTGAGGTTCTTGTTGGCGAAGATGCCATATGTCCGTGGCGAAGATGCCTTGAAGTAGCTTGGCGAAGATGCCAAGGAGATGGTGAAGTCGTTGAGCGGTTGTTGGTGTTGAGCTCTTGACCTTCCGTTCTTGTTGTTGATGGTGTCGATGCCGATGTGATCTTGCGAGGTGGTAGCTCGGAAGGATGTGCTCTTGGCGTCTTCTCGAAGATGAGGAAGATCGTAGGACTTGATGAGGGCCTTGATCTCCTCCATGCGCTTGTCCATCTAATTTCCGATTCGTTTCTTTGTCTCTAGTAGGTTTCGATTCCAGCAATCTTGCCGTCTCAGAGAAGAGGTTGGTTTCAAAAAAAGAGTCCGAAACCACCTCCGCTTAGGCCCAAAATTTTCCAAAAACGACGGACAAAAACCGCTATCCTATTTTAGGTGTTTCGTTTATTGAGACAATCGCCGTTATAGAAGTTTTTTGACCTGCTTCACTTTTGGGTCCAGCAAAAAAAAAATTTTGGTCAAAAAATTTCGTGCTCATCCTATCAGCTTGACCTGGAAGAGTTTTGAGACACTCGCCATTATAGTGATTTTTCAAAAAAAACAGCGCAAAAAAAAAAAGAGGAAAAAAATTCAGTGTGCTCCTCCCTTGTTTACGCATACCGTGGATTTTGTTAGTGTTCTAGCTCGCAGCTCTAGCATTAGCCTAGGACCAAGACAAAGATCGCTGCTGAGCGCTTATTCAACTTTTGCATCAATTGATTATTGCTTCATTTTGCTACTATATTATAAGCCTTCCCAGCTCCACATACATCTACGCGTGCGCTTGATTCTCCTCGGAATCGCTATAGCCAAGCTTTGAGAGTTTTGACTACAAAGGTTGGCAATCACATCATCAATGGGTAAGAACTGTAAGAATTTGAGATTTGCTTCGACGGATTTGTGATCATCCACCACACCACCACCACCACTCCTAGTAGTCCAGAGGATCATATTCTTGTGTGTTTCATTATCGCTAATCATGTCAAGGATGAGACTAATTGGGAGAACCCGACAACAAAATGCCTACATGATAAGTTTCAAGAAATGATGATTGGACAGCAAGATGTGCTAAACAGATTCGACGAGGCCATGGAGAAGATAGATGGCATTGAGAAGACGTTGAAACAAAGCTTGATAGCAAGTTTGATGAATTGTTCGCTTTCCACAACAACCGCCGGCTGCACCTATCGCACTGCAACGACAACAACCACGCCCTTCCGAATCAGTATGGACGAGCTCTGTGTTCCTATTGAGCCGTGACAAAATTTCGTGCCATTGCCATCGCTGTGGTGCTTCTTTGGCCTGCCATCGGGCCGGTTCGAGGAGGATGATGAGTATATATTATAAGAGATGAGGTTGATCAACATCAATCATTGCAACCACCAGCACCACAACCACCAGGTCGCCCACATGCAAATAATGGCAATGTTAGGCCCCCTCAGTACAAGATCATGACCATCTCCTAAACTGAAATTGAATATTCCACCATTTGAGGGTAGATATTCCTATATATATCTTACTTGGGAGTTAGAAATCGAACAACGATTTACATGTTTACAATATCCCGAGGAGAGACGGTTCTGTCATTGCTTTTAAAGCCAATAGCTTGATGTGTTGGTGGTCTCAACATTGTAGATTATATCCCTGCTCAGCCTACTTGGCTGCTTTGAAACTCATGTGACTGCTGGGTTCCACCATATTATCAACGTGAATTACTTCAAAATTGCAGCGCTTAAGACAAGGAAAAAATTCAGAGAAGAATATTATCAAATTACAAACTGCTTGATTAGATGTGGTATTGTTGAGGAGAATGAATATGCTTAACGCTTTTCTGGTGGATTAAAGAGAGATTCGCACTATTCTAGACTATAAGGATTATAATAATATCACCATTTATTCCATGATGAGACATGAGTACTTTGTATATGACCAAAAATATTGCATACATGCATATTTGTCAGGTGATTCTAGTGCAAACTATTCAATAATCTATTTATGTTATCCGAACAAAAATACTTCACACACTTTTGTGTTTTGTCTAATTGCAGGTGTATGGGACATTTGTACAATCCACATATGAAGATAAGGAAGAAAGAGGTTTATTTGTTGTCAAAAAGTCCTCTCACGTCACTTTGGCCCAAGAGAAGATAGAGTCCAAGTCTCTCACGTTCTCGATTCAGATTGGACCCACAGATATACCTGACTCAAAACTCCAACAACTTTTTCATACGGATTCGAATTGGTGATTCTTTTTTGTTGAAAGTAGATTTCTATGCCTTTCCAGCACAGTTGAATCCATTCTAAAATACGTCCGGAGCGTTGAGTTATAGACGAAACAATCTGACGTTGCACCAGAATCCGAGTCAAACTAAGTCCAAAGGTGTTACGTCACCTCCACTTGGGCCCATTGGCCCCAGTACGACCTAGGGTTAGTTTTAGGCTGCCTTTGGGACGCCTCTCCCACCTCCTTGGCCGCCACCCCTGCTCCTATATAAGTAGATCCATCTAGTAGCTTTTTCCTTATTTGTTTGAAGGTGTTAGCCAGAATCAGCCACCAGACTAAGACCGCTGGATTCCCACCTCTATCAAGTGGTATCAGCCAGGGTTGTTTAAGAGATTTTACAGTTTTTCATAGTTTAGATGTGAGATTATTATCTATATATAGTCCATGAAAAGTCAAAGAAAGTTAGATCTGTTCATCCTTTATCCAATTTCTCGCATTTTCATTCGTTGCTTTGCATAGTTGAATTATCGTTGCATCGCCGTGTCGCTTCTGGTCTTAGTGTCTAGTTCTAGAGTTTCGAAGTTCGCTTACATTAGTCACGCCAACTGCATCATTATCCTTCCGCTGTCCACCATCCCATCTATTAATTTCACCACGGCGCATTGCTTCATTGCATAAATCATAGTTGAGGTCATTCACCTTGCTCGATCCAATCTGATCTTATCTAGTTTGTCTTGGAAAGAGGGAGAAAAAAGAGAGAAAAAAGAGAGAAAAGGAAAGGAAAAAGAGAGAAGAAAAAAAAAGCGTGAGAAAAAAAAGAGAGAGGAAAAATCGGATCTATCTAGAATCAATCTCAAATTAATTCGATTGAATTCGGTACTGTTCAGTAAAACAGGTGTATCTTCTCATAATGGAAGTCCGTTTTGGCTCCATGAGTACTCAAATTGAAGCTAGTGACGAGCCGCATCTAAATAGTTGCAGAAGCTGTTCAATATTTGACACCTCAAAATCGGCTTTTAAATAGGTCTTTTAGCCTCCAAGTTCGTCAACACAATTTGTTCCAATATTTCAGCGCTTTTCAATTCTTTGACTCTTATATCAACTCGAATTGAGTGATTCTTTGCATTGAAAGCTTGAGTTAGTAGCATTCTTTAAAGAATTTATCATAAAATTGGCTCAAACATTTCAAGAGAAAGTTGAAGAGACAATGTTGTATATCCCGCTTGGTAGTTGTTTTCATCATTATCTTCACTACCGCTAGATCTTCACTTCATCTTGCTGTCAAGAGCTACTTTATCCTTCATTGATGTTAGTTGTAAAGCTACTTGCGGACCTCATTAGTGTTCTAGGCTTCAAGGCTCTAGTCCGTCCATCTAGACCAGCACAAAGACTGACAAGTGAGCGCTTATTCAACATTGCATCTCCTAATTGATTATTGTTAATCTTTTGCTACCATATATAGCCAACCCATACACATATTTCTACACCGTATAATGACGCTCACCGGCAATCGCTACACAATCTTCAGAGTTACGACACCATGGTTGTCTACACCACCGCCGTATGGTAAGAACTTGTAAGATATTGATATTTGCTTTATCGTGAGCACTTTACAACCACATCCTAGTAGTTCATAGGAACATTCTCAATTTTGTTTCTTGTTTCTACTAATCATGACAGGTTTCGAGATAGAAGTTCTTGACCACTTAACACATCTTCACCATCACGAGAGTTGGGACAACACACACAAGCACATGGCCAAAGTTATTTTTACCATTGGCCTGAGGGTAGATTTAATCCTGCTATTTATCTAGCTTTGGGAGCTGAAGAACAAGTTTTTAGTCAACATGTTTTTTCTGAACTTGAGCGAGTAATGAGCTGCCACTAGAGCATTTACTGGTTTTGCTTCCGCTTTGGTGATGTCAAAGAAAACATTGATAACCAACCCACAACTGGAAAGATTTGATGTAATGAAACAGCTTTTTCCTCCTTACTATCGGCTTGAATTGCTTCGAACTTGAACAATTTAAACAAGGCAATAACTCGCTTATGCTTACTACCAAGAGTTCAAATCTTATATACATCATTGTGACATAGAAGAACTGAGAATGATACAATGAATAGATTTTGGTGGTTTGAACCATGATATTCGGCAAGATTTCAGATATTCCTTGTATTAATTGTATGTGTTCGTGCTTGTACCTTTAGGAGACAGTTACAGGAGGATGCATTGGGTGACTACAACACAATTCCACTATGCTCACCACCATTATTGGTTCCTCCACCGCACCTACTAGAGGCCCCACCCTAACATCATCTCAAGAGTATGGCATTGTCTAACCTCAGAATTCACTGCCTACGCTTCTTTGGTAACAAGGAAAGGTATTGATGATATAATCACATGAGAATGATGCATCCTTAGTTAACTTGAATAAATGTGTTGAGCTACCCACTTTGATCAACCACCTATTTTGAGGATTATGTTGATAATTTGATTATGCCATGTGATCAAACAACTGAATCAATAAACAATTGAGAGCACCAATTGAATTGTTGATGCAAAAAGAATCATTAATCGCTTGATATGACCTCTAATCTTGGTGATGATTCGTGTCAATGACTCATTGCATGTTTGCTTATTAACATGTCAGAGTATGTAAATTTGATTCAAATAAGGTTTATTCACCAATGTTGGGATGGTTTAATGATGAAATGTCAATCTTGAAATAAATAAGATCAATTTATGTGCAAAACTGGTTTATTTTCATGCCTTCTAGTTCTTGTGCTAATTTGTTGGCTTTGATTTTATGAATCAAGTTACTCATCATTCATGTGTCATATACAAAAACTGGAAGTAAAATGGATGACGATATATACAATACACTTTGTCTTGTTACATTTCAGATTACGAGGACGGGCTTATTTTCAAAAGGAGGATGATGAGGACAGAGTATTTTGTATATGACCAAAAATTACATATGCATATTTGCTGTGTGATTTCTAGTGCAAACTATTCAATAATCTATTTATGTTATCCGTATAAAAATACTTCACACTTTTTTGTGTTTTGTCTAATTGCAGGTGGGACATTTGTACAATCCACATATGAAGATAAGGAAGAAAGAGATGTTTATTTGCTGTTCAAAAGTCCTCTCACGTCACTTTTGGCCCAAGAGAAGATAGAGTCCAAGTCTCTCACGTTCTGGATTCAGATTCGACCAGTATATACCTGACTCAAAACTCCAACAACTTTTTCATACGGATTCGAATCAAGTGATTCTTTTTTTTTTTGTTGGAAAGTTTCATGCTCTTTCCAGCAAGTTGAATCACCACCAAATACGTCCGGAGCGTTGAGTTATAGACGAAACAATCTGATTGCACCAGAATCTGAGTCAAACCACAAGTCCAAAGGTGTTACTACCTCCACTTTGCCCATTCTTGTACGACCTAGAAGGTTTTAGGCTGCCTTGGACGTTCTCCCACCTCCTGGCCACCCTTGCCCTATAAGTAAGATCCATCTAGTAGCTTTTTCCTTGGGATTTGTTTGTTAAAGTTAGCCATTGCAACTTCGTACTTGCTTGTGTCCAGTGCTATCAAGACCGCTTCGGATTCCACCATCAGATTTCATATTTCGCATATTCAGATTGTTTATCATATTCTTGCTTGTTCTTCGATTGTTTGCAGGAATAGACCTTCGTGGGTAGGTTGATTCCGCATTAATAACCTCTCGGAGTTGGTTTAGCTGTTAAGAACGTCAAAATGCTTGTAGTCGGATCACAAAGTTCAAAATCGAGAAGTTACATCTCATCGAAAGATCGACACCCCTGCCTCTATCAAAAAAAAAAGAATCAATTCGAGTCCCGATGAAAGTTGTTGAGTTTTGAGTCGTATGTCCTGCAGCAGTCCGAATGAACCGTAACGTGAGAGAGACTTGACTCTATCTTCTTGGGCCAAAAGTGACGGAGAGGACTTTTGAACACAAACAAAACATTCTTTTCTTCCTTATCTTCTATGTGGATTGTACAAATGTCCTGACCTGCATTAGACAAAACACAAAAGTGTGAAGTATTTTGTTCGATAATATAAATAGATTATTGAATAGTTTGCACTAGAAATCACCGACAATATGCAGACAATATTTTGGTCATATATAAGGTACTCATGTCTCATCATTCCATCTTGCTTGTAAAGTCGAACGTGAAGTGCAGGATCATGCATTGGCGCGACTAACTTTTCTCGCAGTCGACTTCATCATGGACACCACGCGGCATCATTCTACTTCCACCGCACTATCACCTCCGCCGGTGCCACCTCCAACCGTGATACAAGAAAGGTGCACAACCACCACTATCTGCCAAGAGCACACCGCCGATCAAGACAGAGTTTCTTCTTCCATGGCGCCAATGATATTATTTGTCGTCGCAGAAGGGAAGAGGACATTTTACAGAGAATGCAAATCAGCGGGATGATTGCTAGGATGGTAAAAGAGTCCGCTTAGTGACTATGATGAGGAGACTTTGGCTCTTATTACACATGAGAAACAGGTGGAGATGATTCCGATCATGACACAATACATGGCTGTCAAGATGCTAAAGTATGAATGTTTAGCTGCTCAACGTGTTTTGAGGTGCAGGTTAGTATAACAGCAAAATCAGAGGCAATTTGTTCCATACAAAGGAGTTGTGAAGGAACGTTCATTCGCCATCATAGATGGAGGGAGCTCAACACTTGGCTAGCATGGAGATGTGGAGAAGCTCTCTCACCACAAGACCACATCCACATCCTTACTACATCCAATGGTTCAACAACACGTGGCATACACAATACCATCTCGGTGCATTTTAGTATCTCTACATATGCTGATTATGTTGATTGTGATGTGGTACCTATGCAAGCATGTTCCTTGTTACTTTGTGTACTGTGGCAATTTGATAAAATTTCAGACACCATGGTAGAAACAATCAGATACTTTTGTTCATAAGGAAAAATATTATTTGCTTCCTGACGACTTAGTCCATTTTGAAAGATGATATTAATAGAGCTAATAAAGCAAAACAGAGAAAAATAAGAGTGAAAATCTGATTGTATAAAGAATTTGAGCAACACATGAAGCCCAATAATAAACCATCTACCTGCTTCTGAAATTAAATTGAAAAGTGCATGTTTACTTCACCAAATCTGATATTGATGAGCTAGATTTAGCAAATCTATTTTATGCTTTTGTGTGCAAAGAGGCATTATTTTCATTCGAGGACGGCTTCTTTGCCCCCGCTGTCACTAACATTTTGCAGAGTTTCCGACGCCTTCCACAAGACGTGCACCGGATTACCACCTATTCGAGGGATTGAGCATCAAATTGACTTAATTCCTGCGCATCGTTACCCAAACTGCACCATACCGCATCAATCCAGAGGAGACGAAGGAGATTATGCGCAAGCATGGAGCTGCTCGACAAAGGTTATATACGCGAATCCCTTAGTCCTTGTGCTGTTCCTATTATTCTAGTCGAAAAAGGATGGTACATCACGTATGTGTTGATTGTAGAGGCATCAATAATACTATTCGTTATCGCCACCCATTCCTAGGCTAGATGATATGCTTGATGAATTGAGTGGCTCAATATTCTCCAAAGTTGATTTGCGAGTGGATACCATCAAATTCGATGAAATTGGGAGATGAATGGAAAACAGCATTTAAAACTAAGTTTGATTATATGAGTGGTTAGTCATGCCTTTGGGTTAACTAATGCACCTAGTACTTCATGAGATTAATGAACGAAGTTTTACGTGTTTTCATTGACGATTTGTGGTAGTCTATTTTGATGATATACTGATTTATAGCAAATCTTGAAGAACATTTGGAACATTTACGCGTTGTTTTAATGCTCTACGTGATGCACGCTTGTTTGGTAACCTTGGGTGCACCTTTGCACCGACCGAGTATCTTTTCTTTATGTTGTTACTCCATGGAATTGAAGTTGATAGCCAAGATTGAAGCTATTGAGAGTTACGCAGCCCAAAACGGTCACACAAGTGAGGAGTTTCTTGGCTCGCTGGTTTTATAGGCATTTTGTGAGAGATTTCAGCACCATTGCTGCACCTCTCAACGAGCTTAAAAGAAGGATGTGCCTTTTGTTTGGGGTACCGCAGAAGAAGCTTCTCACGGTATTGAAAGATAAGTTGACATGCCCTTTACTCCAACTTCCGATTTTAATAAGACTTTGAGCTTGAATGTGATGCTAGTGGAATTGGATTAGAGGTGTTATTACATGGCAAACTGTTGATACTTTTCTCAAAAATTGAGGGCCTAGTCTGAATTACTCTACTTATGATAAAGAATTATATGCTCTTGTTCGACTTTAGTAACATGGCAACATTATTTATGGCCCAAAGAATTTGTTATACATTCGATCATGAATCTTGAAACATATTAAAAGTCAAGCTAAACTGAATCGTAGACATGCTAAATGGGTTGAATTCATTGAGACTTTCCTTATGTCATTAAACACAAGAAGGGTAAAGAAATGTTATTGCTGATGCATTGTCTCGTCATATACTATGCTTTCACAACTTGACTTCAAAATATTTGGTTTGAGACCATCAAAGATCAATATGTATGATGCTGATTTTAAAGATGTATTGCAGAATTGTAAAGAAGGAAGAACATGGAACAAGTTTGTCGTTAATGATGGATTTGTTCGTACAAGCTATGCATTCCCAGCGCTTCGCTCGCCTTTTTTGTTGCAGGAGGCGCATGGAGGAGGACTAATGGGACACTTTGCTGAAGAAGACGGAGGACGATTTGCACACATTTTTTGGCCAAAGATGACGGATGTTAAGCTTTATTGTCGCTGCACTACATGTCAAAAGCTAAGTCACGACTCAACCTCATGGTTTATATATGCCTTTGCTCTGCACCTAGTGTTCCTTGGAGGATATATCATGGACTTTGTTTTAGGTTTACCAGAACAAAGAAGGGAGGATAGCATATTTGTTGTCGTGGATAGATTCTCAATATGGCACACTTTATACCATGTCATAAAAGCGATGATGTCAATGTTGCTGATTTGTTCTTCGTGAAATTATTCGCTTGCATGGTGTGCCAAATACTATTTTCAGATCGTGATACTAAATTTCTTAGCCACTTTTGAGATGTTTATGGGCCAAGTTGGGGACTAAACCGCTAGTATACTTGTCACCCCAAACCGATGGACAAACCAGTAGTCAATAGAACATTGTCTACTATGCTTAGGGCTGTTCTAAAGAAAAATAAGAAAATGTGGAGGAATGCTTGCCTTATATTGAATTTGCTTATAATCGTCATTGCATTCTACTACTAAGATGTGCCCTTCAAGTGTATGGTTTCACCGTGGCACCTATTGATTTGTTGCTTCTTCCATCTTCGGAGAAGGTTAATTTTGATGAAAGAACGCGGCTGAATTGATTTTAAAATGCATGAGTTAACTAAGGAAATCGGAGCATATGAATGCTAAATATAAACTTTGTCGGAGATATGGGTAGCTGTTGATGAGGACATCACCATTGTTACACCCATGTTTCGGGCCGCTATAATACATACTGGACTAATTACTAGAGCTCACGACGCCAACTAAATTCTGTGTACTTTCGCTTTTGGTAATGATTCTAATGTTCATGAGAATATGATGCTCTAAATTGATACTGTTTTGCTTACAAAAGGGCCTAGCTTGGAGAAGGATGAACATTGGAGCAAGAACACACATGGAGTTGATGGCATGCGAAGGAGATCAAGAACGGAGTTACAAGTGATGATGACTTCAGAAGCCACCATAAGGAGTGCATGAAGCCTTGACGAAATATACAAGATGCCACTTCAATATTCGTCCATAGGCTATTCTAGGTGTCATCACCTTATTATTGGGCCAGCCCATGTAATTTGAAATACATTAGTATAGGCTATTTTAGAGTCCAGATGTGGGAACAAGAGATAGGTTAGTTTTGACCCTCCACCAAGGGCCACGAAATTCACCCTCTTCTCCATATATACAGCCCTTAGGGCACCGCTTAGACTTGGGTTTTGTTTAGATTAAAAGTTCGCCATAGCTGCAACTTCACAGCATTGCTTGTGTTCACCACTGCATAAAGGCGCCACAGTAACCCCACCTTGATCAATAAAGCTTCATCTTATATTCGCAATATCCAGATTGCAATCTCGCTTGCTTGTTCTTCGTTGCGGAAATGTATCTTCGTGGTCGGTTGATCGTCTTCATGGTCAATAACCTCCTAGTTGGTTTAGCGATTACAAGCGCCACGTCTCGACGCTCAGAGTCGGATCGCCAAAGTCGACTTCACCAAAGCGAAATCCACCATCTCATCGAAAGACGGACACCTTTCCTCTATCATATGTTGTGTTTGCACCGAGATCTTGTTTGGTTACATTTGCGTAAGGATAGATTCTGATTTGCTAAATCAAAGCAATGCCACGTACGCTGGTCCCTTTATGTTGGAAAAAGTAAATGATAATGCATATAAACTTGAGTCACCTGCAGATTTTGGGGTTATCCCACTTTAGCATTGCAGACGAAGCCATATTTGGTGAGGATGAACTCCTATTATATTACCAATGTTGGAGAATGATGAGACATCATACCATTGTTACAACTCCACGCTGCCATACATACTGACCAATTACTAGAGCTCAAGACGCCAACTAAAATTACTGTGCATTGCTTGGTAATGATTCTAATGTTCATGAGAATATGATGCGCTTAAATTGATACATTTGTTTGTTTACAAATGAAGGGCCTAGCTTGGAGAAGGATGAACATTGGAGCAAGAACAAGCATGGAGATGATGGCATGCTAAGGGGGACAAGAATGGAGTTACAAGTGATGATTTCAGGACTTGAAGCCACCATAATGAGTGTGATGAAGCCTGGACGAAATATACAAGATGCCACTTCACAAATTCCCAGAGGCTATTCTATTGGGGCCTATGTGGAATTTTGAAATACATTAGTAGGCTATTTTTAGAGTCCGATGTGGGGAACAAGAGATAGGGTTAGTTTTGACTCTCCACCAAGGGCCACGAAATTCACTCCCTCTTCCTCCATATATACACCTTTAGGGCACCGCTTAGACTTTGGGTTTGTTTAGACAAAGTTCGCCATAGCTGCAACTTCACATTTCTGCTTGTGTTCAACGACTGCAAAGCCATGTAACCCCACTTTGATCAATAAAGCTTATCTTATATTCAATATCCAGATTAAATCCAGCTTGCTTGTTCTTCTTCGCTTGTCGCAGGAAATAGACCTGTGGTCAGTCGATCGGTTCGCCAATAATAACCTCTTGAGTTGGTTTAGCTGACATATGCTGACGCCCTCATTTAGTTTGATCGCAAAAGTCGTTTCCACCAAAGTAAATCCACCATCTCATCGAAAGACGGACATTTCCGCTTCATCACATGCAAAAGAGCAAACACGCAGCAACACTTGAAATAAAATGTTAGCGACACAAATGTCCATCATGTAAGAATGAGTCCCAGCAAGATTGATAGACAAAGCTTATGAAGCTTATCAAGATGATCTAGAATGAGATGCAAAGCATTCATGGAGAAATGCAATCATTAACACAAATGTGTTGTAAATATGATTAATGCAATCCACAAAATGCAAAATGATGTCATAGTGAAGATGGTTATGAATAATACCATGTATATGTTATCATGCAATTGATGGTGGGCAATATGATCATGATGTATGAATATGCCAATAAGGAAGACACAACAAATTTGCTAAGGAAGTGAATAAGTCATATATCATGGATGACATGGTACAAGATGCAACAAGGCAATCACAATGAGTCAATCCATGCATGGGTGCAAAATTGTGTGAGTATGATATGTCCATCGAGCATGATATGTGTGAGCACAATCAACAAATATGAAGGTGTGTGACAACGAGGTGCATGAGGAGGCCAAGGTGCATCCAATAAGTAAGCTACGCCTCAATGTGAAGGTCCATGTAGCTAATCTCCAATGTCGCCCTCCGTCACGAGATGTATCATGTAGACAACAAGAAGGAAACAACAATGAAAGAGGACCCATCCAATATGCATATTTGAGGATTGCTCAAAGAGAAGGAGTTCACCTGAGAATGTCAAGATTTGGTGTCCATCAGGGTATGCCTCACATAACCAATATGTGATAACGGCATCGGGCCAGAAACCTTCAAAATGAAAGAACATGACAAACACTGAAAACAAATGAGGTAAGCGGAAATGCAAAACCTATCATTCGAGTGGTAAGATACCCAACAAGTGTACACATCATGCTCATAAGAAAGTACAAGGAGGTCATAGTATGGAGGCATATGATGCAAGAACAACCAAATGCAATAGGTCAATCAAACAAGCATGCATCACAAGTAAAGTGTCCAAGTCTCCAAGATCAATACATATCAAGTTGGCACTCACAAGGTGAGATGAGAGACAACTAATGGAGACAAGAGACAATGATCATGACAAATCAAGTGTGAGAGGCTCAACATCTATGTCATCAACCCAAGAAAGCAATAGTGGAAATATGGTGATGCAAATATAGCAAGCAATCATAGCGGTCAAGTCAAGCGTTAGTAGTATGTAAGATGCAACATACTAGAAGGAATCATGGCAAGCATGTCATGTGCAAATAGTGTATTAAGAATAATGGATATGACATGTCATGATGAGGGCATGACTACTTTGATAAGACCAAAATATTGCATACATGCATATTTGTCGTGTGATTTTAGCAAACTATTCAATAATATATTTATGTTATCCTAACAAAAATATTTCACATACTTTTGTGTTTTGTCTAATTGCAGGTGTGTGGACATTTGTACAATCCATATATGAAGATAAGGGAAAAGGAGAAGTTTAGGTGTTGTTCAAAAGTCTTCTCAATCACTTTTGGGCCAAGAGAAGATAGAGTCCAAGTTCTCACGTTCGGATTCAGATCTGGACCGCATGACATACCTGACTCAAAACATCAACAACTTTTCATACGGACCAATTGGGTGATTCTTTGTTTGTTGTAAAGTAGATTGCGCTCTTTCCAGCACAATTGAATTCTTAAAACCACCGGAGCGTTGAGTTGTGGACGAAACAATCTGACGCTGCACCAGAATCCGAGTCAAACCATAAGTCCAAAGGTGTTACGCCACCTCCACTTGGGCCCATTGGCCTTGTAATTAGTTTTAGGCTAGTTTTAGGGACGCCTCCCACCCCATGGCCGCCACCCCTTGCTCCTATATGAGTAGATCCATCTAGTAGCTTTTGCTTGGGATTTGTTTAGTTAAAGTTAGCCATTGCAACTTCGTACTTCGCTTGTGTCCAACGACAGACCAAGACCGCTTACGGATCCCCACCTTATTCAATACTTCATACATACTGCAATATTCAGATTGCTTTTATCATATTCTTGCTTGTTCTTCATTGCTTGTGGAATAGACCTTCGTGGTCGTTGATTGTGTTCCTGGTCAATAATAACCTCGAGTTGGTTTAGCTTACTGCTGGCGCAATGTCGGCACGCTTGTAGTCGGATCGCCAAAGTCGTCTCACCAAATCGATAGTTATCATCTCATCGAAGATCGACACCCCTGGCCATCGCATTTGTTTCAGTGATTTTACGCTTTTCAGTTTAGATCGCATCTGTCATTCATACCTACAGTCCATGAAAAAGCCAAAAAAATTTAGATATGTTCATCCTTTATCCAAGCCACCGAGCTTTTGCAATTTTCTATTCATTGCTTGCATAGTTGAATTATCGTTGCATCGTCGTGCCGGGCTTGCTGGTCTTAGTTCAGTTCCTTTAGAGTTTCGAAGTTCTGTTCACATTAGTCACGCCGTCAGCTGCATCATTATCCTTCCGCTGTCCACCATCCCATCTATTAATTTCACCACGCACATGCGTTGTTCATTGTCATAATCATAGTTGAGGTCATTCACATCTTCGCCGATCCAATCGCATCTTATCTAGTTTGTCTTGGAAAGAGGGAGAAAAAAGAGAGAAAAAGAGAGAAAAAAAGGAAAAAAGGAAAGAAAAAGAAAAAGAGAGAGAAAAAGAAAAGTGGAGGAAAAAGAGAGAAGAAAAAATCGGATCTATCTAGAATCAATCTCACCTGAATTCGATTGAATCTGTTTTATGACTGTTCAGTAAAACAGGTGTATCTTCCTCATACGAAGTCTGTTTGACTCGTGAGTACTCAAATTAAAGCTAGCGACGAGCCGCATCTAAATAGTTGCAGAAGCTAGTTCAATATTTGACACCTCAAAATCGGCTTCTAAATAGGTCTTTTGCCTCCAGTTCATGAACACAGCTTGTTCCAATTTTGCCGCTTTTAGAATTCTTTGACTCTCATATCAACTCGGAATTGAGTGATTCTTTTGCATTGGAAAGCTTGAGTTAGTAACATTCTTTAAAGAATTTATTAGAAAATTGGCTCAAACTTTTCAAGAGGAAAGTTGAGAGAGTTGTTGTATGTCCCGCTTGTAGTTGTTTTTCATCATTATCTTCACTACCGCCAGGATCTTCACTTATATCTTGCTGTCAAGAGCTACTTAGTAACCTTCATTGATGCTAGTCACGCCATGACCTCATTAGTGTTCTAGGCTCGCATTCCCTAGTCCAGCCAGAATGACAAGACCGCCGTTGAGCGCTTATTCAACATTGCATCTCTGAATTGATTATTGCTAATCTTTTGCTACCATATATAGCCAACCCAGCTCCACATATTTCCACCGTATATGTATGCTCCTCAATCGCTTACACAATCTTCTGAGTTATTTGACATCGCTGTTGCCCGTCACCACTGGCCGATGGTAAGAACTTGTAAGATATTGATATTTGCTTTATCGTGAGCACTTTACAACCACATCCTAGTAGTTCATAGGAACATTATTCTGAATTTTGTTTCTTGTTTCTACTAATCATGACAGGTCTTGAGATAGAAGTTCTGACCACGGACATCTTCACCATCACGAGAGTTGGGACAACACACACACAACCACATGGTCAGGTTATCTCTTTACCGCCATTTGAGGGTAGATTTAATCCTGCTATTTATCTAGCTTGGGAGTTTGAAGTAGAATGTTTTAGTAACCATGACTTTTCCGAACTTGAGCGTAGCTGCCACTAGAGCATTTACTGGTTTTGCTTCAGTTTGGTGGAGTGCATTGTAAGAAAAATATTGATAACCAACCCACAACTTGAAAGATTTGAAAGATGTAATGAGACAACATTTTTCCTCCTTATATATCGTTGAATTGCTTCGCAATTTGAACAATTTAAACAAGGCAACAACACTGTTCATGCTTACTACAAAGAGTTCAAATCTTATATGCATCATTGTGACATAGAAGAATCTAAGGATGATACAATGAATAGATTTTTGGTGGTTTGAACCATGATATTCAGGCAAGATTTCAAGATATCTCGTTGTATTATCGGTATGTATGTTCGCGGCTTGTACCTTTGAGAGACAAATATGTGAGGATGCATTGGGTGACTACAACAACTACTATTCCAGTTCATGCTCACCACACCGGTTGGTTCCTCCACCGTTGCACCTACTAGAGCAGCCCCACCTCGATTGTGAGCTGCATCATCTCAAGAGCATGGTGCATTGTCTACGTGTGTAATTTACATCACTAATGGCGACAAGTAAAGGTATTGATGATATAATCATGATGAGAATGATGCATCCCTAGTTAACTTGAATGCATCATGTTGAGTTACCCGTGATTTGAGCACAACACCTTTGTTTTCGGATCCATCTAATTTCCGATTCGTGTTTCCTTGTCCGAGTAGGTTTCGATTCCAGCAATCTTTTGCCGTCAGTAGAAGAGGTTGGTTTCAAAAAAAAGTCCGAAACCACCCTCCGCTTAGGCCCAAAATTTTCCAAAAACGCACGGACAAAAAAAAATTTCGGCTATCCTATTTTTAGGTGTTTCTAAGCGTATTGAGACAATCGCCGTTATAGAAAGTTTTTTGACCCGCTTCAGCTTTTTGGGTCCAGCAATCGAAAAAAAAAAATTGGTCGAAAAAATTTCGTGCCCATCCTATCGGTTTGACCTGGAAGAGTTTTGAGACACTCGCCATTATAGTGATTTTTCGCAAAAAAAACAGCAAAAAAAAGCGCAAAAAAAAGAGCGAAAAAAATTCAGAGTGTGCTCCTCCTTGTTTACGTGCGGTAGCCGTGATTTTGTTAGTGTTCTAGGCTCGCGTCTCTAGCACGGTCTAGCCTAGGACCAGACACAGATCGCTCGTTGAGCGTTTATTCAACTTTGCATCTCCGAATTGATTATTGTTGACCTTTTTGCTACCATATTATAAGCCTTCCCAGCTCCACATACATCTACGTCGTCGCTTGATTCTCCTCGGTAATCGCTATAGCCAAGCTTTGAGAGTTTTGACTACAAAGGTTGGCAATCACCACTAACGCCGGGTAAGAACCTGTAAGAATTTGAGATTTGCTTGACGGATTTGTGACTGCCCACCACACCACCACCACCACTTCCTAGTAGTCTCAGAGGATCATATTCTTGTGTGTTTCTATTGCTGCTAACCATGGCAGGATCACAAGCGATGAGACTAATTGGGAGAACCTGACGAACAAACAGCTACATGATAAGTTTCAAAGAAATGATGATTGGACAGGTGCAAGATGTGCTAAACAGATTTGACGAGGCCATGGAGAAGATAGATGGCATTGAGAAGACGTTTGAAACAAAGCTTGATAGCAAGTTTGATGAATTGCTCGCTGTTTTCCACAACAACCGCCGGCTGCACCTATCGCACCTCTGCAGAACGACAACAACTACGCCCCTTCCGAATCAGTATGGACGAGCTCGGTGTGTTCCTATTGAGCCAGACAAAATTCTGTGCCGCTGCTCATCGCTGTTGGTGCTTCTTTGGCTCCTCTCTTCGGTGCTGCTGGGTTCCGAGGAGGATGATGAGTATGCGGGCGATTATGAGGATGAGGTTGATCAACATCAGAACTACGTGCAACCACCAGCACCACAACCACCAGGTCGTCCACATGCAAATAATGGCAATGTTAGGGCTCCCCCTCAGGTACAAGATCATGACCATCTCCCTAAACTGAAATTGAATATTCCACCATTTGAGGGTAGATATGTTCCTGATATATATCTTACTTGGGAGTTAGAAACTGAACAACGATTTACATGTTTACAATATCCTGAGGAGAGACGTGTTCCTGCTGCTGTTTGTGCTTTCAATAGCTTTGCATGTGTTTGGTGGTCTGAACATTGTAGATTATATCCTGTTCCAGCTACTTGGGCTGCTTTGAAACCTGCTATGCGTACTCGTTGGGTTCCACCATATTATCAACGTGAATTACTTCAAAAATTGCAGCGCTTAAGACAAGGAAAAAATTCTGTAGAAGAATATTATCAGGAATTACAAACTGGCTTGATTAGATGTGGTATTGTTGAGGAGAATGAAGCTATGCTTGCACGTTTTCTGGGTGGATTAAATAGAGAGATTCAGACCATTCTAGACTATAAGGATTATAATAATATCACTCATTTATTCCATGATGAGGACATGAGTACCTTGTATATGACCAAAAATATTGCATACATGCATATTTGTCAGGTGATTTCTAGTGCAAACTATTCAATAATCTATTTATGTTATCCAGAACAAAAATACTTCACACACTTTTGTGTTTTGTCTAATTGCAGGTGTATGGGACATTTGTACAATCCACATATGAAGATAAGGAAGAAAGAGATGTTTATTTGCTGTTCAAAAAGTCCTCTCACGTCACTTTTGGCCCAAGAGAAGATAGAGTCCAAGTCTCTCACGTTCTGGATTCAGATTCGGACTGCACAGACATACCTGACTCAAAACTCCAACAACTTTTTCATACGGACTCCGAATTGGGTGATTCTTTTTTTGTTGGAAAGTAGATTTCATGCTCTTTCCAGCACAGTTGGAATCACCTTAAAATACGTCCGGAGCGTTGAGTTATAGACGAAACAATCTGACGTTGCACCAGAATCCGAGTCAAACTACAAGTCCAAAGGTGTTACGTCACCTCCACTTGGGCCCATTGGCCTTGTACGACCTAGGGTTAGTTTTAGGCTGCCTTGGGACGTTCTCCCACCTCCTTGGCCGCCACCCCTGCTCCTATATAAGTAGATCCATCTAGTAGCTTTTTCCTTGGGATTTGTTTAGTTAAAAGTTAGCCATTGCAACTTCGTGTACTTCGTTTGTGTCCAACGACCAGACCAAGACCGCTTTCGGATTCCCACCTCTATCAAGTGGTATCAGTTTTCAGGTTGCTTGGTGAGATTTTACAGTTTTTCATAGTTTAGATCGCATCTGTCATTCATACCTATAGTCCATGAAAAAGCCACAAAGAAAGTTAGATCTGTTCATCCTTTATCCAAGCCAGTCTGAGCCTTTGCGATTTTCTATTCGTTGCTTGCATAGTTGAATTATCGGTTGCATCGTCGTGTCAGTTGCTGGTCTTAGTGTCTAGTTCCTTTAGAGTTTCGAGTTCTGTTCACATTAGTCACGCCGCTGCTGCATCATTATCCCTTCCGCTGTCCACCATCCCATCTATTAATTTCCACCACGTACTCGCTACTGTTCATTGTCATAATCATAGTTGAGGTCATTCACATCTTCGCCTGATCCAATCTGCATCTTATCTAGTTTGTCTTGGAAAGAGGGAGAAAAAAAAGAGAGAGAAAAAAAGAGAAAAAAGGAAAGAAAAAAAAGAGAGAGAAGAAAAAGAAAAAAAAGCGTGAGAAAAAAAGAGAGAGAAAAATGGATCTATCTAGGAATAATCTCGTACCTGAATTCGGATTGGAATCTGTTTTGTGCACTGTTCAGTAAAACAGGTGTATCTTCCTCATACGAAGTCCGTTTTGGCTCCGTGAGTACTCAAATTGAAGCTAGTGACGAGCCGCATCTAAATAGTTGCAGAAGCTAGTTCAATATTTGACACCTCAAAATCGGCTTCTAAATAGGTCTTTTAGCCCTCCGAAGTTCGTCAACACAGCTTGTTCCAATATTTCAGGCCAGTTTTCGAATTCTTTGACTCCTTATATCAACTCGGAATTGAGTGATTCTTTTTGCATTGGAAAGCTTGAGTTAGTAGCATTCTTTGAAAGAATTTATCATAAAATTGGCTCAAACATTTCAAGAGGAAAGTTGAAGAGACAGTTGTTGTATATCCTGCTTGGTAGTTGTTTTTCATCATTATCTTCACTACCGTTGTGATCTTCACTTCTATCTTGCTGTCAAGAGCTACTTAGTATCCTTCATTGATGTTAGTTGTGCTACCCGTGACCTCATTAGTGTTCTAGGCTTGCGTCTCTAGTCCGGTCTAGCCTAGGACCAGCACCTGAAGACTGCGTCGTTGAGCGTTTATTCAACATTGCATCTCTGAATTGATTATTGTTAATCTTTTGCTACCATATATAGCCAACCCAGCTACACATATTTCTACACCGTATATCGTCGTTCACCGGCAATCGCTTTACACAATCTTGAGTTACTTGACACCGCTGGTTGTCTGTCACCACCGCCGCATGGTAAGAACTTGTAAGATATTGATATTTGCTTTATTGTGAGCACTTTACAACCACATCCTAGTAGTTCATAGGAACATTCTCGAATTTTGTTTCTTGTTTCTACTAATCATGACAGGTTTCGGAGATAGAAGTTCTTGGACGATTTAACACATCTTCACCATCACGAGAGTTGGGACAACACACACAAGCACATGGCCAGTTAGCTCTTTACCGTCATTTGAGGGTAGATTTAATCCTGCTATTTATCTAGCTTGGGAGCTTGAAGTAGAACAAGTTTTTAGTCAACATGTTTTTTCCGAACTTGAGCGAGTACGAGCTGCCACTAGAGCATTTACTGGTTTTGCTTCATTTGGTGGAGTGTGCATTGTAAGAAAAACATTGATAACCAACCCACAACTTGGAAAGATTTGAAAGATGTAATGAGAAAACAGTTTTTCCTCCTTACTATCGTCGTGAATTGCTTCATAAACTTGAACAATTTAAACAAGGCAATAACACTGTTCATGCTTACTACCAAGAGTTCAAATCTTATATACATCATTGTGACATAGAAGAATCTGAGAATGATACAATGAATAGATTTTTAATGGTTTGAACCATGATATTCGAGCAAGATTTCAGATATTCCTCGTTGCATTCTTGGTATGTATGTTCGTGCTTGTACCTTTGAGAGACAGCACTGGAGGATGCATTGGGTGACTACAACAACTACAATTCCAGTTCATGCTCACCACCGCCGGTTGGTTCCTCCACCGTTGCACCTACTAGAGCAGCCCCACCTCGGAGCGTGACATCATCTCAAGAGTATGGTGCATTGTCTACGTCTGTAACTACATCAGCTCGTCTTTGCGACAAGGTAACAAAAAGGTATTGATGATATAACTTCACATGAGAATGATGCATCCCTAGTTAACTTGAATACATCATGTGTTGAGCTACCCACTACTTTGATCACACCACCTATTTTGAGGATTATGTTGATAATTTGATTATGCCATGTGATCAAACAACTGAAATACCAACAATTTTGAGAGCACCAATTGAATTAACTGTTGATGCAAAAGAATCAATGTTTAATCGTTTTGATATGACCTCTAATCTTGGTGATGATTCTGTGTCGAATGACTCATTGCATGTTTGCTTATCTAAGCATGTTGTAGCATGTAAATTTGATTCAAATAAGGTTTATTCACCAATGTTGGGATGGTTTAATGATGAACATTGTCAATCTTTTGAAATAAATAAGAGCTTCACTTATATGTGCAAACTGAGTTGCAATATTTTCATGCCTTCTAGTTCTTGTGCTAATTTGTTGGCTTTTGATTTTATGAACTATGCAAGTTACTCATCTATTCATGTGTCATATATACAAAAATCAAGGGAAGTAAAAAATGGATGACGTATACATATACAACATGTACACCTTGTCTCTTTTGTTAGCCACATTTCAGATTAAGCAACGCCGAGGACGGCTTTATTTTCAAAAAGGGGAGGATGATGAGGACATGAGTACCTTGTATATGACCAAAAATATTACATACATGCATATTTGTCAGGTGATTTCTAGTGCAAACTATTCAATAATCTATTTATGTTATCCGAACAAAATACTTCACACACTTTTGTGTTTTGTCTAATTGCAGGTGTATGGGACATTTGTACAATCCACATATGAAGATAAGGAAGAAAGAGATGTTTATTTGCTGTTCAAAAAGTCCTCTCACGTCACTTTTGGCCCAAGAGAAGATAGAGTCCAAGTCTCTCACGTTCTGGATTCAGATTCGGACTGCACAGACATACCTGACTCAAAACTCCAACAACTTTTTCATACGGACTCCGAATTGGGTGATTCTTTTTTTGTTGGAAAGTAGATTTCATGCTCTTTCCAGCACAGTTGGAATCACCTTAAAATACGTCCGGAGCGTTGAGTTATAGACGAAACAATCTGACGCTGCACCAGAATCCGAGTCAAACTACAAGTCCAAAGGTGTTACGTCACCTCCACTTGGGCCCATTGGCCTTGTACGACCTAGGGTTAGTTTTAGGCTGCCTTGGGACGTTCTCCCACCTCCTTGGCCGCCACCCCTTGCTCCTATATAAGTAGATCCATCTAGTAGCTTTTTCCTTGGGATTTGTTTAGTTAAAAGTTAGCCATTGCAACTTCGTGTACTTCGTTTGTGTCCAACGACCAGACCAAGACCGCTTTCGGATTCCCACCTTTATCAGTACTTCATATATATTCGCAATATTCAGATTGCTTTATCATATTCTTGCTTGTTCTTCGATTGCTTGCAGGAATAGACCTTCGTGGTCAGGTTGATCGTGCTCCGGCGTGGTCAATAACCTCTCGGAGTTGGTTTAGCGATTGCTAAGGCGCAACGTCGTGCACGTTTGTAGTCGGATCGTCAAAGTCGTCTCCACCAAATCGATAGTTATCATCTCATCGAAAGATCGGGACACCCTGCCTCTATCAAAAAAAGAATCACCCAATTCGGAGTCCGTATGAAAAAGTTGTTGGAGTTTTGAGTCAGGTATGTCTGTGCAGTCCGAATCTGAATCCAGAACGTGAGAGACTTGGACTCTATCTTCTCTTGGGCCAAAAGTGACGTGAGAGGACTTTTTGAACAGCAAATAAACATCTCTTTCTTCCTTATCTTCATATGTGGATTGTACAAATGTCCCGTACACCTGCAATTAGACAAAACACAAAAGTGTGTGAAGTATTTTTGTTCTGGATAACATAAATAGATTATTGAATAGTTTGCACTAGAAATCACCTGACAAATATGCGTGTATGCAATATTTTTGGTCATATACAAGGTACTCATGTCCTCATCATTCCATCTTGCTTGTAAAGCTGAACGTGAAGTGCAGGATCGACAGGCATTGGCGCGCACTAACTTTTCTGCAGGTCGACCTTCATCATGGACACCACGTGCATCATCTACTTCCACTGCACCATCACCTCCGTCGGGTGCCACCTCCAACCGTGATACAAGAAAGCGTGCACAACCACCACTATCTGCCAAGAGCACACCTGCGGACCTGCCAGAGCTCTTCTTCTTCCATGGCGTCAACAGGGCACACAAGTGATATTATTTGTCGTCGTTGTAAGGGAAGAGGACATTTTATGAGAGAATGCAAATCTCAGCGTGTGATGATTGCTACTGAGGATGGTGGGTATGAGTCCGCTAGTGACTATGATGAGGAGACTTTGGCTCTTATTACACATGAGGAACACGGTGGAGATGATTCTGATCATGAGACACAATACATGGCTGCTGAAGATGCTAACAGGTATGAATGTTTAGTTGCTCAACGTGTTTTGAGTGTGCAGGTTACACAAGCTGAGCAAAATCAGAGGCATAATTTGTTCCATACAAAGGGAGTTGTGAAGGAACGTTCTATTCGCGTCATCATAGATGGAGGGAGCTGCAACAACTTGGCTAGCATGGAGATTGTGGAGAAGCTATCTCTCACCACAAGACCACATCCACATCCTTACTACATCCAATGGTTCAACAACAGCGGCAAGGTTAAGGTAACACGTACTGTTCGGGTGCATTTTAGTATCTCTACATATGCTGATTATGTTGATTGTGATGTGGTACCTATGCAAGCATGTTCCTTGTTACTTTGTAGACCATGGCAATTTGATAAAATTTCAGTACACCATGGTAGAAACAATCAAGATACTCTTGTTCATAAGGATAAAAATATTACTTTGCTTCCTATGACTCCTGAGTCCATTTTGAAAGATGATATTAATAGAGCTAATAAAGCAAAACAGAGAAAAATAAGAGTGAAAATCAGATTGTGGCAAAAGAATTTGAGCAACACATGAAGCCTAATAATAAACCATCTCTGTTGCTTCAAATTAAATTGAAAAGTGCATGTTTACTTGCCACCAAATCTGATATTGATGAGCTAGATTTTAGCAAATCTATTTGCTATGCTTTTGTGTGCAAAGAGGCATTATTTTCATTCGAGGACGTGCCTTCCTCTTTGCCCCTGCTGTCACTAACATTTTGCGAGAGTTTGTTGACGTCTTTCCACAAGACGTGCCACCGGATTACCACCTATTCGAGGGATTGAGCATCAAATTGACTTAATTCCGGTGCATCGTTACCCAACCGTGCACCATACCGTACCAATCCAGAGGAGACGAAGGAGATTATCGTCAAGTACAGGAGCTGCTCGACAAAGGTTATATCGCGAATCCCTTAGTCCTTGTGCTGTTCCTATTATTCTAGTGCGAAAAAGGATGGTACGTCACGTATGTGTGTTGATTGTAGAGGCATCAATAATATTACTATTCGTTATCGTCACCCTATTCCTAGGCTAGATGATATGCTTGATGAATTGAGTGGCTCTACAATATTCTCCAAAGTTGATTTGCGTAGTGGATACCATCAAATTCGTATGAAATTGGGAGATGAATGGAAAACAGCATTTAAAACTAAGTTTGGATTATATGAGTGGTTAGTCATGCCTTTTGGGTTAACTAATGCACCTAGTACTTTCATGAGATTAATGAACGAAGTTTTACGTGTTTTCATTGGACGATTTGTGGTAGTCTATTTTGATGATATACTGATTTATAGCAAATCTTTGGAAGAACATTTGGAACATTTACGTGCTGTTTTTAATGCTCTATGTGATGCACGTTTGTTTGGTAACCTTGGGAAGTGCACCTTTTGCACCGACCGAGTATCTTTTCTTGGCTATGTTGTTACTCCACAGGGAATTGAAGTTGATAAAGCCAAGATTGAAGCTATTGAGAGTTGGCACAGCCCAAAACGGTCACACAAGTGAGGAGTTTCCTTGGCCTCGCTGGTTTCTATAGGCATTTTGTGAGAGATTTCAGCACCATTGCTGCACCTCTCAACGAGCTTACAAAGAAGGATGTGCCTTTTGTTTGGGGTACCGCATAGGAAGAAGCCTTCACGGTATTGAAAGCTAAGTTGACACATGCTCCTTTACTCCAACTTCCTGATTTTAATAAGACTTTTGAGCTTGAATGTGATGCTAGTGGAATTGGATTAGGAGGTGTGTTATTACAAGATGGCAAACCTGTTGCATACTTTTCTGAAAAATTGAGTGGGCCTAGTCTGAATTACTCTACTTATGATAAAGAATTATATGCTCTTGTTCGGACTTTAGTAACATGGCAACATTATTTATGGCCCAAAGAATTTGTTATACATTCTGATCATGAATCTTTGAAACATATTAAAAGTCAAGCTAAACTGAATCGTAGACATGCTAAATGGGTTGAATTCATTGAGACTTTCCCTTATGTCATTAAACACAAGAAGGGTAAAGAAAATGTTATTGCTGATGCATTGTCTCGTCGCTATACTATGCTTTCACAACTTGACTTCAAAATATTTGGTTTGGAGACCATCAAAGATCAATATGTGCATGATGCTGATTTTAAAGATGTATTGCAGAATTGTAAAGAAGGAAGAACATGGAACAAGTTTGTCGTTAATGATGGATTTGTGTTCCGTGCTAACAAGCTATGCATTCCAGCTAGCTTCGTTCGTCTTTTTTTGTTGCAGGAGGCGCATGGAGGAGGACTAATGGGACACTTTGGCGTGAAGAAGACGGAGGACGTACTTGCTACACATTTCTTTTGGCCAAAGATGAGATCGGATGTTAAGCGTTTTATTGCTCGCTGCACTACATGTCAAAAAGCTAAGTCACGACTCAATCCTCATGGTTTATATATGCCTTTGCCTGTACCTAGTGTTCCTTGGGAGGATATATCTATGGACTTTGTTTTAGGTTTACCTAGAACAAAGAAGGGGAGGGATAGCATATTTGTTGTCGTGGATGGATTCTCGAATATGGCACACTTTATACCATGTCATAAAAGCGATGATGCTGTCAATGTTGCTGATTTGTTCTTTCGTGAAATTATTAAACTTGCATGGTGTGCCAAATACTATTGTTTCAGATCGTGATACTAAATTTCTTAGCCACTTTTGGAGATGTTTATGGGCTAAGTTGGGGACTAAACTGCTTTTTAGTACTACTTGTCACCCCCAAACTGATGGACAAACTGAAGTAGTCAATAGAACATTGTCTACTATGCTTAGGGCTGTTCTAAAGAAAAATAAGAAAATGTGGGAGGAATGCTTGCCTTATATTGAATTTGCTTATAATCGTTCATTGCATTCTACTACTAAGATGTGCCCTTTCGAAGTTGTGTATGGTTTCCTACCTCGTGCACCTATTGATTTGTTGCCTCTTCCATCTTCGGAGAAGGTTAATTTTGATGCTAAAGAACGTGCTGAATTGATTTTAAAAATGCATGAGTTAACTAAGGAAAACATTGAGCATATGAATGCTAAATATAAACTTGCTGGAGATAAGGGTAGAAAACATGTTGATGAGGACATCAATACCATTGTTACACCCACAGCCCCTGCTGCTATACATACTGGACCAATTACTAGAGCTCGCGCACGCCAACTAAATTTCCAGGTACTTTCGTTTCTTGGTAATGATTCTAATGTTCATGAGAATATGATGCTGCCTAAATTGGATACATTTGTTTTGCTTACAAATGAAGGGCCTAGCTTGGAGAAGGATGAACATTGGAGCAAGAACACACATGGAGTTGATGGCATGCGCAAGGAGATCAAGAACGGAGTTACAAGTGATGATTTCAGGACTTTGAAGCCACCATAAGGAGTGCATGAAGCCTTGGACGAAATATACAAGATGCCACTTCATAATATTCGTCCATAGGCTATTCTAGGTGCTCGTCACCTTATTATTGGGCCAGGCCCATGTAATTTCGAAATACATTAGTATAGGCTATTTTTAGAGTCCGTATGTGTGGGAAACAAGAGATAGGGTTAGTTTGGACCCCTCCACCAAGGGCCACGAAATTCACCCCTCTTCCTCCATATATACAGCCCTTAGGGCACCGTTTAGACTTGGGTTTTGTTTAGATTAAAAGTTCGCCATAGCTGCAACTTCCAGCGTGCCGTTTGTGTTCAACGACTGCACAAAGGCGTCACAGAACCCCACCTTGATCAATAAAGCTTTCATCTTATATTCGCAATATCCAGATTGCAATCTCAGTTTCTTGCTTGTTCTTCGTTTGCTCGCAGGAAACAGACCTTCGTGGTCAGGTTGATCGTGCTCCGGCATGGTCAATAACCTCTCGGAGTTGGTTTAGCGATTGCTAAGGCGCGACGTCCTCGCACGTTCGTAGTCGGATCGTCAAAGTCGACTTCCACCAAAGCGAAATCCACCATCTCATCGAAAGACGGGACACCTTTGCCTCTATCACATGTTGTGTTTGCACCTGGAGATCTTGTTTGGTTACATTTGCGTAAGGATAGATTTCCTGATTTGCGCAAATCAAAGCTAATGCCACGTGCTGCTGGTCCCTTTAAGGTGTTGGAGAAAGTAAATGATAATGCATATAAACTTGAGCTGCCTGCAGATTTTGGGGTTAGTCCCACTTTTAGCATTGCAGATTTGAAGCCATATTTGGGTGAGGAAGATGAACTTCCGTCGAGGACGACTTCATTTCAAGAAGGGGAGGATGATGAGGACATCAATACCATTGTTACACCCACAGCCCCTGCTGCTATACATACTTGGACCAATTACTAGAGCTCACAAGACGCCAACTAAATTACAGTACTTTCGTTTCTTGGTAATGATTCTAATGTTCATGAGAATATGATGCTGCCTAAATTGGATACATTTGTTTTCCTTACAAATGAAGGGCCTAGCTTGGAGAAGGATGAACATTGGAGCAAGAACAAGCATGGAGATGATGGCATGCGCAAGGGGACAAGAATGGAGTTACAAGTGATGATTTCAGGACTTTGAAGCCACCATAATGAGTGCATGAAGCCTTGGACGAAATATACAAGATGCCACTTCATAAATTTCGTCCAGAGGCTATTCTAGGTGCTTTGTCACCTTATTATTGGGCCAGGCCCATGTAATTTCGAAATACATTAGTATAGGCTATTTTAGAGTCCGTATGTGTGGGGAAACAAGAGATAGGGTTAGTTTGGACCCCTCCACCAAGGGCCACGAAATTCTACCCTCTTCCTCCATATATACAGCCCTTAGGGCACCGTTTAGACTTTGGGTTTTGTTTAGATCAAAAGTTCGCCATAGCTGCAACCGGCGTGCCGTTTGTGTTCAACGACTGACAAAGGCGTCCACAGAACCCCACTTTGATCAATAAAGCTTTCATCTTATATTCGCAATATCCAGATTGCAATCTCAGTTTCTTGCTTGTTCTTCGTTTGCTCGCAGGAAATAGACCCTCGTGGTCAGGTTGATCGTGCTCCGGCGTGGTCAATAACCTCTCGGAGTTGGTTTAGCGATTGCTAAGGCGCGACGTCCTCGCACGCTCGTAGTCGGATCGTCAAAGTCGACTTCCACCAAAGCGAAATCCACCATCTCATCGAAAGACGGGACACCTCTGCCTCTATCACATGCAAAAAGAGCAAACACGAGCAACACTCGGAAATAAAATGGTTAGCGCACACAAAGTGTCCATCATGTAAGAATGAGTCCGTGCGGCAAGATTGGTTGTGACAAAGCGCATGAAGCTTATCAAGATGATCTAGAATGAGATGCAAAGCATTCATGGGAGGAAATGCAATCATTGTGCACACAAATGTGTTGTAAATATGATTAATGCAACCGCGGTGCAAAATGATGTCATAGTGAGATGGTTTATCAATAGCATGAATATGGCAATGGATGCTCCATATGTATATGTTATCATGCAATTGATGGTGGGCAATATGATCATGATGTATGAATATGCCAGCAAGGAAGATCACAACAAATTTGCTAAGGAAGTGAACAAGCTCATATATCATGGATGACATGGTAATACAAGATGCAACAAGGCAATCACAATGTGAGTCAATCCATGCATGGGGTGCAAACTTGTGGTGAGTATGATATGTCCATCGAGCATGATATGTGTGAGCACAATCAACAAATATGAAGGTGTTGGTGTACCAAGGCTCGATGTCGAGGCATGAGTGGAGTGCCGAAGGTGCATCCAATAAGTGCAAGCGCTCCTCAATGTGAAGGTCCATGTAGCCAATCTCCAATGTCGCTCCTCCGTTCACGAGATGTATCATGTAGACAACAAGAAGGAAACAACAATGAAAGAGGACCCATCCAATATGCATATTTGAGGATTGCTCAAAGAGAAGGAGTTCACCTTTATGAGAATGTCGAAGATGTTGGTGTCGCACATCAGGTATGCCTTCACATAACCAATATGTCGCATAACGGCATCGCCTTGTGAAACCTTCAAAATGAAAGAACATGACAAACACTCGGAAAAACAAATGAGGTAAGCGGAAATGCAAAACCTATCATTCGAGTGGTAAGATACCCAACAAGTGTACACATCATGCTCATCATAAGAAAGTACAAGGGAGTGTGTCATAGTATGGAGGCATATGATGCAAGAACAACCAAATGCAATAGGCTCAATCAAACAAGCATGCATCACAAGTAAAGTGTCCAAGTCTCCAAGATCAATAAGCATATCAAGTTGGCACTCACAAGGTGAGATGAGAGATGCAACTAATGGAGACAAGAGACAATGATCATGACAAATCAAGTGAGAGGCATCAACATCTATGTCATCAACCCAAGAAAGCAAGTAATAGTGGAACATGGGTGATGCAACATAGCAAGCAATCATAGCGGTCAAGTCAAGCAAGCTAGTAGTGCGAAGATGCAACATACTAGAAGGAATCATGGCAAGCATGTCATGTGTGCAAATAGTGGCCATGAATAATGGACATGACATGTCATGATGAGGGCATGACTACCTTGGATAAGACCAAAAATATTGCATACATGCATATTTGTCAGGTGATTTCTAGTGCAAACTATTCAATAATATATTTATGTTATCCAGAACAAAAATACTTCACATACTTTTGTGTTTTGTCTAATTGCAGGTGTGTGGGACATTTGTACAATCCACATATGAAGATAAGGGAAAAGGAGAAGTTTAGGTGCTGTTCAAAAAGTCTTCTCACGTCACTTTTGGGCCAAGAGAAGATAGAGTCCAAGTCTCTCACGTTCTGGATTCAGATTCGGACTGCACAGACATACCTGACTCAAAACATCAACAACTTTTTCATACGGACTCCGAATTGGGTGATTCTTTGTTTGTTGTAAAGTAGATTTCATGCTCTTTCCAGCACAATTGGAATCACCTTAAAATCCGTTCGGAGCGTTGAGTTGTGGACGAAACAATCTGACGCTGCACCAGAATCCGAGTCAAACTACAAGTCCAAAGGTGTTACGTCACCTCCACTTGGGCCCATTGGCCTTGTACGACCTAGGGTTAGTTTTAGGCTGCCTTGGGACGTTCTCCCACCTCATTGGCCGTCACCCCTTGCTCCTATATGAGTAGATCCATCTAGTAGCTTTTGCTTGGGATTTGTTTAGTTAAAGTTAGCCATTGCAACCGTGTACTTCGTTTGTGTCCAACGACCAGACCAAGACCGCTTACGGATCCCCACCTTATTCAATACTTCATACATACTGCAATATTCAGATTGCTTTTATCATATTCTTGCTTGTTCTTCGATTGCTTGCGGGAATAGACCTTCGTGGTCGAGTTGATTGTGCTCCGCGTGGTCAATAACCTCTCGGAGTTGGTTTAGCGATTGCTAAGGCGCAATGTCGTGCGTTTGTAGTCGGATCGTCAAAGTCGTCTCCACCAAATCGATAGTTATCATCTCATCGAAGATCGGGACACCCGCCTCTATCAAGTGGTATCGAGCCAGGTTGCTCGGTGAGATTTTACTGAGCTTTTCATAGTTTAGATCGCATCATCATTCATACCTACAGTCCATGAAAAAGCCATAAAAAATTTAGATATGTTCATCCTTTATCCAAGCCAGTCGAGCCTTTGCAATTTTCTATTCATTGCTTGCATAGTTGAATTATCGGTTGCATCGTCGTGTCGATTGCTGGTCTTAGTGTCTAGTTCCTTTAGAGTTTGAGTTCTGTTCACATTAGTCACGCCGCCGCTGCATCATTATGCCTTCCGTTGTCCACCATCCCATCTATTAATTTCCACCACGTGCTGTCGTTGTTCATTGTCATAATCATAGTTGAGGTCATTCACATCTTCGCCAGATCAATCAGATCTTATCTAGTTTGTCTTGGAAAGAGGGAGAAAAAAGAGAAAAAAAGAGAAAAAAAAGGAAAAAGGAAGGAAAAAAAAAAAAAAGAGAGAAAAAAAGAAAAAAAAGTGTGAGGAAAAAAGAGAGAAGAAAAAAATCGGATCTATCTAGAATCAATCTCGTACACGAATTCGGATTGGAATCTGCTTTGCGACTGTTCAGTAAAACAGGTGTATCTTCCTCATACGAAGTCTGTTTTGACTCCGTGAGTACTCAAATTAAAGCTAGCGACGAGCCGCATCTAAATAGTTGCAGAAGCTAGTTCAATATTTGACACCTCAAAATCGGCTTCTAAATAGGTCTTTTGCCCTCTGAAGTTCATGAACACAGCTTGTTCCAATTTTTCGTGCCAGTTTAGAATTCTTTGACTCCTCATATCAACTCGAATTGAGTGATTCTTTTTGCATTGGAAAGCTTGAGTTAGTAACATTCTTTTAAAGAATTTATTAGAAAATTGGCTCAAACTTTTCAAGAGGAAAGTTGGAGAGAGAGTTGTTGTATGTCCTGCTTGGTAGTTGTTTTTCATCATTATCTTCACTACCGTTGTGATCTTCACTTATATCTTGCTGTCAAGAGCTACTTAGTAACCTTCATTGATGCTAGTTGTGCTACGCCGTGACCTCATTAGTGTTCTAGGCTCGCATCTCTAGTCCGGTCTAGCCTAGGACCAGCCTGATCACCGTCGTTGAGCGTTTATTCAACATTGCATCTCTGAATTGATTATTGCTAATCTTTTGCTACCATATATAGCCAACCCAGCTCCACATATTTCTCCACCGTGTATATATCGTTCCCGCAATCGCTTTACACAATCTTGAGTTATTTGACATCGCTGGTTGCTGTCACCACCGTCGCATGGTAAGAACTTGTAAGCTATTGATATTTGCTTTCTTGTGAGCACTTTACAACCACATCCTAGTAGTTCATAGGAACATTATTCTGGAATTTTGTTTCTTGTTTCTACTAATCATGACAGGTTCCGGAGATAGAAGTTCTTGGACGACGGACACATCTTCACCATCACGAGAGTTGGGACAACACACACAACCACATGGTCAGGTTATCTCTTTACCGTCATTTGAGGGTAGATTTAATCCTGCTATTTATCTAGCTTGGGAGTTTGAAGTAGAACAAGTTTTTAGTAACCATGACTTTTCTGAACTTGGCGGTACGAGCTGCCACTAGAGCATTCTTGGTTTTGCTTCAGTTTGGTGGAGTGTGCATTGTAAGAAAAATATTGATAACCAACCCACAACTTGGAAAGATTTGAAATATGTAATGAGACAACATTTTTCCCTCCTTACTATCGCCGTGAATTGCTTCATAAATTTGAACAATTTAAACAAGGCAACAACACTGTCCATGCTTACTACAAAGAGTTCAAATCTTATATGCATCATTGTGACATAGAAGAATCTAAGGATGATACAATGAATAGATTTTTGGTGGTTTGAACCATGATATTCAGCAAGATTTCAGTATATTCCTCGTTGCATTCTTGGTATGTATGTTCGTGCTTGTACCTTTGAGAGACGATTCTGGGAGGATGCATTGGGTGACTACAACAACTACTATTCAGTTCATGCTCACCACCGCGGTTGGTTCCTCCACCGTTGCACCTACTAGAGCAGCCCCACCTCGGATTGTGAGCGCGGCATCATCTCAAGAGCATGGTGCATTGTCTACGTGTGTACCTACATCAGCTCGTCTTTGCGACAAGGTAACAATAAAGGTATTGATGATATAACTTCACATGAGAATGATGCATCCCTAGTTAACTTGAATGCATCATGTGTTGAGTTACCCGTGATTTGAGCACAACACCTATTTTAGAGAATCTTGATCTTGTCATGAATCGTCATGTGATCAAACAACTGAAATACCAACAATTTTGAGTGCACCCATTGAATTAACTGTTGATGCAAAAGAATCAATGTTTAATCATTTTGATATGACCTCTAATCTTGGTGATGATTCTGTGTCGAATGACTCATTGCATGTTTGCTTATTTAAGCATATTGTAGCATGTAAATTTGATGCGAGTAAGGTTTATTCATCAATGTTGGGATGGTTTAATGATGAACATTGTCAATCTTTTGAAATAAATAAGAGCTTCACTTACATGTGCAAACTGAGTTGCAATATTTTAATGCCTTCTAGTTCTTGTGCTAATTTGTTGGCTTTAGATTTTATGAACTATGCAAGTTACTCATCTATTCATGTGTCATATATGCAAAAATCAAGGGAAGTAAAATGGATGGCGTATACATATACAACATGTACACCTTGTCTCTTTTGTTAGCCACATTTCAGATTAAGCAACGCCGAGGGCGGCTTTGTTTTCAAGAAGGGAGGATGATGAGGGCATGACTACCTTGGATAAGACCAAAAATATTGCATACATGCATATTTGTCGGTGATTTCTAGTGCAAACTATTCAATAATATATTTATGTTATCCGAACAAAAATACTTCACATACTTTTGTGTTTTGTCTAATTGCAGGTGTGTGGGACATTTGTACAATCCACATATGAAGATAAGGGAAAAGGAGAAGTTTAGGTGCTGTTCAAAAAGTCTTCTCACGTCACTTTTGGGCCAAGAGAAGATAGAGTCCAAGTCTCTCACGTTCTGGATTCAGATTCGGACTGCACAGACATACCTGACTCAAAACATCAACAACTTTTTCATACGGACTCCGAATTGGGTGATTCTTTGTTTGTTGTAAAGTAGATTTCATGCTCTTTCCAGCACAATTGGAATCACCTTAAAATCCGTCCGGAGCGTTGAGTTGTGGACGAAACAATCTGACGCTGCACCAGAATCCGAGTCAAACTACAAGTCCAAAGGTGTTACGTCACCTCCACTTGGGCCCATTGGCCTTGAACGACCTAGGGTTAGTTTTAGGCTGCCTTGGGACGTTCTCCCACCTCATTGGCCGTCACCCCTTGCTCCTATATGAGTAGATCCATCTAGTAGCTTTTTGCTTGGGATTTGTTTAGTTAAAAGTTAGCCATTGCAACCGTGTGCCGTTTGTGTCCAACGACCAGACCAAGACCGCTTACGGATCCCCACCTTATTCAATACTTCATACATACTCGCAATATTCAGATTGCTTTTATCATATTCTTGCTTGTTCTTCGATTGCTTGCAGGAATAGACCTTCGTGGTCAGGTTGATTGTGCTCCGGCGTGGTCAATAACCTCTCGGAGTTGGTTTAGCGATTGCTAAGGCGCAACATCGTGCACGTTTGTAGTCGGATCGTCAAAGTCGTCTCCACCAAATCGATAGTTATCATCTCATCGAAAGATCGGGACACCCCGCCTCTATCATGTCACAAGCATGAAAGCAAGATATGAGAAAAATATCATAAATGTATTGGCGAGAGGCCATATGCAAATAGCAATGGGTCATCATGACTCTCCCAACACAACAAGCATCAATAGCATGGGGCACATGATAAACATGGCAAAAGCAACAAGGATCTCCACCAAGCATGCAAATACACAATGGGATATCATCATGGTTCATCATGGGTAAATGCAAGCAAGGGTCACAATTGCATGGAAAAGGCATAGAAGTAAGCATAGCATGCAAAGTGAACACGGTAAAATGAGCATAAGGTGACAAGTGGTAAATGGCCCATAGCCGTGTGAGAGCCAAGTAGAGGAGTTGCGCGTAGTCCTTGCACGAAGGGGACGGTGGTGAGGATAGTCCACGGGATCCCAAGTCATCATTGCTCTCAAGAGCTCGTTTCGTCAACTCTTGGGATTGAGAGGTCGACGAGTATACATGGGTACCTACACAAAACAAAGGCAAAGGGAAAATTGTGTGTGCGTGGTAGATGTACACATCATCCATCATGATGCATACGTGCTTGTGTTGGTTAGAACCAAATATCCAATTCTCAAATAAATGAGATCGTGATATAGAAACATGTCATCCATCATGATAGGTTTGTTATGATGTATGTCATAATGGAGACTGAAAGGATGTAATGCATCACGAGTAATATCTAGAGCATTGTTAATCATGGAATGCATATGGTGCATACTATCATGGGAATCATGCAAAGTATGAAATGTATCAAGATCTCCTAATATGTATGAGGAAACTATGGGGGTCTCCTCATGAGCATGAGTAGCAACATCACGTGGAGAATATTGATAACATCCAAAACAATGCATATTTGGAACAATGTGATCATGGCATGACATATTGGATGAATTGCGCAAATCATGTAAAGGAAGCATGGCAATATCATCACATGGAAAACAAAAGCCAATGACCATCATCTCGTCATCTATGCCATAGGTGCAAATGGGATTTATTTTAATGGGGCATGCATAGTTACTATGTTGAGATTGAAATGATGCAATATGGGAGATCTCACTCATAGCATATGACAAGTTCAATGGATTGTCAAACATGAAGTGACCAATAGAATTTTCACATGATATCCTATGAAGCATAGCATCACAACTAGGCAACTCAACATGCTCATCATCATATTCATCATAAATAGGTAAGTCAAGGCATGAAGGAGTTTCACTAGCATGAAGCATGGTAATAGGTGGGTCAACATCATGGGAGCAATCATCGTCAAGAGCGTCCACTAGTGGGACAAGAGAAGCACCATCACCTATGCTACCTTGGGAGCGTCGCTCATGTGTTGTAGGTGAGGTGTTGAAGATCGTCTCGTTCTCATCTTCATCTTGATGGAACCATGTGGGGGGTGCATCATCGTCCATCATGGCCATCGTCATCTCCATAGGAGGTATGGACTCATCAATGGTAGGCGTGTCGTCATGTAGGAGACCTAGCACCAAAGAAGAAAACACACTAGGAGTAGATGTTAAGTCGTTAGAAATCATAGTGGCCTCACATGCCGTGTCAACTACCTCACTCACTAAGTATAGTGGCTCACTCACTCCCTCAAAGATGCTCTCACTCATATGGTTGGTGGAGTCACTCAAGGGGCGCTCAACCTCACATAGGATGTGTGGCATGCTCTCATGTGTGGGGCTAGTGGTGGTCACACTCATCCTCTCATAGGAGGTGCTCTCAATGTCACGTATGGTGGAGTCACTCATGTCACTCATGGGGTGGTGGCTCTCCTCACATGGCACTTGGGGCATCTCAACATATGTGGGTGTCGGAGAGATGTTGGTGCAAATGTCTCCATGCTCAACTCCTATCGCCGTGGTCGAAGGGGATGGCCCTTGCTCGACCTTCTCGTCATCGTCTTGTTGTTGGAGGCCCATATGATGTGGCACCTCATAGCACGTCTCCATGACCGAAGGGAGTTTCCCATGCTCGGCCATCTTCCTTGAGGGGCTTCCGAAGATGGAAGTGTCACCCTCTCTCGATGAAGTCGAGCAAGGCGAAGATGCAGTCGATGTAGGCGTACTCGTGGGAAGTAGGCGAAGATGCCGTACATCCAAAGGCGAAGATGCCTTGATAGCACTTGGCGAAGATGCCAAAGTGGTTGGTGTAGCCGTAGCGCCGTCTTGGTGGTGGTCATCTCGCGGTCTTCTTTTGTGCTCTTGAAGCTTGGACTTGGCGTGAAGTAGGTCTTGTTGGGACTTGTGCATTTGCGCTTGTGGAGCATCTTCATGATGATGATGTCGTTGTCGTGCTTGAGCTCGTAGGAGATGTCGTCCGTCGTCCGTGCGTGTACATGTTGCTTGGAGGTGACTTGCCCTTCATGGCGGTGATGATCATGAACGTGATGGTGATCACCATGTAGATGTGGACGAGGACGATTTGCACTTGCATCTTTTTCGCTCCCAAGACTTATGGCTTGACCGTCGTCCGTCTTCTGCGGATGATGAAGGGAAGAAGACTTGATCAAGGCTCTAATCTCCTCCATCCTTGCATCTTGCTCCTCTTTATGTGCGGCAAGCTTCTTGTCGATGTAGTCCCTTTTCCTTGCTTCGGAGTGACGAATGTCGATGGAGATGTTCTCGATGCACTCTCGCAATCTTGATTGTGCGCCTTGCATTTGTCGTTGTAGATCGAAGATAGACGCTTTGGAGATGTAGTTGTTCACGCCGTCGTTGTTGTAGTGACCGGAGAGGAATGCCTTGCCTATCCATCACAAGACTCGAGCAAATATGAGTGGGAGAAAGAGAAGAACGATACCAATGTACCTTTGACCAAAGTTGAAGATGAATCAAGTTCACTCAAATGTGGACAATGAAATAGCACTATTGGTACCAATCCTTGTCGGTTCTCACACCTACACAAGTAAAGCTTATAGTGGAGCTCGGTGAGGATAGTGGCACAAAAATTTAATGCAAAATGTTAGCAAGAGTCAATAATGTTGAAAGAGATTCACAAATTCATAAGCGAAACAAGTAGACCAATAGCAATGAAAGGTACACAAAACACACACGGATAGATAAATGGGGTCGTGCAACCAAGGAATGAGCTCAAAATGTGGAATCCACCAAAACGCTCGTTGCACAACTCAAGAGAGACGCTAGCACGATTGCTCAATAGGCGGATACGACACTTGTGCACAACCTATAAGATGCAAAATGGGTATTCTTTCTATCCCAAGTATGCTATGTATCTATGGTTCCCGGTGTTTCTCTCAAGCATGAGATCATATGATGTAGATTTGACAATCTTTTGTGCAAAGGGTATGATGCTATGGCACTTGCTCACGAGCTCTTTGCTCTCTTTTTCTTGCTTATAAGCTTTTTCTCTCTTTTTTTTCTATGGCCACTTTTGTACAATGCACAAACCAAGATAGCAATTGTGTATATGTGGGAACGATATTGTGACACAATGTATGATATTATACCAATATGATATGGTATGTATGCAATGGATGGTGTAGACCACTAATGTGCACAAGTAACGTTGCCGGCAATACTCAAATGGCTAGTCTCGATAGGTAAGTGACGCAAAATGGGCTAGGGGTTTATAATGCAATTGCAAGATGAATATACAAAGGTGTCGTCGAGGTTACCGTCCTTGGAAATGATGAGAGGCGGTGTTGCCGATGTCGACCCGTTCCTAGTTAGCCGAAACACCCTAGGAAACGGAAAAACCGCAAACTCAAAATCTCAAATGACAAATGTCAAAATGGTGGTAGCGGAAAGCTGTGGAGGTGTTGCACTAGGCAATGCGGACGGAATGATGGGCTATACACGAGTCGGAGTTCAAGTTGCCGTCCCTAAGTGATAGAGGCAAAGGTGTCCTGTCTTTCGATGAGATGGTGGATTTCGCTTTGGTGGAAGTCGACTTTGACGATCCGACTACGAGCGTGCGAGGACGTCGCGCCTTAGCAATCGCTAAACCAACTCCGAGAGGTTATTGACCACGCCGAGCACGATCAACGACCACGAGGGTCTATTTCCTGCGAGCAAGCGAAGAACAAGCAAGAAACTGAGATTGCAATCTGGATATTGCGAATATAAGATGGAAGCTTTATTGATCAAGGTGGGGTTCGATGGCGCCTTTGTTTGGTCGTTGAACACAAACGAAACTGCCGGTTGCAGCTATGGCGAACTTTTGATCTAAACAAAACCCAAAGTCTAAACGGTGCCCTAAGGGCTGTATATATGGAGGAAGAGGGGAGAAATTCGTGGCCCTTGGTGGAGGGGTCCAAACTAACCCTATCTCTTGTTTCCCCACACATACGGACTCTAAAATAGCCTATACTAATGTATTTCGAAATTACATGGGCCTGGCCCAATAATAAGGTGACGACACCTAGAATAGCCTCTGGACGAAATTTATGAAGTGGCATCTTGTATATTTCGTCCAAGGCTTCATGCACTCATTATGGTGGCTTCAAAGTCCTGAAATCATCACTTGTAACCCCATTCTTGTCCTCCTTGCGCATGCCATCATCTCCATGCTTGTTCTTGCTCCAATGTTCATCCTTCTCCAAGCTAGGCCCTTCATTTGTAAGCAAAACAAATATATCCAATTTAGGCAGCATCATATTCTCATGAACATTAGAATCATTACCAAGAAACGAAAGTACACGGTAATTTAGTTGGCGTCTTGTGAGCTCTAGTAATTGGTCCAAGATGTATAGCAGCGGGGGTTGTGGGTGTAACAATGGTATTGATGTCCTCATCATCCTCCCTTCTTGAAATGAAGTCGTCCTCGACGGAAGTTCATCTTCCTCACCCAAATATGGCTTCAAATCTGCAATGTTAAAAGTGGGACTAACCCCAAAATCTGCAGCAGCTCAAGTTTATATGCATTATCATTTACTTTCCCCAACACCTTAAAGGGACCAGCAGCACGTGGCATTAGCTTTGATTTGCATAAAACAGAAATCTATCCTTACGCAAATGTAACCAAACAAGATCTCCAGTGCAAACACAACATGTTTTCTACCCTTATCTCCAGCAAGTTTATATTTAGCATTCATACGCTCAATGTTTTCCTTAGTTAACTCAAGCATTTTTATAATCAATTCAGCACGTTCTTTAGCATCAAAATTAACCTTCTCCGAAGATGGAAGAGGCAACAAATCAATAGGTGCACGAGGTAGGAAACCATACACAACTTCAAAGGGCACATCTTAGTAGTAGAATGCAATGAGCGATTATAAGCAAATTCAATATGAGGCAAGCATTCCTCCCACATTTTCTTATTTTTCTTTAGAACAGCCCTAAGCATAGTAGACAATGTTCTATTAACTACTTCAGTTTGTCCATCGGTTTGGGGTGACAAGTACTACTAAAAGCAGTTTAGTCCCCAACTTAGCCCATAAACATCTCCAAAAGTGGCTAAGAAATTTAGTATCACGATCTGAAACAATAGTATTTGGCACACCATGCAAGCGAATAATTTCACGAAAGAACAAATCAGCAACATTAACAAAGATCATCGCTTTTATGACATGGTATAAAGTGTGCCATTTTCGAGAATCTATCCACGACAACAAATATGCTATCCTTCCCCTTCTTTGTTCTAGGTAAACCTAAAACAAAGTCCATAGATATATCCTCCCAAGGAACACTAGGTACAGGCAAAGGCATATATAAACCATGAGGATTGAGTCGTGACTTAGCTTTTTGACATGTAGTGCAGCGAGCAATAAAACGCTCCACATCCCGTCTCATCTTTGGCCAAAAGAAATGTGTAGCAAGTCGTCCTCCGTCTTCTTCACGCCAAAGTGTCCCATTAGTCCTCCTCCATCGCCTCCTGCAACAACAAAAGACGAACGGAGCTAGCTGGAATGCATAGCTTGTTAGCACGGAACACAAATCCATCATGAACGACAAACTTGTTCCATGTTCTTCCTTCTTTACAATTCTGCAATACATCTTTAAAATCAGCATCATGCACATATTGATCTTTGATGGTCTCCAAACCAAATATTTTGAAGTCAAGTTGTGAAAGCATAGTATAGCGACGAGACAATGCATCAACAATAACATTTTCTTTACCCTTCTTGTGTTTAATGACATAAGGGAAAGTCTCAATGAATTCAACCCATTTAGCATGTCTACGATTCAGTTTAGCTTGACTTTTAATATGTTTCAAAGATTCATGATCAGAATGTATAACAAATTCTTTGGGCCATAAATAATGTTGCCATGTTTCTAAAGTCCTAACAAGAGCATATAATTCTTTATCATAAGTAGAGTAATTCAGACTAGGCCCACTCAATTTTTCGTAAAAGTATGCAACAGGTTTGCCATCTTGTAATAACACACCTCCTAATCCAATTCCACTAGCATCACATTCAAGCTCAAAAGTCTTATTAAAATCAGGAAGTTGGAGTAAAGGAGCATGTGTCAACTTAGCTTTCAATACCGTGAAGGCTTCTTCCGTATGGTACCCCAAACAAAAGGCACATCCTTCTTTGTAAGCTCGTTGAGAGGTGCAGCAATGGTGCTGAAATCTCTCACAAAACGCCTATAGAAACCAGCGAGGCCAAGGAAACTCCTCACTTGTGTGACCGTTTTGGGCTGCGGCCAACTCTCAATAGCTTCAATCTTGGCTTTATCAACTTCAATTCCCTGTGGAGTAACAACATAGCCAAGAAAAGATACTCGGTCGGTGCAAAAGGTGCACTTCCCAAGGTTACCAAACAAACGTGCATCACGTAGAGCATTAAAATCAGCACGTAAATGTTCCAAATGTTCTTACAAAGATTTGCTATAAATCAGTATATCATCAAAATAGACTACCACAAATTGTCCAATGAAAGCACGTAAAACTTCGTCCATTAATCTCATGAAAGTACTAGGTGCATTAGTTAACCCAAAAGGCATGACTAACCACTCATATAATCCAAACTTAGTTTTAAATGCTGTTTTCCATTCATCTCCCAATTTCATACGAATTTGATGGTATCCACTCATAAATCAACTTTGGAGAATATTGTAGAGCCACTCAATTCATCAAGCATATCATCTAGCCTAGGAATAGGGTGGCGATAACGAATAGTAATATTATTGATGCCTCTACAATCAACACACATACGTGACGTACCATCCTTTTTCGGCACTAGAATAATAGGAACAGCACAAGGACTAAGGGATTCGCGTATATAACCTTTGTCGAGCAGCTCACATGCTTGACGCATAATCTCCTTCGTCTCCTCTGGATTGGTGCGGTATGGTGCACGGTTGGGTAATGATGCACCGGAATTAAGTCAATTTGATGCTCAATCCCTCGAATAGGTGGTAATCCGGTGGCACGTCTTGTGGAAAGACGTCGTGAACTCTGCAAAATGTTAGTGATAGCGAGGGGCAAAGAGGAAGGCACGTCCTCGAATGAAAATAATGCCTCTTTGCACACAATAGCATAGCAAATAGATTTGCTAAAATCTAGCTCATCAATATCAGATTTGGTGGCAAGTAAACATGCACTTTTCAATTTAATTTCAGAAACAACGATAGATGGTTTATTATTAGGCTTCATGTGTTGCTCAAATTCTTTTGCCACAATCTGATTTTCACTCTTATTTTCTCTGTTTTGCTTTATTAGCTCTATTAATATCATCTTTCAAAATGGACTCAGAGTCATAGGAAGCAAAGTAATATTTTTATCCTTATGAACAAGAGTATCCTGATTGTTTCTACCATGGTGTCAGAATTTTTATCAAATTGCCATGGTCTACCAAGTAACAAGGAACATGCTTGCATAGGTACCACATCACAATCAACATAATCAGCATATGTAGAGATACTAAAATGCACACGAGCAGACGTGTTACCTTCACCTTGCCGCTGTTGTTGAACCATTGGATGTAGTAAGGATGTGGATGTGGTCTTGTGGTGAGAGATAGCTTCTCCACCATCTCCATGCTAGCCAAGTTGTTGCAGCTCCCTCCATCTATGATGGCGCTAATAGAACGTTCCTTCACAACTCCTTTGTATGGAACAAATAATGCCTCTGATTTTGCTCAGCTTGTGTAACTCTGCACACTCAAAACACGTTGAGCAACTAAACATTCATACTGTCGGCATCTTGACAGCCATGTATTGTCTCATGATCGTAATCATCTCCACCGTGTTCCTCATGTGTAATAAGAGCCAAAGTCTCCTCATCATAGTCACGGCGGACTCATACCCACCATCCTCGTTAGCAATCATCACACGCTGAGATTTGCATTCTCTCGCAAAATGTCCTCTTCCCTTACAACGACGACAAATAATATCACTTGTGTGCCTGTTGGCGCCATGGAAGAAGAGCTCTGTGTGCAGGCCCGGCAGTGTGCTCTTGGCGATAGTGGTGGTTGTGCACCTTTCTTGTATCACGGTTGGAGGTGGCACCAAGGAGGTGATGGTGCGGTGGAAGTAGATGATGCACGTGGTGTCCATGATGAAGGTCGACCTGCGAGAAAAGTTAGTGCGGCGCCAATGCTCATCGATCCTGCACTTCACGTTCAGCTTTACAAGCAAGATGGAATAAGCGAGTGATATTATTATAATCCTTATAGTCTAGAATGGTCTGAATCTCTCTATTTAATCCACCCGAAAACGTTCAAGCATAGCTTCATTCTCCTCAACAATACCACATCTAATCAAGCCGTTTGTAATTCCCGATAATATTCTTCTCTGAGTTTTTCCTTGTCTTAAGCGCTACAATTTTTGAAGTAATTCACGTTGATAATATGGTGGAACCCAACGAGTGCGCATAGCAATTTTCAAAGCAGCCCAAGTAGCTGGAACAGGATATAATCTACAATGTTCGCACCACCAAACACATGCAAAGCTAGTGAAAGCACAAACAAAGAAGCAGGAACACGTCTCTCCTCGGGATATTGTAAACATGTAAATCGTTGTTCAGTTTCTAACTCCCAAGTAAGATATATATCGAAACATATCTACCCTCAAATGGTGGAATATTCAATTTCAGTTTAGGGAGATGGTCATGATCTCGTACTGAGGGGAGCCCTAATATTGCCATTATTTGCATGTGGGCGACACGGTGGTTGTGGTGCTGGTGGTTGCACGTAGTTCGATGTTGATCAACCTCATCCTCATAATCGTCCACATACTCATCATCCTCCTCGGTACCACCAGCAGCAGCAGAGCAGGAGCCAAAGAAGCACCAACAGCAGATGGCAGCGGCACCAGAATTTTGTCTGGCTCAATAGGAACACGCCGAGCTCGTCCATACTGATTCGGAAGGGGCGTGGTTGTTGTCGTTCTTGCAGAGGTGCGATAGGTGCAGTCGGAGATGGTTGTGGAAAACGCGCAAGCAATTCATCAAACTTGCTATCAAGCTTTGTTTCAAACGTCTTCTCAATGCCATCTATCTTCTCCATGGCCTCGTCAAATCTGTTTAGCACGTCTTGCACCTGTCCAATCATCATTTGCTGAAACTTATCATGTAGCTGTTTGTTCGTCAGTTCTCCCAATCAGTCTCGTCGACTTGTGATCCTGCCATGGTTAGCAGCAATAGAAACACACAAGAATATGATCCTCTGAGACTACTAGGAAGTGGTGGTGGTGGTGTGGTGGGCAGTCACAAATCCGTCAAGCAAATCTCAAATTCTTACCAGTTCTTACCTAGCAAATAGTGGTGATCGGCAACCGTTGTAGTCAAAACTCTTAAAGCTTGGCTATAGCGATTACGGGGAGAACCAAGCGCACGACGTAGATGTATGTGGAGCTCGAAGGCTTATAATATGGTAGCAAAAAGGTCGGCAATAATCAGTTCGGAGATGCAAAGTTGAATAAGCGCTCAACGACGATCTTGTCTTGGTCCTAGGCTAGACCGTGCTAGAGACGCGAGCCTAGAACACTAACAAAATCACGGCGCTGCACGTAAACAAGGGAGCACACTCTGAATTTTTTTTTCGCTCTTTTTTTTGCGCTTTTTTTTTGCGCTGCTTTTTTTTCGAAAAATCACTATAATGGCGAGTGTCTCAAAACTCTTCCTGTCAAACGATAGGATGGGCACGAAATTTTTCGACCAATTTTTTTTTTTTTTTGCTGGACCCAAAAAGCGAAGCGGGTCAAAAAACTTTCTATAACGGCGATCGTCTCAATACGCTTAGAAACACCTAAAATAGGATAGCGAAATTTTTTTTGTCCGTGCGTTTTGGAAAATTTTGGGCCTAAGCGGAGGGTGGTTTCGGACTCTTTTTTTGAAACCAACCTCTTCTACGGACGGACAAAAAGATTGCTGGAATCGAAACCTACTCGCACAAGGAAACACGAATCGGAAATTAGATGGATCCCAAAACAAATCTAATATGCAAGGAACTTCGGATTGGTGGTGGATATATGGTGGTGGTATATGGCAACGGTGGTGGTATATGGCAACGGTGGTGGTATATGGATACGGATTGAAGCGGTGGCGGATAAGCGGTGGTGGTAGATGGCGGGCGATGATAGCGGTCTTGGCGGCGGCGTGACAACTTATGACCGAACTCAAACTCTAAAAGACTAGACTCTAAGACCAGCAACTAGACACGACGATGCAACCGCAAATTCACCAACGCAAATCGAAAAAGATTATGCAAAGGCTCAGATTGGTTCGGATATGATGACCTAACCCTAATTTTTTTGGCTTTTTCGTGGACTGTAGGTATGAAGAACAGACTCGATCTAAACTACGAAAAACTTTAAAATCTCACCGAGCAACCTGGAAATCTGATACCACTTGATAGAGGCAAAGGTGTCCCGTCTTTCGATGAGATGGTGGATTTCACTTTGGTGGAAGTCGACTTTGACGATCGACTACGAAGTCGCGCGAGGACGTCGCATATAGCAATCGCTAAACCAACTCCGAGAGGTTATTGACCACGCGAGCACGATCAACGACCACGAGGTCTATTTCCTGCGAGCAAACGAAGAACAAGCAAGAAACCGAGATTGCAATCTGGATATTGCGAATATAAGATGAAAGCTTTATTGATCAAGGTGGGGTTACTGTGGCGCTTTGTGCAGTCGTTGAACACAAGCGAAGGGACGCGAAGTTGCAGCTATGGCGAACTTTTGATCTAAACAAAACCCAAAGTCTAAGCGGTGCCCTAAGGGCTGTATATATGGAGGAAGAGGGGAGAATTTCGTGGCCCTTGGTGGAGGGTCCAAACTAACCCTATCTCTTGTTTCCCCACACATACGGACTCTAAAAATAGCCTATACTAATGTATTTCGAAATTACATGGGCCTGGCCCAATAATAAGGTGACGCAGCACCTAGAATAGCCTCTGGACGAAATTTATGAAGTGGCATCTTGTATATTTCGTCCAAGGCTTCATGCACTCATTATGGTGGCTTCAAAGTCCTGAAATCATCACTTGTAACTCCATTCTTGGCCTCCTTAGCATGCCATCATCTCCATGCTTGTTCTTGCTCCAATGTTCATCCTTCTCCAAGCTAGGCCCTTCATTTGTAAGCAAAACAAATGTATCCAATTTAGGCAGCATCATATTCTCATGAACATTAGAATCATTACCAAGAAACGAAAGTACCTGGTAATTTAGTTGGCGTGCGCGAGCTCTAGTAATTGGTCCAGTATGTATAGCAGCAGGGGCTGTGGGTGTAACAATGGTATTGATGTCCTCATCACTAAGTAGCCGAAACACCTTAGGAGACACAAGCCACAACTCAAACAAGCTCAAACAAAATTGGGTTAGGTTGGGTTGGTGGAAATGTATGGTGGGCAAGGTTATGTGGAAGTGGTGGTGGTGGTGGTTGATGAAGAAGCAACCGTCCCTAAGTAGCCGAAACACCTTAGGAGACTCAAATCACAACTCAAACAACCACATATGCAATGGGGAACAAAATGGGTTAGGTTGCGGAAGTCGGTGGTGGTAATGCGGATGATATGGTGGAGGGACTAGGCAAACTTGCCAAATTTCAGAAAATATGATGGAGTCAAATGATGTTGGTGGTATTTCTGTGGGATAGGGGATGTCAATAGCTTCAAAACGAGCTAAAGAACGTCAAAATCGGAGTTCGGATGAATTAGTTATGGACAAAACAAAATTTCAGTCGTGTCAGTGTCAGGGATAACCGGATGATCCGGGAGGAGATCCGGATGATCCGGGCTAGGTCCGGATGATCCGGGAGGAAATCCGGATGATCCGGGTTCGTCAGCGCCGGTTCCGTTTTCTGGGTGCGCGATTTATCCGCACGTTCTCGGGGAAGTCCAGCTGATCCGGGCTTGGTCCGGATGATCCGGGAGAAGGTCCGGATGATTCGGCCAAGTCAACCCGCTCGGGATTTGCTCTTGGGGACGAATTTTTGGGCGGAAATGGATGATTTTCGGGGCAAAATTTGAGGGATTTCGTGGATGGAATGTGGGGAAACTTGGGGAAATGGTAGATCCACTTGAAACCAAGCAAATCCATGGATCAAAATCAACAAAACATCATCAAACCAACAAATCACAAAAAATTTTGGGGCTATTTTTGGTGGGGATTTTCGTATTTAGGCAAGAACACACAAAATCAAGCTAGAAAAAGAGGGGTAGGGGCTCCAAAAACGTGATCAACATGGCTCATGATACCATATTATGTAGGGTGGAACCCTAATTCGTCGATCTTTCACGTTTGGAGGGGATCCTATGGAGGGAACACGAAGAACACGCGGAAGCACGAGGGGAAACACGGGGAAAACGAGAGGAAATCACTGAACCAACAAGGAATCGATCACACAAGTACTAGATTAACATACACACATGAGATCCACAAGATACATAGTCAACTAGGGTAAGGATACAAAGGAACCGTTCATCTCCAAGAGGAGGCCTTGATGTTCTTCCCTAGATAGGGGCCTTGAATCCACGAGGGGGATCTTCCCTAGATAGGGGTCTTGAATCCGAATGGATCTTCTCCTAGACGGTGGTCCTGATCTCCGAGGAGAAGTACCGGTGGATGAGCAAAGGCTCTCACACACAAATATGAGCTAATCCAATGCTAACCCTAACTAGGAGGAGGCGGGGGAGTATATATAGTGCTAGCCCATGAAGGTGTAAGTGAGAGAGGGGGATACATGGGCCCTTGGGCCTTTCTCTGCGCACAGGCAGGGTCCGGATGATCCGGATGGTGGCCTGGATGATCCGAGTGTCGAGGGTCCGGATGATCCGCGCGACCGTCCGGATGATCCGGCTTCGTCGGGGGGGCTTCTGTTGCCTTCGGTGCATTTACCCGGATGATCCGGGGAAGGGTCCGGATGATCCGGCTGGGCCCGGATGATCCGGCTGGGTGTCCGGATGATCCGGGCAACTCCAGTCTTGCTCCATTCTTCTTCTTCCTTCTCCTCTTCCATGCTTGGCCTTGGTCCTTGGATTCTCCATGGTCATCTTGGTTGTACCTGAGTGTACGCAAGGTCCATGCATGAGGTAGTAGCCGTGTCTCATATGCGGAAAGTGACGGTTCGAAGAGGAGTGAATTCACCTTGTGTCCAATGGTGCATAGTCGAGGTCTCATCTTATGTATCCTTGGGGCTTGGAGAGTAGTCGGAGTGTACATGGGGATGAACGTGGGATGCTCCGCATCACTCTTCCTCCATATATACAGCCCTTAGGGCACCGTTTAGACTTTGGGTTTTGTTTAGATTAAAGTTCGCCATAGCTGCAACTTCGCGTACTTCGTTTGTGTTCAACGACCAGACAAAGACGTCTCAGAACCCCACCTTGATCAATAAAGCTTTCATCTTATATTCGCAATATCCAGATTGCAATCTCAGTTTCTTGCTTGTTCTTCGTTTGCTCGCCGGAATTAGACCCTCGTGGTCAGGTTGATCGTGCTACGGCGTGGTCAATAACCTCTCGGAGTTGGTTTAGCGATTGCTAAGGCGCGACGTCCTCGTACGTTCGTAGTCGGATCGTCAAAGTCGACTTCCACCGAAGCGATATCCATCATCTCATCGAAAGACGGGACACCTTTGCCTCTATCACCTATGACTCCTAATTCCATTTTGAAAGATGATATTAATAGAGCTAATAAAGCAATCCAGGAGAAAAATAAGAGTGAAAATCAGATTGTGGCAAAAGAATTTGAGCAACACATGAAGCCCAATAATAAACCATCCACTGTTGCTTCTGAAATTAAATTAAAAAGTGCATGTTTACTTGCCACCAAATCTGATACCGATGAGCTAGATTTTAGCAAATCTGTTTGCTATGCTTTTTTGTGCAAAGAGGCATTATTTTCATTCGAGGACGTGCCTTCCTCTTTGCCCCCTGCTGTCACTAACATTTTGCAGGAGTTCGGACGTCTTTCCACAAGGCGTGCCACCGGATTACCACCTATTCGAGGATTGAGCATCAAATTGACTTAATTCCGGTGCATCATTACCCAACCGTCGCCATACCGTACCAATCCGGAGGAGACGAAGGAGATTATGCATCAAGTACGGAGCTGCTCGACAAAGGTTATATCTGCGAATCCCTTAGTCCTTGTGTTGTTCCTATTATTCTAGTGCCGAAAAGGATGGTACATCACGTATGTGTGTTGATTGTAGAGGCATTAATAATATTACTATTAGTTATCGTCACCCTATTCCTAGGCTAGATGATATGCTTGATGAATTGAGTGGCTCTACAATATTCTCCAAAGTTGATTTGCGTAGTGGATACCATCAAATTCGTATGAAATTGGGAGATGAATGGAAAACAGCATTTAAAACTAAGTTTGGTTTATATGAATGGTTAGTCATGCCTTTTGGGTTAACTAATGCACCTAGTACTTTCATGAGACTAATGAACGAAGTTTTACGTGCTTTCATTGGACGATTTGTGGTAGTCTATTTTGATGATTAACTGATTTATAGCAAATCTTTGGAAGAACATTTGGAACATTTACGTGATGTTTTTAATGCTCTACGTGATGCACGTTTGTTTGGTAATCTTGGGAAGTGCACCTTTTGCACCGACCGAGTATCTTTTCTTGGCTATGTTGTTACTCCACAGGGAATTGAAGTTGATAACGCCAAGATTGAAGCTATTGAGAGTTGGCCGCAGCCCAAAACGGTCACACAAGTGAGGAGTTTTCTTGGACTCGCTGGTTTCTATAGGCGTTTTGTGCGAGATTTTAGCACAATTGCTACACCTCTCAATGAGCTTACAAAGAAGGATGTGCCTTTTGTTTGGGGTACCGCACAGGAAGAAGCCTTCACGATATTGAAAGATAAGTTGACACATGCTCCTTTACTCCAACTTCCTGATTTTAATAAGACTTTTGAGCTTGAATGTGATGCTAGTAGAATTGGATTAGGAGGTGTGTTATTACAAGATGGCAAACCTGTTGCATACTTTTCTGAAAAATTGAGTGGGCCTAGTCTGAACTATTCTACTTATGATAAAGAATTATATGCTCTTGTTCGGACTTTAGAGACATGGCAACATTATTTATGGCCCAAAGAATTTATTATACATTCTTATCATGAATCTTTGAAACATATTAAAAGTCAAGCTAAACTGAATCGTAGACATGCTAAATGGGTTGAATTCATTGAGACTTTCCCTTATGTCATTAAACACAAGAAGGCTAAAGAAAATGTTATTGCTGATGCATTGTCTCGTCATTATACTATGCTTTCACAACTTGACTTTAAAATATTTGGTTTGGAGACCATCAAAGATCAATATGTGCATGATGCTGAATTTAGCGATGTATTGCAGAATTGTAAAGAAGGTAGAACATGGAACAAGTTAAATGCGTTAATGATGGATTTGTGTTTCGTTCTAACAGCTATGCATTCCAGCTAGCTCCGTTCGTATTTTGTTGTTGCAGGAGGCGCATGGAGGAGGACTAATGGGACACTTTGGCGTGAAGAAGACGGAGGATATACTTGCTACACATTTCTTTTGGCCAAAGATGAGGCGGGATGTTGAGCGTTTTGTTGCTCATTGCACTACATGTCAAAAAGCTAAGTCACGACTCAATCCTCATGGTTTATATATGCCTTTGCCTGTACCTAGTGTTCCTTGGGAGGATATACCTATGGACTTTGTTTTAGGTTTACCTCGAACAAAGAAGGGGAGGGATAGCATATTTGTTGTTGTGGATAGATTCTCGAAAATGGCACACTTTATACCATGTCATAAAAGCGATGATCTTTGTTAATGTTGCTGATTTGTTCTTTCGTGAAATTATTAAGCTTGCATGGTGTGCCAAATACTATTGTTTCAGATCGTGATACTAAATTTCTTAGCCACTTTTGGAGATGTTTATGGGCTAAGTTGGGGACTAAACTGCTTTTTAGTACTACTTGTCACCCCCAAACTGATGGACAAACTGAAGTAGTCAATAGAACATTGTCTTCTATGCTTAGGCTGGTTTGAAGAATAATAAGAAAATGTGGGAAGAATGCTTGCCTCATATTGAATTTGCTTATAATCGTTCTTTGCATTCTACTACTAAGATGTGCCCTTTTGAAATTGTGTATGGTTTCCTACCTCGTGCACCTATTGATTTATTACCTCTTCCATCTTCGGAGAAGATTAATTTTGATGCTAAAGAGCGTTCTGAATTGATTTTAAAAATGCATGAGTTAACTAAGGAAAACATTGAGCGTATGAATGCTAAATATAAACTTGCTGGAGATAAGGGTTGAAAACATGTTGTGTTTGCACCTGGAGATCTTGTTTGGTTACATTTGCGTAAAGATAGATTTCCTAATTTGCGCAAATCAAAGCTAATGCCACGTGCTAATGGTCCTTTTAAGGTGTTAGAGAAAATAAATGATAATGCATATAAACTTGAGCTACCTGCAGATTTTGGGGTTAGTCCCACTTTTAACATTGCAGATTTGAAGCCTTATTTGGGTGAGGAAGATGAGCTTCCGTCGAGGACGACTTCATTTCAAGAAGGGGAGTATGATGAGGACATCAATACCATTGTTACACCCACAACCCCTACTGTTACATATACGGGACCAATTAATAGAGCTCGCGCACGCCAATTAAATTACCAGGTACTTTCGTTTCTTGGTAATGATTCTAATGTTCATGAGAATATGATGTTGCCTAAATTGGATACATTTGTTTTGCTTACAAATGAAGGGCCTAGCTTGGAGAAGGATGAACATTGGAGCAAGAACACGCATGGAGTTGATGGCATGCGCAAGGGGATCAAGAACGGAGTTACAAGTGATGATTTCAGGACTTTGAAGCCACCATAAGGAGTGCATGAAGCCTTGGACGAAATATACAAGATGCCACTTCATAATATTCGTCCATAGGCTATTCTAGGAGCTGCGTCACCTTATTATTGGGCCAGGCCCATGTAATTTCGAAATACTTAAGTATAGGCTATTTTTAGAGTCCGTATGTGTGGGGAAACAAGAGTTAGGGTTGGTTTCGGACCCCACCCTCAAGGGCCACGAAATTCCCTCCTTTTCCCCCATATATACAGCCCTTAGGGCGTCGTTTGACTTCGGGTTTTGTTTAGATTAAAGTTGGCCATAGCTGCAACTTCGCGTACTTCGTTTGTGTTCAACGACTAGACAAAGACGTCTCAGAACCCCACGTTGATCAATAAAGCTTTCATCTTATATTCGCAATATCCAGATTGCAATCTCCGTTTCTTGCTTGTTCTTCATTTGCTTGCGAAATGACCCTCGTGGTCGAGTTGATCGTGCTCGGCGTGGTCAATAACCTCTCGGAGTTGGTTTAGCGATTGCTAAGGCGCGACGTCCTCGCACGTTCGTAGTCGGATCGTCAAAGTCGACTTCCACCAAAGCGATATCCATCATCTCATCGAAAGACGGGACACCTTTGCCTCTATCAGGATGGGTCATTCTTTCATTGTTGTTCCCTTCTTGTTGTCGACATGATACATCTCGTGAACGGAGGAGCGACATTGGAGATTGACTACATGGACCTTCACATTGAGGAGCGCTCGCACTTATTGGATGCACCTTCGAAACTCCACTCATGCCTCGACATCGAGCTTTGGTACACCAACACCTCCATATTTGTTGATTGTGCTCATACATGTCATGCTCGATGGACATATCATACTCACCACAAGTTTGCAACCCCATGCATGGATTGACTCACATTGTGCTTGTCTTGTTGCATCTATTTCCATGTCATCCATGATATATGATCTTGTGCATTTCCTTAGCAAATTTGTTGTGATCTTCCTTGATGGCATATTCATACATCATGATCATATTGTCCACCATCAATTTCATGACAGCTTACACATATTGAGCACCCATTGCCATATTCATGCTATTGATAAACCGTCTCACTATGACATCATTTTGCACCGTGGTTGCATTGATCATATTTACAACACATTTGTGTGCACAATGATTGCATTTCCTCCCATGAATGCTTTGCATCTCATTCTAGATCATCTTGATAAGCTTCATGCGCTTTGTCACAACCAATCTTGCCGCACGGACTCATTCTTACATGATGGACACTTTGTGTGCGCTAACCATTGTATTTCCGAGTGTTGTTTGTCTTTGCTCATTTTGCATGTACCACATACCGGAGACACCTTGGAGTACTTGGATTGTGCAAGTCCTTCACCTATGTCCCACTACAAGTCCGTCCACGACACAAGTTTCCATGGTGATGAGGATCACGATCCGAGGTCGGATCTTTCCCAAGGGGGGGATATGATGCGGAGCATCCCACGTTCATCCCCATGTACACTCCGACTACTCTCCAAGCCCCAAGGATACATAAGATGAGACCTCGACTATGTGCCATTGGACACAAGGTGAATTCACTCCTCTTCGAACCGTCACTCTCCGCATATGAGACATGGCTACTACCTCATGCATGGACCTTGCATACACTCAGGTACAACCAATTTGACCATGGAGAATCCAAGGACCAAGGCCAAGCATGGAAGAGAAGAAGGAAGAAGAAGAATGGAGCAAGACAGGAGTTGCCCGGATCATCCGGACACCCAGCCGGACGATCCGGACCGAGCCCGGATGATCCGGACGACCACCCGGACGATCCGGCTAACGTGGCCGAAGACAACACAATCTGCTCGACGAAGCCGGATCATCCGGACGGTCGCCCGGATCATCCGGACCCCCGACACCCAGATCATCCGGGCCACCTTCCGGATCATCCGGACCCCGCCTGTGCGCGTGACGTGGGCTGAGCCCATGTACCCCTTCGCCCCCTAGCCTATATATAGGACCCCCTCTCCTCACTTTGAGACTTAGCATTGGATTAGCTCATATTTGTGTGAGAGCCTTTGCTCATCCACTTGGTTACTTCTCCTCGGAGCTCAGGACCTCTTCAGAGAAGATCCCCCAGCGGATTCAAGACCCCTATCTAGGGAAGAACATCAAGGCCTCCTCTTGGAGATGAACGGTTCCTTTGTATCCTTACCTTAGTTGACTTTGTATCTTGTGGATCTCTTATGTGTGTGGTGATCTAGCACTTGTGTGATCGATTCCTTGTTGGTTGAGTGATTCCCTCTCGTTTTCCCCGTGTTTCCCCTTGTGCTTCCGCGTGTTCTTCGTGATTCCTCCGTAGGATCCCCTCCAAACGTGAAAGATCGACGCTATAGGGTTCCACCCTACATCAAATTGCATGATAGCTTACACATATTGAGCATCCATTGCCATATTCATGCTATTGATGAACCGTCCCTCTATGACATCATTTTGCACAATGGTAGAATTTGTCGCTTTGCGCACCATGCTAATTATCCCATGAATGCTTTGCATATCATTCTATATCATCTTGATAAGCTTCATCCGCTTTGTCATGCACTATCCCTTCGCAAGGACTCACGCTTAATTGATGGACACTTTGTGTGCGCTAACCATTGTATTTCCAAGTGTACATTGTGTTTGCTCATTTTGCATGTACCACATATCGGAGACACCTTGGAGTACTTGGATTGCGCAATGCCTTCACCTACGTCCCACTACAAGTCCGTCCACGACACCCGTTCCATGGTGATGAAGATCACGATCCGAGGTCGGATCTTTCCCAAGGGGGGGGGAGATGATGCGGAGCATCCCACGTTCATCCCCATGTACACTCCGACTACTCTCCAAGCCCCAAGAGGACATATGACGAGACCTCGAACATACGCCATTGGACACAAGGTGAATTCACTCCTCTTCAAACCGTCACTTTCCACATGTGAGACATGGCTACTACCTCATGCATGGACCTTGCCTATACTCAGGTACAACCGAGATGACCATGGAGAATCCAAGGACCAAGGCCAAGCATGGAAGAGGAGAAGGAAGAAGAAGAGCAAGACAGGACTTGCCCGGATCATCCGGACCCCCAGCCGGACGGTCCGGACCGAGCCCGGACCATCCGGACGACCACCCGGACGATCTGGCTAACATGCCCGAAGACACCCGAAGGAGCTCGACGAAGCCGGATCACCCAGACGGTCACCCGTATCATCCGGACCACCGACACCCGGATCATCCAGGCCACCATCCGGATCATCCGGACCCCGCCTGCATGCGTGACTTGGGCCGAAGCCCGTGTACCCCTTCGCCCCTCACTTACCCCTTCGTGGCTTAGCACTATAAATAGACCTCCTCCTCCCGATTTTGAGGGTTAGCATTGGATTAGCTCATGTTTGTGTGAGAGCCTTTGCTCATCCACTTGGATACTTCTCCTCAGAGTTCACGACCTCTTCGGAGAAGATCCCCCAAGCGGATTCAAGACCCCTTTCTAGGGAAGAACATCAAGGCCTCCCTCGTAGAGAAGAACGGTTCCTTTGTATCCTTACCTTTGTTGATCTTGAACCTTGTGCTACCTTATGTGTGTGGTGATCTAGCACTTGTGTGATTGATTCCTTGTCGGTTTAGTGATTCTCTCTCGTTTTCCCCCGTGTTTTCCCTTTGTGCTTCCGCGTGTTCTTCGTGATTCCCCGTAGGATGCACTCCAAACGTGAAAGATCGTCGCCATAGGATTCCACCCTACATCACAATGGGTTCAGAAACTTGTCTGAAAAATAGCGATGAATGGTGTTCTTTGACTTTCAGGGCCAAAAAGTCCTGCTTAAGGCCGAATTTGAGGGTACTACTGGCTTCCTAGCGCAAGCGGGGAGTATTTTCTGGATTCAGACGCTCGCCGCGAGCAGTTTGAGAACTTGTGGGTCTGACACGGACTCCGAATGACAAAATTATGACCATTTTAGTGAACATCTGTCCATTCTATGGCAGTTCTTGAAAGTACTTCTTTTTCCCGTGCGCTCTTTGCCTAACCGCCCCAAAATTTCTTGTCCTCTATAGTTGAGATATCATTTCCACATATATATTGATCCATGCCAGGAATGCCCTTTTGTTCTTGGCTTTCACGCGCATGAGTTACAGCATGCCATCCGACGAAAACAAGGAGAATAAGGCATATAACCGCTGGATTTTCATCAATTTACGGCCAAATGAGATTGCCCGGACATAGAGCATCTGCAGAAAGGTACGTTTGTCCCTACCGAGGAGGCTAATGTCTATAAGCAACATAATCTCTCGAATTTCCTTCAAAAGGAAGTGCCAATGGGTTCAGAAACTTGTCTGAAAACCAGTGACGAATGATGTTCTTTGACTTTCCGGGCCAAAAAGTCCTACTTAAGGCTGAATTTGAGGGTACTCCAGGCATCCTGGCGCAAGCGAGGAGTATTTTTTTGGATTCGCGTGCACGCCGCAAGCAGTATGAGTACTGATGGGTCCGACACGGACTCTGAATGACAAAATTATGACCGCTTTAGTGAACATCTGTCCATTCTATGGCAGTCCTTGAAAGTACTTCATTTTCTCGTGCGCTTTTTGCCTGACTGCCCCAGAATTTCTTGTCCTCTATATTGGAGATATCGTTTCCACATATGTATTGACCGATGCCAGGAATGCCCTTTTGTTCTTGGCTTTCACGCGCATGAGTTACAGCATGCCATCCGGCAAAAACAAGCAGAATAGGGCATATAGCCGCTATATTTTCTTCAATTTACGGCCAAATGAGATTTCCCGGAACATAGAGCATCTGCAGAAAGGTACTTTTGTCCCTACCAGGGGGATAATGTCTATAAGCAACATAATCTCTCGAATTTCCTTCAAAAGGAAGTTCCAATGGGTTCAGAAACTTGTGTGAAAAACAGCGACGAATGATGTTCTTTGACTTTCAGGGCCGAAAAGTCCTGTTTAAGGCTGAATTCGAGGGTACTCCGGGCCTCCTGGCGCAAGCGGGGAGTATTTTTTGGATTCGCACACTCACAACGAGCAGTTTGAGTATTTATGGGTTTGACACGGACTCTGAATGACAAAATTATGACCGTTTTAGTGAACATCTGTCCATTCTATGGCAGTCCTTGAAAGTACTTCATTTTCTCGTGCGATTTTTGATTGACTGCCCCAAAATTTCTTGTCCTCTATAGTGGAGATATCGTTTCCACATATAAACTCATCGATGCCAGGAATGCCCTTTTGTTCTTGGCTTTCGCGTGCATGAGTTACAGCATGCCATCTGGCAAAAACAAGGAGAATAAGGCATATAGCCGCTGGATTTTCTTCAATTTACAGCCAAATGAGTTTCCCCGGATCATAGAGCATCAGCAGAAAGGTACGTTTGTCCCTATTAGGGGGGCTAATATCTATAAGCAACATAATCTCTCGAATTTCCTTCAAAAGGAAGTGCCAATGGGTTCAGAAACTTGTCTGAAAAACAGCGACGAATGATGTTCTTTGACTTTCAGGGCCAAAAAGTCCTGCTTAAGGCTGAATTTGATGGTACTCCGGGCCTCCTCACGGAAGCGGTGTGTATTTTTTGGCTTCGCGCGCTCGCCACGAGCAGTTTGAGTACTCATGGGTCCGACACGGACTACTAATGACAAAATTATGACCGTCTTAGTGAGCATCTGTCCATTCTATAGCAGTCCTTGAAGGTACTTCATTTTCTCGTTTGATTTTTGCCTGACTGCCCCAAAATTTCTTGTCCTCTATAGTGGAGATATCGTTTCCACATATATATTGATGGATGCCAGGAATGCCCTTTTGTTCTTGGTTTTCACGTGCATGAGTTACAGCATGCCTTCTGGCGAAAACAAGGAGAATAAGGCATATAGCCGCTGGATTTTCTTCAATTTACGGCCAAATGAGTTTCCCCGGATCATAGAGCATCTGCCGAAAGGTACGTTTGTCCCTATCAGGGGGGCTAATGTCTATAAGCGACATAATCTCTCGAATTTCCTTCAAAAGGAAGTGCCAATGGGTTCAGAAACTTGTCTGAAAAACAGCGACGAATGATGTTCTTTGACTTTTAGGGCCAAAAATTCCTGCTTAAGGCTGAATTTGAGGGTACTCCGGGCCTCCTCACGCAAGCGGTGAGTATTTTTTTGGCTTCGCGCGCTCGCCACGAGCAGTTTGAGTACTTATGGGTCCAAAACGGATTCCTAATGACAAAATTGTGACTGTCTAGTGAGCATCTGTCCATTCTATGGCAGTCCTTGAAAGTACTTCATTTTCTCGTGCGCTTTTTGCCTGGCTGCCCCAAAATTTCTTGTCCTCTATAGTGGAGATATCGTTTCCACATATATATTGACCGATGCCAGGAATGCCCTTTAGTTCTTTGCTTTCACGTGCATGAGTTACAGCATGCCATCCGGCGAAAACAAGGAGAATAAGGCATATAGCCGCTGGATTTTCTTCAATTTATGGCTAAATGAGATTGCCCAGATCATAGAGCATCTGCAGAAAGGTACGTTTGTCCCTACCAGGGAGGCTAATGTCTATAAGCAACATAATCTCTCAAATTTCCTTCAAAAGGAAGTGCCAATGGGTTCAGAAACTCATCTGAAAAACAGCGATGAATGATGTTCTTTGACTTTCTGGGCCAAAAAGTCCCGCTTAAGGCCGTATCTGAGGGTACTCCGAGCCTCCTGGTGCAAGCGGAGTGTACTTCCGGATTTAGACGCTCGCCGCGATAAGTTTGAGAACTTGTGGGTCCAACACGGACTCCTAATGACAAAATTATGACCGTTTTAGTGAACATTTGTCCATTCTATGGCAGTCATTGAAAGTACTTCATTTTCACGTGCGCTTTTTGCCTGACCGCCCCAAAATTTCTTGTTCTCTGTAGTGGAGATATCGTTTCCACATATATATTGATCGATGCCAGGAATGCCCTTTTATTCTTGGCTTTCAGGCGCATGAGTTACAGCATGCCATACGGCAAAAACAAGGAGAATAAGGCATATAGCCACTGGATTTTCTTCAATTTACGGCCAAATGAGATTGCCCGGAACATAGAGCATCTGCAAAAAGGTACGTTTGTCCCTACCAGGGAGGCTAATGTCTATAAGGAACATAATCTCTCGAATTTCCTTCAAAAGGTAGTGCCAATGGGTTTACAAACTTGTCTGAAAACCAGTGACGAATGATGTTCTTTGACTTTCCGGGCCAAAAAGTCCTGCTTAAGGCTGAATTTGAGGGTACTCCAGGCCTCCTGGCGCAAGCGGGGAGTATTTTTTCGGATTCGCGCGCTCGCCACGAGCAGTTTGCGTACTGATGGGTCCGACACGGACTCTGAATGTCAAAATTATGACTGCTTTAGTGAACATGTGTCCATTGTATGGCAGTCCTTGAAAGTACTTCATTTTCTCGTGTGCTCCTTGCCTGACTACCCCAAAATTTCTTGTCCTCTATAGCGGAGATATCGTTTCCACATATATATTGACCGATGCCAGAAATGCCCTTTTGTTCTTGGCTTTCACGCGCATGAGTTACAGCATGCCATCCGGCAAAAACAAGGAGAATAAGGCATATAGCCGCTGGATTTTCTTCAATTTACGGCCAAATGAGATTTCTCGGAACATAGAGCATCTGCAGAAAGGTACGTTTGTCCCTACCAGGGGGATAATGTCTATAAGCAACATAATCTCTCAAATTTCCTTCAAAAGGAAGTGCCAATGGGTTAAGAAACTTGTGTGAAAAACAGCGACGAATGATGTTCTTTGACTTTCAGGGCCGAAAAGTCTTGTTTAAGGCTGAATTTGAGGGTACTCCGGGCCTACTGGTGCAAGCGGGTAGTATTTTTTGGATTCGCGCGCTCGCCGCGAGTAGTTTGAGTACTTATGGGTTTGACACGGACTCTGAATGACAAAGTTATGACCGTTTTAGTGAACATCTGTCCATTCTATGGCAGTCATCGAAAGAACTTCATTTTCTCGTGCGATTTTTTATGGACTGCCCCAAAATTTCTTGTCCACTATATTGGAGATATCGTTTCCACATATATATTTATCGATGCCAGGAATGCCCTTTTGTTCTTGGCTTTCACGTGCATGAGTTACAGCATGCCATCTGGCGAAAACAAGGAGAATAAGGCATATAGCCGCTGCATTTTCTTCAATTTACGGCCAAATGAGTTTCCCCGGAACATAGAGCATCTGCAGAAAGGTACGTTTGTCCCTATTCGGGGGGCTAATATCTATAAGAAACATAATCTCTTGAATTTCCTTCAAAAGGAAGTGCCAATGGGTTCAGAAACTTGTCTGAAAAACAGCGATGAATGATGTTCTTTGACTTTCAGGGCCAAAAAGTCCTGCTTAAGGCTGAATTTGAGGGTACTCCGGGCCTCCAGGTGCAAGCGGAGAGTATTTCTGGATTCAGACACTCGCCGCGATCAGTTTGAGAACTTGTGGGTCCGACACGGACTCCTAATGACAAAATTACGATCGTTTTAGTGAACATTTGTCCATTCTATGGCAGTCATTGAAAGTACTTCATTTTCATGTGCGCTTTTTGCCTGACCGCCCCAAAATTTCTTGTTCTCTATAGTGGAGATATCGTTTCCACATATATAATGATCGATGCCTGGAATGCCCTTTTGTTCTTGGCTTTCAGGCGCATGAGTTACAGCATGCCATACGGCAAAAACTAGGAGAATAAGGCATATAGCCGCTGGATTTTCTTAATTTTACGGCCAAATGAGATTGCCCGGATCATAGAGCATCTGCAGAAAGGTACGTTTGTCCCTACCATGGGGGCTAATGTCTATAAGCAACATAATCTCTTGAATTTCCTTCAAAAGGAAGTGCCAATGGGTTCAGAAACTTGTCTGAAAACCAGTGACGAATGATGTCCTTTGACTTTCCGGGCCAAAAAGTCCCTCTTAAGGCTGAATTTGAGGGTACTCCAGGCCTCCTGGCGCAAGCGGGGAGTATTTTTTTGGATTCGCGCGCTCGCAGCGAGCAGTTTGAGTACTAATGGGTCCGACACGGACTCTGAATGACAAAATTATGACCGCTTTAGTGAACATCTGTCCATTCTAAGGCAGTCCTTGAAAGGACTTCATTTTCTCGTGCGATTTTTGCCTGACGGCCCCAAAATTTCTTGTCCTCTATAGTGGAGATATCGTTTCCACATATATATTGATCGATGCCAGGAATGTCCTTTTGTTCTTGTCTTTCACGTGCATGAGTTCTGACATGCCATCCGCTAAAAACAAGGAGAATAAGGCATATAGCCGCTGGAGTTTCTTCAATTTACGGCCAAATGAGTTTCCCCGGATCATAGAGCATCTGCAGAAAGGTACGTTTGTCCCTACCAGGGGGCTAATGTCTATAAGCGACATAATTTCTCGAATTTCCTTCAAAAGGAAGTGCCAATGGGTTCAGAAACTTGTCTGAAAAACAGCGACGAATGATGTTCTTTGACTTTCAGGGCCAAAAAGTCATGTTTAAGGCTGAATTTGAGGGTACTCCGGGCCTCCTCGCGCAAGCGGTGAGTATTTTATTGGCTTCGCGTGCTCTCCGCGAGCAGTTTGAGTACTTATGGGTCCAACACGGACTCCTAATGACAAAATTATGACCGTCTAAGTGAGCATCTGTCCATTCTATGGCAGTCCTAGAAAGTACTTCATTTTCTCGTGCGCTTTTTGCCTGACTGGCCCAAAATTTCTTGTCCTCTATAGTGGAGATATTGTTTCCACATATATATTGACCGATGCCAGGAATGCCCTTTAGTTCTTGGCTTTCACGTGCATGAGTTACAGCATGCCATCCGGCGAAAACAAGGAGAATAAGGCATATAGCCACTGGATTTTCTTCAATTTACGGCCAAATGAGATTGCCCGGATCATAGAGCATCTGCAGAAAGGTATGTTTGTCCCTACCAGGGGGCCTAATGTCTATAAGGAACATAATCTCTCAAATTTCCTTCAAAAGGAAGTGCCAATGGGTTCAGAAACTTGTTTGAAAACTAGCGACGAATGATGTTCTTTGACTTTCAGGGCTAAAAAGTCCTGCTTAAGGCCGTATCTGAGGGTACTCCGAGCCTCCTGGCGCAAGCGGGGACTATTTTCTGGATTTAGACGCTCGCCGCGAGCAGTTTGACAACTTGCGGGTCCGACATGGACTCCAAATGACAAAATTATTACCCTTTTAGTGAACATCTGTCCATTCTATGGCAGTCCCTGAAAGTACTTCATTTTCACGTGCGCTTTTTGCCTAACCGCCCCAAAATTTCTTGTCCTCTATAGTGGAGATATTGTTTCCACATATATATTGATCGATGCCAGGAATGCCCTTTGGTTCTTGGCTTTGACGCGCAAGAGTTACAGCATGCCATCCGTGAAAACAAGGAGAATAAGGCATATAGCCGCTGGATTTTCTTCAATTTACGGCCAAATGAGATTGCCCGGATCATAGAGAATCAGAGATAGGTACCTTTGTCCCTACGTGGGGGGCTACTATCTATAAGCAACATAATCTCTCGAATTTCCTTCAAAAGGAAGTGCCAATAGGTTCAGAAACTTGTCTGAAAAACAGCGACGAATGATGTTCTTTGACCTTCAGGGCCAAAAAGTCCTGCTTAAGGCCGTATTTGAGGGTACTCCGGACCTCCTGGCGCAAGCGGGGAGTATTTTCTGGATTTGGACGCTCGTCGCGAGCAGTTTGAGAACTTGTGGATCCGACACAAACTCTGAATGACAAAATTATGACCGTTTTAGTGAACATCTGTCCATTCTATGGCAGTCCTTGAAAGTACTTCATTTTCCCGTACGCTCTTTGCCTACCCGCCCCAAAATTTCTTGTCCTCTATAGTGGAGATATCGTTTCCACATATATATTGACCGATGCCAGGAATGCCCTTTAGTTCTTGGCTTTCACGTGCATGTGTTACAGCATGCCATCCAGCAAAAACAAGGAGAATAAGACATATTGCCGCTGGATTTTCTACAATTTACGGCCAAATGAGATTGCCCGGATCATAGAGCATCTGCAGAAAGGTACGTTTGTCCCTACCAGGGGGGCTAATTTTATAAGGAACATAGTCTCTCAAATTTCCTTCAAAAGGAAGTGTCAATGGTTTCAGAAACTTGTTTGAAAAACAGCGACGAATGATGTTCTTTTACTTTCATGGCTAAAAAGTCCTGCTTAAGGCTGTATCTGAGGGTACTCCGAGCCTCCTAGCGCAAGCGGGGAGTATTTTTCTGGATTTAGACGTTCGCCGCGAGCAGTTTGAGAACTTGTGGGTCCGACACGGACTCCGAATGACAAAATTATTACCCTTTTAGTGAACATCTGTCCATTCTATGGCAGTCCTTGAAAGTACTTCATTTTCACGTGCGCTTTTTGCCTAACCGCCCCAAAATTTCTTGTCGTCAATAGTGGAGATATTGTTTCCACATATATATTGATCGATGCCAGGAATGCCCTTTTGTTCTTGGCTTTCCCGCGCATGAGTTACAGCATGCCATCCGGCGAAAACAAGGAGAATAAGGCATATAGCCGCTGGATTTTCTTCAATTTGCGGCCAAATGAGATTGCTCGGATCATAGAGCATCTGTAGAAAGGTACGTTTGTCCCTACCAGGAGGGATAATGTCTATAAGCAACATAATCTCTCGAATTTCCTTCAAAAGGAAGTGCCAGTAGGTTCAGAAACTTGTCTGAAAAACAGCGACGAATGGTATTCTTTGACTTTCAGGACCAAAAAGTCCTGCTTAAGGCCGTATTTGAGGGTACTCCGGGTGATGCGGAGCATCCTACGGACATCACCATGTCAAGAGCCCAGTTGGCAAGTGACACGTGCGACATCTACTTCACATACACAAAGGTGAATCATCTCCTTTACACGTACTCACTTGACACTCTCGAGGATGGTATACTACTTGACACTCCTTACGTGTGCATGCATAGGTATTGTCGGAGCTTCACGGATGTCAAGGAGGAGTGCAAGCGCCAAGGAACGACTACACCATCTCCGAGGGAAGCGTGGAAGAGAAGACGGAAGAAAGGAGAAGAAGTCTGGAGTTGCCCGGATCATCCGGACGCCCAGCCGGATGATCCGGACCGAGCCCGGACGATCCGGACGACCTCCCGGACGATCCGGCTAACGCGCCCGAAGACTACAGAACCTGCTCGACGAAGCCGGATCATCCGGATGGTCGCCCGGATCATCCGGACCCCCGACACCCGGATCATCCGGGCCACCTTCCGGATCATCCGGACCCGCTGTCTTGGCGTGACTTGGGCCGAAGCCCGTGTACCCCTTCGCCCTCACTTACCCCTTCGCCTTGGGCTATAAATAGACCTCCTCCACCTCCTTTCTAGGGTTAGCAAAGTGATAGCTCATTCTTAAGTGAGCTTTGCTCCTACCTACCTCTATTCTTGAGAGAGAGAGACCACTACTCCATTGGAGGCCAAGACCTCCATCTAGGAGAAGATCCCTTGGATTCAAGACCCTCTTTAGGGAAGATCCATCTAGGATATCATCAAGACCTCCTCTTGGAGATGAACCTTACCTTGTATCTTTCCTTTGTTGTTCATGTACCTTGTGGATCTTGTGTGTTTGATTGTCTAGTGGATGTGTGATTGGACTTGTTCTTGAGTGTTTCCCCTTGTGATTTCTCTCCGTTCTTCCCCGTGTTCATCGTGTTCTTCGAGGGATCCCACTCCAAACGTGAAAGATCGACGAATTAGGGTTCCACCCTACATCATCGGGCCTCCTGGCGCAAGCGGGGAGTATTTTCTGGATTTGAACGCTCGTCGCGAGCAGTTTGAGCACTTGTGGATCCAATACAGTCTCTGAATGACAAAATTATGACCGTTTTAGTGAACATCTGTACATTCAATGGCAGTCCTTGAAAGTACTTCATTTTCCCGTGCTCTCTTTGCCTAACTGCCCCAAAATTTCTTGTCCCCTATAGTGGAGATATCGTTTCCACATATATATTGATCGATGCCAGGAATGCCCTTTTGTTGTTGGCTTTCACGCGCATGAGTTACAGCATGCCATCCGGTGAAAACAAGGAGAATAAGGCATATAGCCGCTGGATTTTTTCAATTTACGGCCAAATTAGATTGCTCGGATCATAGAGCATCTGCAGAAAGGTACGTTTGTCCCTACCAGGAGGGATAATGTCTAAAAGCAACATAATCTCTCGAATTTCCTTCAATAGGAAGTGCCAATGGGTTCAGAAACTTGTCTGAAAAACAACGACGAATGATGTTCTTTGACTTTCAGGGCCAAAAGTCCTGCTTACGGCTGAATTAGAGGGTACTCCGGGCCTCCTAGCGCAAGCGGGGAGTATTTTTTTGGATTCGCATGCTCGCCGCGAGCAGTTTGAGTACTTATTGGTCCGACACGGACTCCTAATGACAAAATTATGACCGTCTTAGTGAGCATCTGTCCATTCTATGGCAGTCCTTGAAAGTACTACATTTTCTCGTGCGCTTTTTGCCTGACTGCCCCAAAATTTCTTGTCCTCTATAGTGGATATATCGTTTCCACATATATATTGACCGATGCCAGGAATGCCCTTTAGTTCTTGGCTTTCACGTGCATGAGTTAGAGCATGCCATCCAGCGAAAACAAGGAGAATAAGGCATATAGACGATGGATTTTCTACAATTTACGGCCAAATAAGATTGCCCGGATCATAGAGCATCTGCAGAAAGGTACGTTTGTCCCTACCAGGGGGGCTAATGTCTATAAGGAACATAATATCTCAAATTTCCTTCAAATGGAAGTGCCAATGGGTTCAGAAACTTGTTTGAAAAACAGCGACGAATGATGTTCTTTGACTTTCAGGGCTGAAAAGTCCTGCTTAAGGCCGTATCTGAGGGTACTCCGAGCATCCTGGCGCAAGTGGGGAGTATTTTCTGGATTTAGACGCTCGCCGCGAGCAGTTTGAGAACTTGCGGGTCCGACACGGACTCCGAATGACAAAATCACTACCCTTTTAGTGAACATCTATCCATTCTATGGCAGTCCTTGAAAGTACTTCATTTTCACGTGCGCTTTTTGCCTAACCGCCCCAAAATTTCTTGTCCTCTATAGTGGAGATATTTGTTCCACATATTTATTGATCGATGCCAGGAATGCCCTTTTGTTCTTGTGATGTAGGGTACAACCCTAGGGAGGATCTTTTCACAGTTGGAGGGGCAAAATGAAGGGAAATCACAAGAACAACAAGAACACAAGGATGAACACAAAGAGGCAATCACTGCAACAATTCCCAATTACACATCCACTAGAGTAACTACACAAGATCCACAAGTCTCAAACACAATCAAAGGAAAGATACAATGGCAAAGTTCATCCCAAATCCAAAGGAAGAGGGGTCTTGGTGGTAGGTAGTCTTCTCCCAATGGAGGTCTTGAAATCCTCAAGGATTCTTCCCTAGGTGGTCTTGATCCTCAAAGAGGGAAGGTGATGCGGAGCATCCTTCCATCATCCCCATGGACTCTACATCGACACATCCAACCCCACAAGGACCTATGACTCGAGCACGTGCAAGAGCTCTCGAAACCGAGGTGACATCACTCCTATCACAACTCTCCTTCGATTCACATGAGACATGGTTGCTACCTCAAACGAAAACTCTATGCATACTCAGGTACCAAGGAGTCAACCATGAAGGGAAGCAAGGAGAACCGGAAGCGGAAGACATGCATGAAGACGGAGAGGAGAAAGCAACAAGGACCAGAGAGGCCGGACGATCCGGACGGAGGCCCGGACGATCCGGACAGAGCCTGGATGATCCGGACCCGGTCCGGACGATCCGCTAACTCCACCAAAAGCAACAGAAGCTCCTCCCGGCGATCATCCGGACCCGTCCGGATCATCCGGACCCGCCGGACGTCCGGACCACCAGCCGGACATCCGGCCTGCGCGACCACCACCGACCCTCCGGCTCATCCGGGCCCCACCGGATCATCCGGACCAGCCAGATCATCCGGACCCCGTCCGGATCATCCGCCAGCGCTGTGTGCGTGTTGGGCTGAGCCCATGTACCCCTTCGCCCCAAACTCTATATATAGGACCCCCTCTCCTCACATTGAGACTTAGCATTGGATTAGCTCATATTTGTGTGAGAGCCTTTGCTCATCCACCCGGTTACTTCTTGATGCGGAGCATCCCACGTTCATCCCCATATACACTCCGACTACTCTCCAAGCCCCAAGGATACATAAGATGAGACCTCGACTATGCGCCATCGGACACAAGGTGAATTCACTCCTCTTTGAACCGTCACTTTCCGCATATGAGACATGGCTACTACCTCATGCGTGGACCTTGTATACACTCAGGTACAACCAGGATGGCCAAGGAGAATCCAAGGACCAAGGCCAAGCATGGAAGAGAAGACGGAAGAAAGGAGAAGAAGAAGATGGAGCGGTTGTTGAAGGCAGGCGGACGTCCGGGCATTGTCCGGATCATCCGGGCCCAGCCGGATCATCCGGACCCTCCCAGATCGTCCGGGTAAATGCATCAAGACAACAAGCCCCCTCGACGAAGCCGGATCATCCGGACGGTCGCCCAGATCATCCGGACCCCCGACACCCGGATCATCCGGGCCACCATCCGGATCATCCGGACCTTGCCTGCGCGCACGACTTGGGCCGAGGCCCGTGTACCCCTTCGCCCCTCACTTACCCCTTCGTGGCTTAGCACTATGTATCTTGTGGATCTCATGTGTGTATGTTGATCTAGCACTTGTATCTAGATCCACTATAAATAGACCTCCTCCTCCCCACTTTGAGGGTTAGCATTGGATTAGCTCATATTTGTGTGTGAGAGCCTTTGCTCATCCACCGGTACTTCTCCTCGGAGATCAGGACCTCCGTCTAGGAGAAGATCCATTCGATTCAAGACCCTACCTAGGGAAGATCCCTCGTGGATTCAAGGCCCCTATCTAGGGAAGAACATCAAGGCCTCCTCTTGGAGATGAACGGTTCCTTTGTATCCTTACCCTAGTTGACTATGTATCTTGTGGATCTCATGTGTGTATGTTGATCTAGCACTTGTGTGATCGATTTCTTGTTGGTTGAGTGATTTCCTCTCGTTTTCCCCGTGTTTCCTCTCGTTCTTCTGCGCGTTCTTCGTGTTCCCTCCGTAGGATCCCCTCCAAACGTGAAAGATCGACGAATTAGGGTTCCACCCTACATCATATGGTATCATGAGCCACGTTGATCACGTTTTGGAGCCCCTACCCCGTGATTTCTAGCCTTCTTTTGCTTGATTTCGTCCTAAATCCGAAAATCCCCACCAAAAATAGCCCCCAATTTTTTTTGTGATTTGTTGGTTTGATGATGTTTTGTTGATTTTGATCCATGGATTTGCTTGGTTTCCAGTGGATCTTGCTTTCCCCCAAGTTTCCCCACCTTCCATCCACGAAATCCCTCAAATTTTGCCCTGAAAATCATCCATTTCCGCCCAAAAATTCGTCCCGAGAGCAAATCCCGCGGGTTGACTTGGCGGATCATCCGGACCTTCTCCGGATCATCCGGACCAAGCCGGATCAGCTGGGCGCCCCGGACGTCCGGATAAATCGCGACCAAAAACAGAACCAGCGCCGACGAACCCGGATCAACCGGATGTCCTCCGGATCATCCGGACATAGCCGGATGAGCTGGACCTCCTCCGGATGTCCGGTTACACCGAAAACCGACACGGCTGAAATCTTGTTTTGTCCATAACTAATTCATCCGAACTCCGATTTTGACGTTCTTTAGCTCGTTTTGAAGCTATTGACATCCCCTATCCCACAAAAATACCACCAACACCATTTGACACCATCAACTTTTCGGAATTTTGGCATCTTTGCCTAGGCCCTCCACCATATCATCCGCATTACCTCCACCGACTTCCGCAACCTAACCCATTTTGTTCCCCATAGCATTTGAGGTTGTTTGAGTAGTGACTTGAGTCTCCTAAGGTGTTTCGGCTACTTAGGGACGGTTGGTTCTTCATAAACCACCACCTCCACCACTTCCACATAACCTTCCCACCATACACTTCCGACAACCCAACTTAACCAAATTGTTGTTTGATCTTGTTTGAGTTGTTGCTTGTGTCTCCTAAGGTGTTTCGGCTACTTAGGGACGGCAACTTCAACTCCGACACGTGTATATCCATCATTCCACTTCCGCATTTGCCTAGTGCAAAACTACCACCGCTTTCCGCTACCACCATTTGACATTTGTCATTTGAGATTTTGAGTTTGCGGTTTTTCCGTTTCCTAAGGTGTTTCGGCTACTTAGGGACGACTCTACATCATCTTGGTATCTACACCAAGAACACCGCCACTCATCATCGCAAAGGACGGTAACCTCGACGACACCTTTGTATATTCCCTTGCAATTGCATTGTTAACCCCTAGCCCATTTTGCGTCACTTACCTATCGAGACTAGCCATTTGAGTATTGCCGGCAACGTTACTTGTGCACATTAGTGGTCCATACCTTCCATAGCATACATACCATATCATATTGGTATCATATCATCCATTGTGCCTCAAGTTTGTTCCCGCATATACACAATTGCTATCTTGGTTTGTGCATTGTACAAAAGTGGCCATAGAAAAAAAAAGCTTTTAAGCAGAAAGAGAGCAAAGAGCTCGTGAGCAAGTGCCATAGCATCATACCCCATTGCACATAAGATTGTCAAATCTACATCATATGATCTCATGCTTGAGAGAAACACCGGGAACCATACATACATAGCATAATTGGGATAGAAAGAATATCCATTTTGCATCTTATAAGTTGTGCACAAGTGTCGTATCCGCCTATTGAGCAATCGTGCTAGCGTCTCTCTTGAGTTGTGCAACACGAGCGTTTTGGTGGATTCCACATTTTGAGCTCATTCCTTGGTTGCACGACCCCATTTATCTATCCGTGTGTGTGTTTCCGTGTACCTTTCATTGCTATTGGTCCATTTGTTTCACTTGCAAATTTGTGAATCTTTTTCAACATTATTGACTCTTGCTAACATTTTGCATTAAATTTTTGTGCCACTATCCTCACCGAGCTCCACTATAAGCCTTACTTTTGTAGGTGTGAGAACCGACAAGGATTGGTACCAATAGTGCTATTTCATTGTCCACATTTGAGTGAACTTGATTCATCTTCAACTTTGGTCAAAGGTACATTGGTATACGTTCTTCTCTTTCTCCCACTCATATTTGCTCGAGTCTTGTGATGGATAGGCAAGGCATTCCCTCTCCGGTCTACGACAACAACGACGGCGTGAACAACTACATCTCCAAAGCGTCCATCTTCGATCTACAACGACAAATACAAGGCGCACAATCAAGATTGCGAGAGCGCATTGAGAACATCTCCATCGACATTCGTCACTCCGAAGCAAGGAAAAGAGACTACATCGACAAGAAGCTTGCCGCACATAAAGAGGAGCAAGATGCGAGGATGGAAGAGATTAGAGCTTTAATCAAGTCTTCTTCCACTTCATCATCCTCAAGACGACGACGGTCAAGCCACAAGTCTTCGGAGCGCGAAAAAGATGCAAGTGCAAATCGTCCTCGTCCACATCTACATGGCGACAATCATCACGTTCGTGATCCACATCGTCATGAAGGCCAAGTCACCTCCAAGCAACATGTGCACGACGACGACGAACGCCTACGAGCTCAAGCATGACAACAACATCATCATCATGAAGATGCTCCACAAGCGCAAATGCACAAGTCCCAACACGCCAAGTCCAAGCTTTAAGAGCACAAAAGAAGACCGCGAGACGACCACCACCAAGACGGCGCTACGGCTACACCAACCACTTTGGCATCTTCGCCAAGTGCTATCAAGGCATCTTCGCCTTTGGACGTACGGCATCTTCGCCTACTTCCCACGAGTACGCCTACATCGACTTCATCAAGTCCAAGGCGACGACCTCCGAGCGAGGGTGACACTTCCATCTTCGGAAGCCCCTCAAGGAAGATGGCCGAGCATGGGAAACTCCCTTCGGTCATGGAGACGAGCTATGAGGTGCCACATCATATGGGCCTCCTACACCAAGACGGTGACAAGGAGGTCGAGCAAGGGCCATCCCCTTCGACCACGGCGATAGGAGTTGAGCATGGAGACATTTGCACCAACATCCCTCCGACACCCACATATGTCGAGATGCCCAAAGTGCCATGTGAGGAGAGCCACCACCCCATGAGTGACATGAGTGACTCCACCATACGTGACATTGAGAGCATTTCCTATGAGAGGATGAGTGTGACCACCACTAGCCCCACACATGAGAACATGCCACACATCCTATGTGAGGTTGAGCGCCATTTGAGTGACTCCAACAAACATATGAGTGAGAGCATCCTTGAGGGAGTGAGTGAGCCACAACACTTAGAGAGTGAGGTAGTTGACACGGCACGTGAGGCCACTATGATTTCTAACGACTTAACCTCTACTCCTAGTGTGTTTTTTCTTTGGTGCTAGGTCTCCTACATGACGACACGCCTACCATTGATGAGTCCATACCTCCTATGGAGACGACGATGGCCATGATGGACGATGATGCACCCCCACATGGTTCCATCAAGATGAAGATGACAACGAGCCGATCTTCAACACCTCACCTATAACACATGAGCGACACTCCAAAGGTAACATAGGTGATGGTGCTTCTCTTGTCCCATTAGTGGACTCTCTTGACGATGATTACTCCCATGATGATGACCAACCTATTACCATGCTTCATGCTAGTGAGACTTCTTCATGCCTTGACTTACCTATTTATGATGAATATGATGATGAGCATGTTGAGTTGCCTAGTTGTGATGCTATGCTTCATAGGATATCATGTGAAAATTCTATTGGTCACTTCATGTTTGATAATCCATTGAACTTGTCATATGCTATGAGTGAGATCTCCCATATTGCATCCCTACAATCTCAACATGGTAACTATGCATGCACCATTAAAATAAATCCTGTTTGCACTTATGGCATAGATGACGAGATGATGGTCATTGGCTTTTGTTTTCATGTGATGATATTGCCATGCTTCCTCTACATGATTTGCGCAATTCATCCAATATGTCATGCCATGATCACATTGTTCCAAATATGCATTGTTTTGGATGTTGTCAATATTCTCCACGTGATGTTGCTACTCATGCTCACGAGGAGACCCCCATAGTTTCCTCATACATATTAGGAGATCTTGATGCATTTCATACTTTGCATGATTCCCATGATAGTATGCACCATATGCATTCCATGAATAACAATCATTTAGATATTGCTCATGATGCATTACATCCTTTGAGTCTCCATTATGCCATACATAATAACAAACCTATCATGATGGATGACATGTTTCTATATCACGCATCTCATTTATTTGAGAATTGGATATTTGGTTCTAACCAACACAAGCACGTATGCATCATGATGGATGATGTGTACATCTACCACGCACACACAATTTTCCCTTTGCCTTTGTTTTGTGTAGGTACCCATGTATACTCGTCGACCTCTCAATCCCAAGAGTTGACGAAACGAGCTCTTGAGAGCAATGATGACTTGGGATCACGTGGACTATCCTCACCACCGTCCCCTTCGCGCAAGGACTACGCGCAACTCCTCTACTTGGCTCTCACACGGCTATGGGCCATTTACCACTTGTCACCTTATGCTCATTTTACCGTGTTCACTTTGCATGATATGCTTGCTTCTATGCCTTTGCCATGCAATTGTGACCCTTGCTTGCATTTACCCATGATGAACCATGATGATATCCCATTGTGTATTTGCATGCTTGGTGGAGATCCTTGTTGCTTTTGCCATGTTTATCATGTGCCCCATACTATTGATGCTTGTTGTGTTGGGAGAGTCATGATGTTACATTGCTATTTACATATGGCCTCTAACCAATACATTGATGATATTTTTCTCACATCTTGCTTTCATGCTTGTGATATGTCATGTGAATTATTCATGCCCACTATTTGCACACATGACATACTTGCCATGATTCCTTCTAGTATGTTGCATCTTCGCACTACTAGCTTGCTTAACTTGATTGTTATGATTGCTTGCTATGTTGCATCACCCATGTTCCACTATTACTTGCTTTCTTGGGTTGATGACATATATGCTCATGCCTCTCACTTGATTTGTCATGATCATTGTCTCTTGTCTCCATTAGTTGCATCTCTCATATCACCTTGTATTGAGTGCCAACTTGCTATGCTTATTGATCTCGGAGACTTGGACACTATACTTGTAATGCATGCTTGTTTGATTGAGCCTCTTATATTTGGATGTTCTTACATCATATGCCTCCATACTTTGAAATGCTCCCTTGTACTTTCTTATGATGAGCATGATGCATACACTTGTTGGGTATCTTACCACACGAATGATAGGTTTTGCATTTCCGCTAACCTCATTTGTTTTTCCGAGTGTTTGTCATGTCCTTTCATTTTGGAGGTTTCACAAGGCGATGCCGTTAGGCGACATTTTGGTTATGTGAAGGCATACATGATGTGCGACACCAACATCTTCGGGAACATTCATAAGGTGAACTCCTTCCCTTTGAGCCATCCTCAAGTACGCATATTGGATGGGTCACTCTTTCATTGTTGTTTCCTTCTTGTTGTCTACATGATACATCTCGTGAACGGAGGAGCGACATTGGAGATTGGCTACACGGACCTTCACATTGAGGAGCGCTCGCACTTATTGGATGCACCTTCGAAATTCCACTCATGCCACGACATCGAGCATTGGTACAGCAACAATCCTTTGACACCTTGCACTCCCACATCCATATTTGTCGATTGTGCTCATATATGTCATGCTCGATGGACATATCATACTCACCACAAGTTTGCATCCCATGCATGGATTGACTCACATTGTGCTTGCCTTGTTGCATCTATTTCCATGTCATCCATGATATATGATAGAGGCGGGGGTGTCCCGATCTTTCGATGAGATGATAACTATCGATTTGGTGGAGACGACTTTGACGATCCGACTACAAACGTGCACGACGTTGCGCCTTAGCAATCGCTAAACCAACTCCGAGAGGTTATTGACCACGCCGAGCACAATCAACGACCACGAAGGTCTATTCCTGCAAGCAATCGAAGAACAAGCAAGAATATGATAAAAGCAATCTAAATATTGCGAGTATATATGAAGTATTGATAAAGGTGGGGATCCGTGGCGGTCTTTGTCTGGTCGTTGGACACAAGCGAAGTACAAGTTGCAATGGCTAACTTTAACTAAACAAATCCCAAGGAAAAGCTACTAGATGGATCTACTTATATAGGAGCAAGGGGTGGCGGCCAAGGAGGTGGGAGGACGTCCCAAGGCAGCCTAAAACTAACCCTAAGTCGTACAAGGCCAATGGGCCCAAGTGGAGGTGACGTAACACCTTTGGACTTGTAGTTTGACTCGGATTCTGGTGCAGCGTCAGATTGTTTCGTCCATAACTCAACGCTCCGGACGGATTTTAAGGTGATTCCAATTGTGCTGGAAAGAGCATGAAATCTACTTTCAAACAAAAAAAGAATCACCCAATTCGGAGTCCGTATGAAAAAGTTGTTAACGTTTTGAGTCAGGTATGTCTGTGCAGTCCGAATCTGAGTCCAGAACGTGAGAGACTTGGACTCTATCTTCTCTTGGGCCAAAAGTGACGTGAGAGAACTTTTTGAACAGAAAATAAACATCTCTTTCTTCCTTATCTTCATATGTGGATTGTACAAATGTCCCATACACCTGCAATTAGACAAAACGCCAAAGTTTGTGAAGTATTTTTGTTCTGGATAACATAAATAGATTATTGAATAGTTTGCACTAGAAATCACCCGACAAATATGCATGTATGCAATATTTTTGGTCATATACAAGGTACTCATGTCCTCATCATCCTCCCCTTTTTGAAAATAAAGCCGTCCTCGGCGTTGCTTAATCTGAAATGTGGCTAACAAAAGAGACAAGGTGTACATGTTGTATATGTATATGTCATCCATTTTTACTTCCCTCGATTTTTGCATATATGACACATGAATAGATGAGTAACTTGCATAGTTCATAAAATCTAAAGCCAAAAAATTAGCAAAAGAAGTAAAAGGCATGAAAATATTGCAACTCAGTTTGCACATATAAGTGAAGCTCTTATTCATTTCAAAAGATTGACAATGTTCATCATTAAACCATCCCAACATTGGTGAATAAACCTTATTTGAATCAAATTTACATGCTACAACATGCTTAGATAAGCAAACATGCAATGAGTCATTCGACACAGAATCATCACCAAGATTAGAGGTCATATCAAAATGATTAAACATTGATTCTTTTGCATCAACAGTTAATTCAATTGGTGCTCTCAAAATTGTTGGTATTTCAGTTGTTTGATCACATGGCAAAGTCAAATTATCAACATAATCCTCTAAAATAGATGGTGTGATCAAAGTAGTGGGTAGCTCAACACATGATGTATTCAAGTTAACTAGGGATGCATCATTCTCATGTGAAGTTATATCATCAATACCTTTATCATTACCTTGTCGCAAAGGCGTAGCTGATGTAGGTACAGACGTAGACAATGCACCATACTCTTGAGATGATGTCGCGCTCACAATCCGAGGTGGGGCTGCTCTAGTAGGTGCAACGGTGGAGGAACCAACCGACGGTGGTGAGCATGAACTGGAATAGTAGCTGTTGTAGTCACCCAATGCATCCTCCTCAGAATCGTCTCTCAAAAGTACAAGCACGAACATACATACCAATAATGCAACGAGGAATATATCTGAAATCTTGCACGAATATCATGGTTCAAACCACCAAAAATCTATTCATTGTATCATCCTCAGATTCTTCTATGTTACAATGATGCATATAAGATTTGAACTCTTGGTAGTAAGCATGAACAGTGTTATTGCCTTGTTTAAATTGTTCAAATTTATGAAGCAATTCACGATGATAGTAAGGAGGAAAAACTGTTTTCTCATTACATCTTTCAAATCTTTCCAAGTTGTGGGTTGGTTATCAATGTTTTTCTTACAATGCACACTCCACCAAATGAAGCAAAACCAGATAAATGCTCTAGTGGCAGCTCGTACTCGCTCAAGTTCGGAAAAACATGGTGACTAAAAACTTGTTCTACTTCAAGCTCCCAAGCTAGATAAATAGCAGGATTAAATCTACCCTCAAATGACGGTAAAGAGCTAACCTGGCCATGTGCTTGTGTGTGTTGTCCCAACTCTCGTGATGGTGAAGATGTGTTAAATCGTCCAAGAACTTCTATCTCGAAACCTGTCATGATTAGTAGAAACAAGAAACAAAATTCGAGAATAATGTTCCTATGAACTACTAGGATGTGGTTGTAAAGTGCTCACAGATAAAGCAAATATCAATATCTTACAAGTTCTTACCATGCGGCGGTGGTGACAGGCAACCAGCGGTGTCAAGTAACTCAAAGATTGTGTAAAGCGATTGCCGGGAACGTCGTATACACGTGTAGAAATATGTGGAGCTGGGTTGGCTATATATGGTAGCAAAAATTTAGCAATAATCAATTCAAAGATGCAATGTTGAATAAGCGCTCAACGACAGTCTTGTCTTGGTCCTAGGCTAGACCGGACTAGAGACGCGAGCCTAGAACACTAATGAGGTCACGGCATAGCACAACTAGCATCAATGAAGGATGCTAAGTAGCTCTTGACAGCAAGATTTAAGTGAAGATCACAATGGTAGTGAAGATAATGATGAAAAACAACTACCAAGCGGGACATACAACAACTCTCTCTCAACTTTCCTCTTGAAAAGTTTGAGCCAATTTTCTGATAAATTCTTTCAAAGAATGCTACTAACTCAAGCTTTCCAATGCAAAAGAATCACTCAATTCGAGTTGATATGAGGAGTCAAAGAATTCTAAAACTGGCCTGAAAAATTGGAACAAGCTGTATTCACGAACTTCAGAGGGCAAAAAGACCTATTTAGAAGCCGATTTTGAGGTGTCAAATAATGAACTAGCTTCTGCAACTATTTAGATGCGGCTCGTTGCTAGCTTCAATTTGAGTACTCACGGAGTCAAAACGGACTTCTTATGAGGAAGATACACCTGTTTTACTGAACAGTGCGCAAAACAGATTCCAATCCGAATTCAGGTACGAGATTGATTCTAGATAGATCCGATTTTTTTTTCTTCTCTCTTTTTTTCCTCACACTTTTTTTTTCTTTTTTCTCTCTTTTTCTTTTTTTTTCTTTCCTTTTTTCTCTTTTTTCTCTTTTTTTCTCCCTCTTTCCAAGACAAACTAGATAAGATGCAGATTGGATCTGGCGAAGATGTGAATGACCTCAACTATGATTATGACAATGAACAGCGCGTAGCACGTGGTGGAAATTAATAGATGGGATGGTGGACAACGGAAGGCATAATGATGCAGCGGTGGCGTGACTAATGTGAACAGAACTCGAAACTCTAAAGGAACTAGACACTAAGACCAGCAACTCAACACGACGATGCAACCGATAATTCAATAATGCAACCAATGAAAAGAAAATTGCAAAGGCTCAGAGTGGCTTGGACAAAGGGTGAATAGATCTAACTATTTTTGTGGCTTTTTCTTGGACAATTGGTAAGAAAATAAATCTAATCTAGGAAAACTGGAAATTCTCACCGAGCAACCTGAAAATCGATACCACTTGATAGAGGCAAAGGTGTCCGTCTTTCGATGAGATGGTGGATTTAACTTTGTGGAAGTCGACTTTGTGATCCGACTCTGACGTCGCGAGGGCGTCGGCGCCTTAGCAATCGCTAAACCAACTCCGAGGTTATTGACCACGCGAACACGATCAACGACCACGAGTGCATTTCCTGCGAGCAAACGAAGAACAAGCAAGAAACTGAGATTGCAATCTGGATATTGCGAATATAAGATGAAAGCTTTATTGATCAAGGTGGGGTTTTGTTTAGATCAAAAGTTCGCCATAGCTGCAACTTCGCGTACTTCGTTTGTGTTCAACGACCAGACAAAGGCGTCACAGAACCCCACCTTGATCAATAAAGCTTTCATCTTATATTCGCAATATCCAGATTGCAATCTCAGTTTCTTGCTTGTTCTTCGCTTGCTCGCAGGAAATGACCCTCGTGGTCGTTGATCGTGTTCGGCGTGGTCAATAACCTCTCGGAGTTGGTTTAGCGATTGCTAAGGCGCGACGTCCTCGCACGTTCGTAGTCGGATCGTCAAAGTCGACTTCCACAAAGCGAAATCCACCATCTCATCGAAAGACGGGACACCTTTGCCTCTATCAATATATGAGCTTGTTCACTTCCTTAGCAAATTTGTTGTGATCTTCCTTGATGGCATATTCATACATCATGATCATATTGTCCACCATCAATTGTATGATAGCTTCCACATATTGAGCATCCATTGCCATATTCATGCTATTGATGAACCGTCCTTCTATGACATCATTTTGCACAATGGTAGAATTTGTCGCTTTGTGCACCATGCTAATTATCACATGAATGCTTTGCATATCATTCTATATCATCTTGATAAGCTTCATGCGCTTTATCATGCACTATCCATTCGCACGGACTCTTGCTTAATTGATGGACACTTTGTGTGCGCTAACCATTGTATTTCCAAGTGTACTTTGTGTTTGATCATTTTGCATGTACCACATACCGGAGACACCTTGGAGTACTTGGAGTGCGCAATGCCTTCCCCTACGTCCAGCTACAAGTCCGTCAACGACACCCGTTTCCATGGTGATGAGGATAACGATCCGAGGTCGGATCTTTCCCAAGGGGGGGATATGATGCGGAGCATCCCACGTTCATCCCCATATACACTCCGACTACTCTCCAAGCCCCAAGGATACATAAGATGAGACCTCGACTATGCGCCATCGGACACAAGGTGAATTCACTCCTCTTCGAACCGTCACTTTCCGCATATGAGACATGGCTACTACCTCATGCGTGGACCTTGTATACACTCAGGTACAACCAGGATGGCCAAGGAGAATCCAAGGACCAAGGCCAAGCATGGAAGAGAAGACAGAAGAAAGGAGAAGAAGAAGATGGAGCGGTTGTTGAAGAGGCAGGGACGTCCGAATCCGTCCGGATCATCCGGGCCAAATGGATCATCCGGACCCTCCGGATCGTCCGGGTAAATGCACCAAAGACAACGAAGCCCCCTCGACGAAGCGGATCATCCGGACGGTCGCCGGATCATCCGGACCCCGACACCGGATCATCCAGCCACCATCCGGATCATCCGGACCTTGCTCACAAGACGACTTGGGCCGAGGCCCGTGTACCTCGCCCCTCACTTACCCCTTCGTGGCTTAGCACTATAAATAGACCTCCTCCTCCCCACTTTGAGGGTTAGCATTGGATTAGCTCATATTTGTGTGTGAGATCCTTTGCTCATCCACCCAGTACTTCTCCTCGGAGATCGGGACCTCCGGCTAGGAGAAGATCCATTCGGATTCAAGACCCTACCTAGGGAAGATCCCTCGTGGATTCAAGGCCCCTATCTAGGGAAGAACATCAAGGCCTCCTCTTGGAGATGAACGGTTCCTTTGTATCCTTACCCTAGTTGACTATGTATCTTGTGGATCTCATGTGTGTATGTTGATCTAGCACTTGTGTGATCGATTCCTTGTTGGTTGAGTGATTTCCTCTCGTTTTCCCCGTGTTTCCTCTCGTTCTTCCGCGCGTTCTTCGTGTTCCCTCCGTAGGATCCCCTCCAAACGTGAAAGATCGATGAATTAGGGTTCCACCCTACATCACTTCTCCTCGGAGATCAGGACCTCCGTCTAGGAGAAGATCCCTCATCGGATACAAGACCCCTCTTTGGGAAGAACCCCTCGTGGATTCAAGGCCTCCTCCGGGAGATGAACGGTTCCATTGTATCCTTACCCTAGTTGACTATGTACCTTGTGGATCTCATGTGTGTATGTTGATCTAGCACCTGTGTGATCGATTCCTTGTTGGTTGAGTGTTCCTCCCTCGTTTTCCCAGTGTTTCCCCTCGTGCTTCCGCGTGTTCTTCGTGTTTCCTCCGTAGGATCCCCTCCAAACGTGAAAGATCGACGAATTAGGGTTCCACCCTACATCATATGGTATCATGAGCCACGTTGATCACGTTTTTGGAGCCCCTACCCCGTGATTTCTAGCTTGATTTTGTTGTTTTCGTCCTAAAATCCGAAAATCCCCACAAAAATACCCCCGAATTTTTTTGTGATTTCTTAGTTTTGATGATGTTTTTTTGATTTTGATCCGTGGATTCGGTGTGTAACTCATGGATCTTGTGTTTCCCCACCTTCTCCCCCTCGAAATCCACCCAAAATCCCCGAAATCGTCAAATTTCACCCCATTTTCGTGTTCTTCCCGAGCTGTTCCCGTGCGTGGTTGACCTGCCCAGATCATCCGGACCAAGTCCCGGATCATCCGGACGTGCCCGGATCATCCGGCTCTGGCCGGATCATCCAGCTCCTCTGCCAAAACTGCAGTTCTGCAGTCCACCATCCATCACCACCACCATCCACACATACATACATCCTCCCCACCCCATCCACCACCATTTCCACTTGCCAAACCCCAAGACTAAACCTCCGTACTACCATTCAAATTTGAGTTCGACAATTTGAGTGAGATTTCCGTGTCCTTTTGTGTTTCGGCTATTTAGGCGCGGTGTGACATCAACAACAAACGCCCATTTTGGTCGGCTACTCATCTTCGCTACGGACGGTAACTTCGACGACATGATGAGGACATGACTACCTTGGATAAGACCAAAAATATTGCATACATGCATATTTGTCAGGTGATTTCAAGTGCAAACTATTCAATAATAAATTTATGTTATCCAGAACAAAAATACTTCACATACTTTTGTGTTTTGTCTAATTGTAGGTGTATGGGACATTTGTACAATCCACATATAAAGATAAGGAAAAAGGAGAAGTTTAGGTGTTGTTCAAAAAGTCTTCTCACGTCACTTTTTGGCCAAGAGAAGATAGAGTCCAAGTTTCTCACGTTCTGGATCCAGATTCGGACTGCAAAGACATACCCGACTCAAAACGCCAACAACTTCTTCATACGGACTCCGAGTTGGGTGATCCTTTTTTTGTTGGAAAGCAGATTTCATGCTATTTCCATCACAATTGGAATCACCTTAAAAGCCATCCGGAGCATTGAGTTATGGACGAAACAATCTGACGCTGCACCAGAATCCGAGTCAAACTACAAGTCCAAAGGTGTTACGTCACCTCCACTTGGGCCCATTGGCCTTGTACGACCTAGGGTTAGTTTTAGGCTGCCTTGGGACTTTCTCCCACCTCCTTGGCCGCCACCCCTTGCTCCTATATAAGTAGATCCATCTAGTAGCTTTTTCCTTGGGATTTGTTTAGTTAAAGTTAGCCATTGCAACCGTGTGCTTCGTTTGTGTCCAACGACCGCACCAAGACCGCTTACGGATCCCCACCTTTATCAATAGTTCATATATACTCGCAATATTCAGATTGCTTTTATCATATTCTTGCTTGATCTTGATTGCTTGCGAGAATAGACCTTCGTGGTCGTTGATTGTGCTCGGCGTGGTCAATAACCTCTCGGAGTTGGTTTAGCGATTGCTAAGACGCAATGTCGTGCACGTTTGTAGTCGGATCGTCAAAGTCGTCTCCACCAAATCGATAGTTATCATCTCATCGAAAGATCGGGACACCTCCGCCTCTATCAAGTGGTATCAGTTTTCACATCTTCGCCTCTATCAAGTGGTATCAGTTTTCAGGTTGCTCGGTGAGATTTTACAGTTTTTCATAGTTTAGATCGCATCTGTCATTCATACCTACAGTCCATAAAAAGCCATAAAAAAGTTAGATCTGTTCATCCTTTATCCAAGCCGATCGAGCCTTTGCAATTTTCTATTCATTGCTTGCATAGTTGAATTATCGGTTGCATCGTCGTGTCGATTGCTGGTCTTAGTGTCTAGATCCTTTAGAGTTTGAGTTCTATTCACATTAGTCACGCCGCTGCATCATTATCCCTTCCGCTGTCCACCATCCCATCCATCAATTTCCACCACGTGCTACGTACTGTTCATTGTCATAATCATAGTTGAGGTCATTCACATCTTCGCTTTGATCCAATCTGCATCTTATCTAGTTTGTCTTGGAAAGAGGAGAAAAAAGACAGAAAAAAGAGAGAAAAAAGGAAAGAAAAAAAAAAAGAGAGAGAAGAAAAAAAAAAAAGCGTGAGGAAAAAAAAGAGAGAAGAAAAAATCGGATCTATCTAGAATCAATCTCGTACACGAATTCGGATTAGAATCATTTTGCGCCTTTATTTAGTAAAACAGGTGTATCTTTCTCATACGAAGTCTGTTTTGGCTCCGTGAGTACTCAAATTGAAGCTAGCGACGAGCCGCATGTAAATAGTTTCAGAAGCTAATTCAATATTTGACACCTCGAAATCGGCTTCTAAATAGGTCTTTTTGCCCTCCGAAGTTCATGAACACAGCTTGTGCTAATTTTTTAGGCCAGTTTTAGAATTCTTTGACTCCTCATATCAACTCAGAATTGAGTGATTCTTTTTTGCGTTGGAAAGCTTGAGTTAGTAGCATTCTTTGCAAGAATTTAACAGAAAATTGGCTCAAACTTTTCAAGAGGAAAGTTGAAGAGAGAGTTGTTGTATATCCTGCTTGGCAGTTGTTTTTCATCATTATCTTCACTACCGTTGTGATCTTCACTTCTTTCCTGCTGTCAAGAGCTACTTAGTATCCTTCATTGATGCTAGTTGTGCTACGCCGTGACCTCATTAGTGTTCTAGGCTCGCGTCTCTAGTCCGGTCTAGCCTAGGACCAGCACAGTACCGTCGTTGAGCGTTTATTCAACATTGCATCTCTGAATTGATTATTGCTAATCTTTTGCTACCATATATAGCCAACCCAGCTCCAGATATTTCTACACCGTGTATCGACGTTCCCCGCAATCGCTTTACACAATCTTCAGAGTTATTTGACATCGCTGGTTGCCTGTCACCACCTGCCGCATGGTAAGAACTTGTAAGATATTGATATTTGCTTTACTGTGAGCAGTTTACAACCACAGCCTAGTAGTTCATAGGAATATTATTCTAGAATTTTGTTTCTTGTTTCTACTAATCATGACAGGTTCCGGAGATAGTAGTTCTTGGACGACGGACACATCTTCACCATCACGAGAGTTGGGACAACACACACAACCACATGGTGATGAGGACATGACTACCTTGTATATGACCAAAAATATTGCATACATGCATATTTGTCAGGTGATTTCTAGTGCAAACTATTCAATAATCCATTTATGTTATCCAGAACAAAAATACTTCACACACTTTTGTGTTTTGTCTAATTGCAGGTGTATGGGACATTTGTACAATCCACATATGAAGATAAGGAAGAAAGAGATGTTTATTTTCTGTTCAAAAAGGCCTCTCACGTCACTTTTGGCCCAAGAGAAGATAGAGTCCAAGTCTCTCACGTTCTGGATTCAGATTTGGACTGCACAGACATACCTGACTCAAAACGCCAACAACTTTTTCATACGGACTCCGAATTGGGTGATTCTTTTTTTGTTGGAAAGTAGATTTCATGCTCTTTCCAGCACAATTGGAATCACCTTAAAATCTGTCCGGAGCGTTGAGTTATGGACGAAACAATCTGACGCTGCAGCAGAATCCGAGTCAAACTACAAGTCCAAAGGTGTTACGTCACCTCCACTTGGGCCCATGAGCCTTGTACGACCTAGGGTTGGTTTTAGGCTGCCTTGGGACATCCTCCCACCTCCTTGGCCGCCACCCTTTGCTCCTATATAAGTAGATCCATCTAGTAGCTTTTTCCTTGGGATTTGTTTAGTTAAAAGTTAGCCATTGCAACTTCGTGTATTTCGTTTGTGTCCAACGACCAGACCAAGACCGCTTACGGATCCCCACCTTTATCAATACTTCATACATACTCGCAATATTCAGATTGCTTTTATCATATTCTTGCTTGTTCTTCGATTGCTTGCAGGAATAGACCTTCGTGGTCAGGTTGATTGTGCTCTGGCGTGGTCAATAACCTCTCGGAGTTGGTTTAGCGATTGCTAAGGCGCAACGTCGTGCACGTTTGTAGTCGGATCGTCAAAGTCGTCTCCACCAAATCGATAGTTATCATCTCATCGAAAGATCGGGACACCCTCGCCTCTATCAAGTGGACATGACTACCTTGTATATGACCAAAAATATTGCATACATGCATATTTGTCAGGTGATTTCTAGTGCAAACTATTCAATAAACCATTTATGTTATCCAGAACAAAAATACTTCACACACTTTTGTGTTTTGTCTAATTGCAGGTGTATGGGACATTTGTACAATCCACATATGAAGATAAGGAAGAAAGAGATGTTTATTTGCTGTTCAAAAAGGCCTCTCACGTCACTTTTGGCCCAAGAGAAGATAGAGTCCAAGTCTCTCACGTTCTGGATTCAGATTCGGACTGCACAGACATACCTGACTCAAAACGCCAACAACTTTTTCATACGGACTCCGAATTGGGTGATTCTTTTTTTGTTGGAAAGTAGATTTCATGCTCTTTCCAGCACAATTGGAATCACCTTAAAATCCGTCCGGAGCGTTGAGTTATGGACGAAACAATCTGACGCTGCAGCAGAATCCGAGTCAAACTACAAGTCCAAAGGTGTTACGTCACCTCCACTTGGGCCCATGAGCCTTGTACGACCTAGGGTTGGTTTTAGGCTGCCTTGGGACATCCTCCCACCTCCTTGGCCGCCACCCCTTGCTCCTATATAAGTAGATCCATCTAGTAGCTTTCTCCTTGGGATTTGTTTAGTTAAAGTTAGCCATTGCAACCGTGTGCTTCGCTTGTGTCCAACGACCAGACCAAGACCGCTTACGGATCCCCACCTTTATCAATACTTCATACATACTCGAAATATTCAGATTGCTTCTATCATATTCTTGCTTGTTCTTCGATTGCTTGCAGGAATAGACCTTCGTGGTCAGGTTGATTGTGCTCTGGCGTGGTCAATAACCTCTCGGAGTTGGTTTAGCGATTGCTAAGGCGCAACGTCAAATGCACGTTTGTAGTCGGATCGTCAAAGTCGTCTCCACCAAATCGATAGTTATCATCTCATCGAAAGATCGGGACACCCTCGCCTCTATCAAGTGGTATCAGTTTTCAGGTTGCTCGGTGAGATTTTACAGTTTTTCATAATTTAGATCGCATCAGTCATTCATACCTATAGTCCATGAAAAAGCCACAAAAAGTTAGATCTGTTCATCCTTTATCCAAGCCATCGAGCCTTTACAATATTCTATTCATTGCTTGCATAGTTGAATTATCGGTTGCATCGTCGTGTCGGTTGCTGGTCTTAGTGTCTAGTTCCTTTAGAGTTTGAGTTCTGTTCACATCAGTCCGCGCCGCTGCATCATTATTCCTTCCGCTGTCCACCATCCCATCTATTAATTTCCACCACGTGCTCTGCTACTGTTCATTGTCATAATCATAATTGAGGTCATTCACATCTTCGCCTGATCCAATCTGCATCTTATCTAGTTTGTCTTGGAAAGAGAGAAAAAAAAGAGAGAAAAAAGGAAAGAAAAAAAAAAGAAAAAGAGAGAGAAGAAAAAGAAAAAAAAGCGTGAGAAAAAAAAAGAGAGAAGAAAAAAAAATCGGATCTATCTAGAATCAATCTCGTACCTGAATTTGGATTGGAATCTGTTTTGTGTACTGTTTAGTAAAACAGGTGTATCTTCCTCATACAAAGTCCGTTTTGGCTCCGTGAGTACTCAAATTGAAGCTAGCGACGAGCCGCATCTAAATAGTTGCAGAAGCAAGTTCAGTATTTGACACCTCAAAATCGGCTTCTAAATAGGTCTTTTTGCCCTCCGAAGTTCATGAACACAGCTTGTTCCAATATTTCAGGCCAGTTTTAGAATTCTTTGACTCCTTAGATCAACTCGGAATTGTGTGATTCTTTTTGCATTGGAAAGCTTGAGTTAGTAGCATGCTTTGAAAGAATTTATCATAAAATTGGCTCAAACTTTTCAAGAGGAAAGTTGGAGAGAGAGTTGTTGTATATCCTGCTTGGCAGTTGTTTTTCATCATTATCTTCACTACCGTTGTGATCTTCACTTCTATCTTGCTGTCAAGAGCTACTTAGTATCCTTCATTGATGCTAGTTGTGCTACGCCGTGACCTCATTAGTGTTCTAGGCTCGCGTCTCTAGTCCGGTCTAGCCTAGGACCAGACACAGATCTGCGTCGTTGAGCGTTTATTCAACATTGCATCTCTGAATTGATTATTGCTAATCTTTTGCTACCATATATAGCCAACCCAGCTCCACATATTTCTACACCGTGTATCGTCGTTCCCAGCAATCGCTTTACACAATCTTGAGTTATTTGACATCGCTGGTTGCTGTCACCACCGCCGCATGGTAAGAACTTGTAAGATATTGATATTTGCTTTCTTGTGAGCACTTTACAACCACATCCTAGTAGTTCATAGGAACATTATTCTGGAATTTTGTTTCTTGTTTCTACTAATCATGACAGGTTCGGAGATAGAAGTTCTTGGACGATGGACACATCTTCACCATCACGAGTTGGGACAACACACACAACCACATGGTCAGTTATCTCTTTACCGTCATTTGAGGGTAGATTTAATCCTGCTATTTATCTGGCTTGGGAGTTTGAAGTAGAACAAGTTTTTAGTAACCATGACTTTTCCGAACTTGGCGGTGTACGAGCTGCCACTAGAGCATTTACTGGTTTTGCTTCAGTTTGGTGGAGTGTGCATTGTAAGAAAAATATTGATAACCAACCCACAACTTGGAAAGATTTGAAAGATGTAATGAGACAACATTTTTTTCCCTCCTTACTATCGTCGTGAATTGCTTTGCAATTTTGAACAATTTAAACAAGGCAACAACACTGTTCATGCTTACTACAAAGAGTTCAAATCTTATATGCATCATTGTGACATAGAAGAATCTAAGGATGATACAATGAATAGATTTTTTGGTGGTTTGAACCATGATATTCAGGAAAGATTTCAGTATATTCCTCGTTGCATTACTGGTATGTATGTTCATGCTTGTACCTTTGAGAGACAGATCTGAGGAGGATGCATTGGGTGACTACAACAACTACTATTCAGTTCATGCTCACCACCGCGGTTGGTTCCTCCACCGTTGCACCTACTAGAGCAGCCCCACCTCGGATTGTGGCGCGCATCATCTCAAGAGCATGGTGCATTGTCTACGTCTATACCTACATCAGCTACGTCTTTGCGACAAGGTAACATAAAAGGTATTGATGATTTAACTTCACATGAGAATGATGCATCCCTAGTTAAGTTGAATGCATCATGTGTTGAGTTACCCAGTGATTTGAGCACATCACCTATTTTAGAGAATCTTGAAACTGTCATGAATGCGTCATGTGATCAAACAACTGAAATACCAACAATTTTGAGTGCACCCATTGAATTAACTGTTGATGCAAAAGAATCAATGTTTAATCATTTTGATATGACCTCTAATCTTGGTGATGATTCTGTGTCGAATGACTCATTGCATGTTTGCTTATCTAAGCATGTTGTAGCATGTAAATTTGATTCAAATAAGGTTTATTCACCAATGTTGGGATGGTTTAATGATGAACATTATCAATCTTTTGAAATAAATAAGAGCTTCACTTATATGTGCAAACTGAGTTGCAATATTTTCATGCCTTCTAGTTATTGTGCTAATTTGTTGGCTTTAGATTTTATGAACTATGCAAGTTACTCATCTATTCATGTGTCATATATGCAAAAACCAAGGGAAGTAAAAATGGATGACGTATACATATACAACATGTACACCTTGTCTCTTTCGTTAGCCACATTTCAGATTAAGCAACGCCGAGGGGCGGCTTTATTTTCAAAAGGGAGGATGATGAGGACATGACTACCTTGTATATGACCAAAAATATTGCATACATGCATATTTGTCAGGTGATTTCTAGTGCAAACTATTCAATAATTCATTTATGTTATCCAGAACAAAAATACTTCACACACTTTTGTGTTTTGTCTAATTGCAGGTGTACGGGACATTTGTACAATCCACATATGAAGATAAGGAATAAAGAGATGTTTATTTGCTGTTCAAAAAGGCCTCTCATGTCACTTTTGGCCCAAGACAAGATAGAGTCCAAGTCTCTCACGTTCTGGATTCAGATTCGGACTGCACAGACATACCTGACTCAAAACGCCAACAACTTTTTCATACGGACTCCGAATTTGGTGATTCTTTTTTTGTTGGAAAGTAGATTTCATGCTCTTTCCAGCACAATTGGAATCACCTTAAAATCCGTCCGGAGCGTTGAGTTATGGACGAAACAATCTGACGCTGCAGCAGAATCCGAGTCAAACTACAAGTCCAAAGGTGTTACGTCACCTCCACTTGGACCCATGAGCCTTGTACGACCTAGGGTTGGTTTTAGGCTGCCTTGGGACATCCTCCCACCTCCTTGGCCGCCACCCCTTGCTCCTATATAAGTAGATCCATCTAGTAGCTTTTTCCTTGGGATTTGTTTAGTTAAAAGTTAGCCATTGCAACTTCGTGTGCCGTTTGTGTCCAACGACCAGACCAAGACCGCTTACGGATCCCCACCTTTATCAATACTTCATACATACTCGCAATATTCAGATTGCTTTTATCATATTCTTGCTTGTTCTTCGATTGCTTGCAGGAATAGACCTTCGTGGTCAGGTTGATTGTGCTCTGGCGTGGTCAATAACCTCTCGGAGTTGGTTTAGCGATTGCTAAGGCGCAACGTCGTGCACGTTTGTAGTCGGATCGTCAAAGTCGTCTCCACCAAATCGATAGTTATCATCTCATCGAAAGATCGGGACACCCTCGCCTCTATCACATGGTCAGGTTATCTCTTTATCGTCATTTGAGGGTAGATTTAATCCTGCTATTTATCTAGCTTGGGAGTTTGAAGTAGAACAAGTTTTTAGTAACCATGACTTTTCTGAACTTGAGCGAGTACGAGCTGCCACTAGAGCATTTACTGGTTTTGCTTCAGTTTGGTGGAGTGTGCATTATAAGAAAAATATTGATAACCAACCCACAACTTGGAAAGATTTGAAATATGTAATGAGACAACATTTTTTCCCTCCTTACTATCGCTGTGAATTGCCTCGCAAATTTGAACAATTTAAACAAGGCAACAACACTGTTCATGCTTACTACAAAGAGTTCCAATCTTATATGCATCATTGTGACATAGAAGAATCTAAGGATGATACAATGAATAGATTTTTGGTGGTTTGAACCATGATATTCAGGCAAGATTTCAGTATATTCCTCGTTGCATTACTGGTATGTATGTTCGTGCTTGTACCTTTGAGAGACGATTCTGAGGAGGATGCATTGGGTGACTACAACAACTACTATTCCAGTTCATGCTCACCACCGCCGTTGGTTCCTCCACCGTTGCACCTACTAGAGCAGCCCCACCTCGGATTATGAGCGCGACATCATCTCAAGAGTATGGTGCATTGTCTACGTCTGTACCTACATCAGCTATGTCTTTGCGACAAGGTAACATAAAAGGTATTCATGATATAACTTCACATGAGAATGATGCATCCCTAGTTAACTTGAATACATCATGTGTTGAGCTACCCACTACTTTGATCACACCACCTATTTTAGAGGATTATGTTGATAATTTGACTTTGCCATGTGATCAAAAACTGAAATACCAACAATTTTGAGAGCACCCATTGAATTAACTGTTGATGCAAAAGAATCAATGTTTAATCATTTTGATATGACCTCTAATCTTGGTGATGATTCTGTGTCGAATGACTCATTGCATGTTTGCTTATCTAAGCATGTTGTAGCATGTAAATTTGATTCAAATAAGGTTTATTCACCAATGTTGGGATGGTTTAATGATGAACATTGTCAATCTTTTGAAATAAATAAGAGCTTCACTTATATGTGCAAACTGAGTTGCAATATTTTCATGCCTTCTAGTTGTTGTGCTAATTTGTTGGCTTTAGATTTTATGAACTATGCAAGTTACTCATCTATTCATGTGTCATATATGCAAAAATCAAGGGAATTAAAAATGGATGACGTATACATATACAACATGTACACCTTGTTTCTTTTGTTAGCAACATTTCAGATTAAGCAACGCCGAGGACGGCTTTGTTTTCAAGAAGGGGAGGATGATGAGGACATGACTACCTTGGATAAGACCAAAAATATTGCATACATGCATATTTGTCAGGTGATTTCTAGTGCAAACTATTCAATAATAAATTTATGTTATCCAGAACAAAAATACTTCACATACTTTTGTGTTTTGTCTAATTGCAGGTGTATGGGACATTTGTACAATCCACATATAAAGATAAGGAAAAAGGAGAAGTTTAGGTGCTGTTCAAAAAGTCTTCTCACGTCACTTTTTGGCCAAGAGAAGATAGAGTCCAAGTTTCTCACGTTCTGGATCCAGATTCGGACTGCACAGACATACCTGACTCAAAACGCCAACAACTTTTTCATACGGACTCCGAATTGGGTGATTCTTTTTTTGTTGGAAAGCAGATTTCATGCTCTTTCCATCACAATTGGAATCACCTTAAAAGCCGTCAGGAGCGTTGAGTTATGGACGAAACAATCTGACGCTGCACCAGAATCCGAGTCAAACTACAAGTCCAAAGGTGTTACGTCACCTCCACTTGGGCCCATTGGCCTTGTACGACCTAGGGTTAGTTTTAGGCTGCCTTGGGACGTTCTCCCACCTCCTTGGCCGCCACCCCTTGCTCCTATATAAGTAGATCCATCTAGTAGTTTTTTCCTTGGGATTTGTTTAGTTAAAGTTAGCCATTGCAACCGTACTTCGTTTGTGTCCAACGACCAGACCAAGACCGCTTACGGATCCCCACCTTTATCAATAGTTCATATATACTCGCAATATTCAGATTGCTTTTATCATATTCTTGCTTGATCTTCGATTGCTTGCAGGAATAGACCTTCGTGGTCAGGTTGATTGTGCTCCGGCGTGGTCAATAACCTCTCGGAGTTGGTTTAGCGATTGCTAAGGCGCAACGTCGTGCACGTTTGTAGTCGGATCGTCAAAGTCATCTTCACCAAATCGATAGTTATCATCTCATCGAAAGATCGGGACACCCCCGCCTCTATCACGACATCTTTGTCATACCTTGCAATTGCATTGATAACCATCATAGACCATCTTTTGCGTTGCTTTCCCACCGAGACTAGCCATTGAGTATTGCCGGCAACGTAACTTGTGCACATTAGTTGCATACACCATACCATACATACCATCGAGGTGCATATCTCGGAATCAACTTGTGTGTCACAAAGTTGTCATCACATACACAATTGCTATCTTAGTTCGTCAAGCTTGCATAAGAAAAGAGCTCAAAAGAGAAAGAGCCACTCAAGCTTTTAAGCAAAGAGGAAAGATAAGCAAAGAGCTTATAAGCAACAAGCATAGCATCATACAACATTAAGATTCTCATATAAGATCATCTTGGATCATTGCACCGATACACCATACATATAGCATACTTGGGATAGAGATCGTTGCATTTTTTGCCTAGTAGGTTGTGCACAAGCTCCGTATCCGCCTATTGTGCAATCGTGCTAGCGTCTCTCTAGTATTGCGCAACAAGAGCATTTTCGTGGATTCCACATTTTGGCTCACTTTTGGTTTGCACAATCCCATTTATCTATTTGCGTGTGTGTTTCCGTGTACCACTACTTGCTTGGTCTACTTGTTGCATATGCGAATTTGCGAATCTTCTTCAACATTTTTGAGTCAAGCTAACGATTGCAATTAATTTTGTGCCACCATCCTAACCAAGCTCCACCAAAAGCTTTTACTTGTGTAGGTGTGAGAATCGACAAGGATCGGTACCAATAGTGCTATTTCATTGTCCGCACTTGAGTGAAGTTGATTCATCTTCAACTTCTGATGAGGACATCAATACCATTGTTACACCCACAGCCCCTGCTGCTATACATACTGGACCAATTACTAGAGCTCGCGCACGCCAACTAAATTATCAGGTACTTTCGTTTCTTGGTAATGATTCTAATGTTCATGAGAATATGATGCTGCCTAAATTGGATACATTTGTTTTGCTTACAAATGAAGGGCCTAGCTTGGAGAAGGATGAACATTGGAGCAAGAACAAGCATGGAGTTGATGGCATGCGCAAGGGGGACAAGAACGGAGTTACAAGTGATGATTTCAGGACTTTGAAGCCACCATAATGAGTGCATGAAGCCTTGGACGAAATATACAAGATGCCACTTCATAAATTTCGTCCAGAGGCTATTCTAGGTGCTGCGTCACCTTATTATTGGGCCAGGCCCATGTAATTTCGAAATACATTAGTATAGGCTATTTTTAGAGTCCGTATGTGTGGGGAAACAAGAGATAGGGTTAGTTTGGACCCCTCCACCAAGGGCCACGAAATTCACCCCTCTTCCTCCATATATACAGCCCTTAGGGCACCGTTTAGACTTGGGTTTTGTTTAGATCAAAAGTTCGCCATAGCTGCAACTTCGTGCTTCCGTTTGTGTTCAACGACCGGACAAAGGCGTCCACGAACCCCACCTTGATCAATAAAGCTTTCATCTTATATTCACAAAGAGAACCAAACAACCAAGAAATATGATAACGCAAAGGTTTGAGCTCTACGAATGATACGATCAAGCTTACTATCGAGAGCCCCCTTGATAGTACGGCATCGATTCATAACCCGGTCTCCCAAGACCGGTAAAATAGAAAACCTATCAAGAGCTCTTGCACATGGTCCACTTGAGCTAGATGATGACGATCTTGACTCCCTCGGTTGGAAATTGTGCTATTCGGTGAAGACTAGTTGATTGCCCCATACCCACTATGGGTGAGCCACTCTTCCACATTCAAGTCCATTGTCACCACAATGGACGGCAAGCTTCAACATTTGATCTCTTCGTGATGGTTCACTTGAACTTGCACAAGAACTCTCACGAAGACCATGGGTTAGTACAAAGCGTAATGACAATGCTTACTCATACCATGATCACTTGATCCTCTGTACATCTTGTACGCCGTGTTGATCAACTTGATTCACTCTTGACTTAATCTTGATCAACCTTGATTCTTCCAACTCTCTTCATTTGGATGATGTCTTGAAGGTTCAAACAGTCTTCTTCTTCAAGACATGCTTGCAATAAGCTCAACTCTCAAATGACCAATCTTGATAATTCCTTGAATAGCACCTTGGTCGACACAAACTCCTTGAAACCAACACATGTACTCCAAGAAAAGCCTACAAAAACCTTCAAATATAACTCAAGGCAACCATTAGTCCATAGAGATTGTCATCAATTACTAAAACCAAACATGGGGCACCGTATGTTCTTACACCCCCATTTTGGTAATTGATGACAATCACTTTCGAGAGTTTGCAAGGAATTATGCACCACCATGCAATGCAACAACCAATAATGCATGTATGAGATGCAAATGCTGGAACAAAACCAAAGCAAGGAGAAACCTAAAACTTCCACAAAATCCTCTGAAACTTCTCCCCATTGGCATCGATTGCCAAATGGGCGAAAAGCTTAGAAGGCCAATATAAAGGTGTTCTCCTTAAATTCTAGCTTGGAGAAGGATGAACATTGGAGCAAGAACAAGCATGGAGTTGATGGCATCATAAAGAGGGACAAAAACGGAGTTACAAGTGATGATTTCAGGACTTTGAAGCCACCATAATGAGTGCATGAAGCCTTGGACGAAATATACAAGATGCCACTTCATAAATTTCGTCCGGAGGCTATTCTAGGTGCTTGCGTCACCTTATTATTGAGCCAGGCCCATGTAATTTCGAAATACATTAGTATAGGCTATTTTTAGAGTCCGTATGTGTGGGGAAACAAGAGATAGGGTTAGTTTAGGACCCCTCCACCAAAGGGCCACGAAATTCACCCCTCTTCCTCCATATATACAGCCCTTAGGGCACCGTTTAGACTTGGGTTTTGTTTAGATCAAAAGTTAGCCATAGCTGCAACCGCGTGCCGTTTGTGTTCAGCGACCAGGACAAAGGCGTCCACAGAACCCCACCTTGATCAATAAAGCTTTCATCTTATATTAATATCAGATTGCAATCTCAGTTTCTTGCTTGTTCTTCGTTTGTTCGCGGAAATAGACCTCGTGGTCGGGTTGATCGTGCTCGGCGTGGTCAATAACCTCTCGGAGTTGGTTTAGCGATTGCTAAGCGCGGCGTCCTCGCTTACGTTAAATAGTCGGATCGTCAAAGTCGACTTCCTAAAGCGAAATCCACCATCTCATCGAAGGCGGGACACCTTTGCCTCTATCAAGTGGTATCAGTTTTCGGGTTGCTCGGTGAGAATTTCCAGATTTTCCTAGATTAGATTTATTTTCTTACCTATTGTCCAAGAAAAAGCCACAAAAATAGTTAGATCTATTCACCCTTTGTCCAAGCCACTCTGAGCCTTTGCAATTTTCTTTTCATTGGTTGCATTATTGAATTATCGGTTGCATCGTCGTGTTGAGTTGCTGGTCTTAGTGTCTAGTTCCTTTAGAGTTTGAGTTCTGTTCACATTAGTCACGCCGCTGCTGCATCATTATCCTTCCGCTGTCCACCATCCCATCTATTAATTTCCACCACGTGCTACATTGTTCATTGTCATAATCATAGTTGAGGTCATTCACATCTTTGCTGATCAATCTGCATCTTATCTAGTTTGTCTTGGAAGAGGAATTTAAAGAAAAAAAAGAAAAAAAAAGGAAAGGAAAAAAAAGAAAAGAAGAAAAAAAAAAAAAAAAGCGTGAGAAAAAAAAAGAGAGAAAAAAAAATCGGATCTATCTAGAATCAATCTCGTACACGAATTCGGATTGGAATCTGTTTTGCGCACTGTTCATAAAACAGGTGTATCTTCCTCATCGAAGTCGTTTTGACTCGTGAGTACTCAAATTAAAGCTAGCGACGAGCCGCATCTAAATAGTTGCAGAAGCTAGTTCAATATTTGACACCTCAAAATCGGCTTCTAAATAGGTCTTTTGCCCTCTGAAGTTCGTGAACACAGCTTGTTCCAATTTTTCGAGGCCAGTTTAAAATTCTTTGACTCTTCATATCAACTCGAATTGAGTGATTCTTTTTGCATTGGAAAGCTTGAGTTAGTAGCATTCTTTGAAAGAATTTATTAGAAAATTGGCTCAAACTTTTCAAGAGGAAAGTTGGAGAGAGAGTTGTTGTATGTCTGCTTGGTAGTTGTTTTTCATCATTATCTTCACTATCGTTGTGATCTTCACTTATATCTTGCTGTCAAGAGCTACTTAGTAACCTTCATTGATGCTAGTTGTGCTTTCGCCGTGACCTCATTAGTGTTCTAGGCTCGCGTCTCTAGTCGGTCTAGCCTAGGACCAGCCCTGATACCGTCGTTGGCGTTTATTCAACATTGCATCTCTGAATTGATTATTGCTAATCTTTGCTACCATATATAGCCAACCCAGCTCCACATATTTCTACACCGTGTATATATACGTTCCACTGCAATCGCTTTACACAATCTTGAGTTATTTGACATCGCTGGTTGCTGTCACCACCTGCATGGTAGAACTTGTAAGATATTGATATTTGCTTTCTTGTGAGCACTTTACAACCACATCCTAGTAGTTCATAGCAACATTATTCTGAATTTTGTTTCTTGTTTCTACTAATCATGACAGGTTTGGGAGATAGAAGTTCTTGGACGACGGACACATCTTCACCATCACGAGTTGGGACAACACACACAACCACATGGTCGGGTTATCTCTTTACCGTCATTTGAGGTAGATTTAATCCTGCTATTTATCTAGCTTGGGAGTTTGAAGTAGAACAAGTTTTTAGTAACCATGACTTTTCTGAACTTGAAGAGTCTGCTGCCACTAGAGCATTCTTGGTTTTGCTTCAGTTTGGTGGAGTGTGCATTGTAAGAAAAATATTGATAACCAACCCACAACTTGGAAAGATTTGAAATATGTAATGAGACAACATTTTTCCCTCCTTACTATCGCCGTGAATTGCCCATAAATTTGAACAATTTAAACAAGGCAACAACACTGTTCGTGCTTACTACAAAGAGTTCAAATCTTATATGCATCATTGTGACATAGAAGAATCTAAGGATGATACAATGAATAGATTTTTGGTGGTTTGAACCATGATATTGAGCAAGATTTGATATATTCCTCGTTGCATTCTTGGTATGTATGTTAGTGCTTGTACCTTTGAGAGCGATTCTTGGAGGATGCATTGGGTGACTACAACAACTACTATTCAGTTCATGCTCACCACGCGGTTGGTTCCTCCACCGTTGCACCTACTAGAGCAGCCCACCTCGGATTGTGGCGCGACATCATCTCAAGTATGGTGCATTGTCTACGTCTGTACCTACATCATTTCATGCTGCGACAAGGTAACGATAAAGGTATTGATGATATAACTTCACATGAGAATGATGCATCCCTAGTTAACTTGAATGCATCATGTGTTGAGTTACACTGGTGATTTGAGCACATCACCTATTTTAGAGAATCTTGATCTTGTCATGAATCGTCATGTGATCAAACAACTGAAATACCAACACTTTTGAGTGCACCCATTGAATTAACTGTTGATGCAAATGAATCAATGTTTAATCATTTTGATATGACCTCTAATCTTGGTGATGATTACGTGTCGAATGACTCATTGCATGTTTGCTTATCTAAGCATGTTGTAGCATGTAAATTTGATTCAAATAAGGTTTATTCACCAATGTTGGGATGGATTAATGATGAACATTGTCAATCTTTTGAAATAAATAAGAGCTTCACTTATATGTGCAAACTGAGTTGCAATATTTTAATGCCTTCTAGTTCTTGTGCTAATTTGTTGGCTTTTGATTTTATGAACTATGCAAGTTACTCATCTATTCATGTGTCATATATGCAAAATTCAAGGGAAGTAAAATGGATGGCGTATACATATACAACATGTACACCTTGACTCTTTTGTTAGCCACATTTCAGATTAAGCAGCGCCGAGGGCGGCTTTATTTTCAAGAAGGGAGGATGATGAGGACATGACTACCTTGGATATGACCAAAAATATTGCATGGATGCATATTTGTCGGTGATTTCTAGTGCAAACTATTCAATAATCTATTTATGTTATCGAGAAAAAAATACTTCACACACTTTTGCGTTTAGTCTAATTGCAGGTGTATGGGACATTTGTACAATCCACATATGAAGATAAGGAAGAAAGAGATGTTTATTTGCTGTTCAAAAGTTCTCTCACGTCACTTTTGGCCCAAGAGAAGATAGAGTCCAAGTCTCTCACGTTCGGACTCAGATTCGGACTACTGCAGACATACCTGACTCAAAACGTTAACAACTTTTCATACGGACTCGAATTGGGTGATTCTTTTTTGTTTGAAAGTAGATTTCATGCTCTTTCCAGCACAATTGGAATCACCTTAAAATCCGTCCGGAGCGTTGAGTTATGGACGAAACAATCTGACGCTGCACCAGAATCCGAGTCAAACTACAAGTCGAAAGGTGTTCGTCACCTCCACTTGGGCCCATTGGCCTTGTACGACCTAGGGTTAGTTTTAGGCTGCCTTGGGACGTCCTCCCACCTCCTTGGCCGCCACCCTTGCTCCTATATAAGTAGATCCATCTAGTAGCTTTTCCTTGGGATTTGTTTAGTTAAAAGTTAGCCATTGCAACCGTTATTGCCGTTTGTGTCCAACGACCAGACCAAGACCGCTTACGGATCCCCACCTTTATCAATACTTCATACATACTACGCAATATTCAGATTGCTTTTATCATATTCTTGCTTGTTCTTGATTCTTGCAGGAATAGACCTTCGTGGTCGGAGTTGATTGTGCTCTGGCGTGGTCAATAACCTCTCGGAGTTGGTTTAGCGATTGCTAAGGCGCAGCGTCGTGCTGCGTTTGTAGTCGGATCGTCAAAGCCGTCTCCACCAAATCGATAGTTATCATCTCATCGAAAGATCGGGACACCCGCCTCTATCAAAAGAGCGGCGCAAAAAAAAGCATAAAAAAAAAGAAAAAAAAAAATTCAGAGTGTGCTTTTCCTTTGTTTACGTGCGGCGCCCGTGATTTTGTTAGTGTTCTAGGCTCGCGTCTCTATTGCGGTCTAGCCTAGGACCAGACCTGATACCGTCGTTGAGCATTTATTCAACTTTGCATCTCTGAATTGATTATTCTTGACCCTTTTGCTACCATATTATAAGCCTTCCCGGCTCACATACATCTCGTCGATGCGTTTGATTCTCCTAGTAATCGCTATGGCCAAGCTTTGAGAGTTTGACTTCAGCGGTTGCGATCACCACCTAACTGCTGGGTAGAAGCTGGTAAAATTTGAGATTTGCTTCACGGTTGTGGTGTCCACCACTCCACCACCACCACTTCCTAGTAGTCTGTAGGATCATATTCTTGTGTGTTTCTATTGCTGCTAACCATGGCGAGGAACACGAGGCCGATGAGGCCGATTGGGAGAACGACAAACAAACAGCTACATGATAAGTTTCAGCAAATGATGATTGGACGGAGGTGCAAGATGTGGTAAACAGATTTGGCGAGGCCATGGAGAAGATAGATGGCATTGAGAAGGCGTTTGAAACAAAGCTTGATAGCAAGTTTGATGAATTGCTCGTGCGTTTTCCACAACCACCTTGTCTTTGCACCTATCGCACCTCTGCCATGACAACAACTTCGCCCCTTCGAATCGGTATGGGCCAGAGCTCGGCATGTTCCTATTGAGCGAGGACAAAATTCTGGTGCGGCACTCTCTGCTGTTGGTGCTTCTTTGGCTCCCCTTTCTGCTGCTTCTTTGTGCCAAGCGAGGATCTGATTGAGCGGTGGCGGATAGCGGTGGTGGTAGATGGCGAGGCGATGATGATGGTGTGGCGGCGTGACAACTTATGACCCAGAACTTCGAAACTCTAAAGACTAGACTCTAAGACCAGCCTTTCGACACGGCGATGCAACCGCCAAATTCAACAACGCCAAATCTGAAAAAGATTATGCAAAAGGCTCGATTGGTTCGGATATGATGACCTAACCTAATTTTTTGGCTTTTTAAAATGGATTGTAGGTATGAAGAACAGACTCGATCTAAACTACAAAAAGCTGTAAAATCTCACCGAGCGACACGGAAATCGATACCACTTGATAGAGGCAAAGGTGTCCCGTCTTTTCGATGAGATGGTGGATTTAGCTTTGGTGGAAGTCGACTTTGACGATCCGACTACTGGCGTCTTGAGGCGTCGCGCATAACATCGCTAAACCAACTCCGAGAGTTATTGACCCACGCGAACACGATCAACGACCACGAGGGTCTATTTCCTGTGACAAGCGAAGAACAAGCAAGCTGAGATTGCAATCTGGATATTGCGAATATAAGATAAAGCTTTATTGATCAAGGTGGGGTTACTGTGGCCTTTATGCAGTCGTTGAACACAAGCGAAATGCAGCGAAGTTGCAGCTATGGCGAACTTTTGATCTAAACAAAACCCAAGTCTAAGCGGTGCCCTAAGGGCTGTATATATGGAGGAAGAGGGTGAATTTCGTGGCCCTTGGTGGAGGGTCGAAACTAACCTATCTCTTGTTCCCCCACATCTGGACTCTAAAAATAGCCTATACTAATGTATTTCGAAATTACATGGGCCTGGCCCAATAATAAGGTGTGTGACACCTAGAATAGCCTATGGGCGAATATTATGAAGTGGCATCTTGTATATTTCGTCCAAGGCTTCATGCACTCCTTATGGTGGTTTCAAAGTCTGAAATCATCACTTGTAACTCCGTTCTTGATCCCTTAGCATGCCATCAACTCCATGTGTGTTCTTGCTCCAATGTTCATCCTTCTCCAAGCTAGGCCCTTCATTTGTAAGCAAAACAAATGTATCCAATTTAAAGCGACATCATATTCTCATGAACATTAGAATCATTACCAAGCGAAAGTACACAGTAATTTAGTTGGCGTCTTGTGACTCTAGTAATTGGTCCAGTATGTATAGCAGCAGGGGCTGTGGGTGTAACAATGGTATTGATGTCCACATCAAGCTTTGCATGTGTTTGGTGGTCTGAACATTGTAGATTATATGTTGTTCCAGCTACTTGGGCTGCTTTGAAAACTGCTATGCGTACTCGTTGGGTTCCACCATATTATCAACGTGAATTACTTCAAAAATTGCAGCGTTTAAGACAAGGAAAAAATTCTGTAGAAGAATATTATCGGGAATTACAAAGCTGGCTTGATTAGATGTGGTATTGTTGAGGAGAATGAAGCTATGCTTGCACGTTTTACGGGTGGATTAAATAGAGATTGAGACCATTCTAGACTATAAGGATTATAACAATATCACTTTCGTTTATTCCATCTTGCTTGTAAAGCTGAGCGTGAAGTGCAGGATCGGCGAGCATTGGCGCACTAACTTTTCTCTGGTCGACCTTCATCATGGACACCACGTGCATCATCTACTTCCTTTGCACCATCACCTCCTTGGTGCCACCTCCAACGTGATACAAGCGGGCACAACCACCACTATCGCCCGAGCACACTGCCGGGACTGCCAGAGCTCTTCTTCTTCCATGGCGTCAGCAGGGCACACAAGTGATATTATTTGTAAATCGTTGTAAGGAAGAGGACATTTTCTTGAGAGAATGCAAATCTCAGCGTGTGATGATTGCTCACGAGGATGGTGGGTATGAGTCCGCTAGTGACTATGATGAGGAGACTTTGGCTCTTATTACACATGAGGAACACGGTGGAGATGATTACGATCATGAGACACAATACATGGCTGCTGAAGATCTTTGGCGGTATGAATGTTTAGTTGCTCAACGTGTTTTGAGTGTGCAGGTTACACAAGCTGAGCAAAATCGGAGGCATAATTTGTTCCATACAAAGGGAGTTGTGAAGGAATGTTCATTAGCGTCATCATAGATGGAGGGAGCTGCAACAATTTGGCTAGCATGGAGATGGTGGAGAAGCTATCTCTCACCACAAGACCACATCCACATCCTTACTACATCCAATGGTTCAACAACAGCGGCAAGGTTAAGGTAACACGTCTTGTTAGGTGTGCATTTTAGTATCTCTACATATGCTGATTATGTTGATTGTGATGTGGTACCTATGCAACATGTTCCTTATTACTTGGTGGACCATGGCAATTTGATAAAAATTCATACACCATGGTAGAAACAATCGATATACTCTTGTTCATAAGGATAAAAATATTACTTTGCTTCCTATGACTCCTGAGTCCATTTTGAAGATGATATTAATAGAGTAATAAAGCAAAACAGGAGAAAAATAAGAGTGAAAATCAGATTGTGGCAAAGAATTTGAGCAACATATGAAGCCTAATAGTAAACCATCTAGTGTTGTTTACGAAATTAAATTGAAAAGTGCATGTTTATTTGCCACTAAATCTGATATTGATGAGCTAGATTTTAGCAAATCTGTTTGCTATGCTTTTGTGTGCAAAGAGGCATTATTTTCATTAGAGGGCGTGCCTTCCTCTTTGCCCCTCTTTGTCACTAACATTTTGCGGGGAGTTATTGGCGTCTTTCCACAAGGCGTGCCACGGGATTACCACCTATTAGAGGATTGAGCATCAAATTGACTTAATTCGGTGCATCATTACCAACCGTGCACCATACCGTACCAATCGGAGGAGACAAAGGAGATTATCGTCAAGTCAGAGAGCTGCTCGACAAAGGTTATATCTGCGAATCCCTTAGTCCTTGTCTTGTTCCTATTATTCTAGTGCGAAAAAGGATGGTGCGTCACGTATGTGTGTTGATTGTAGAGGCATCAATAATATTACTATTAGTTATCGTCACCCTATTCCTAGGCTAGATGATATGCTTGATGAATTGAGTGGCTCTACAATATTCTCCAAAGTTGATTTGCGTAGTGGATACCATCAAATTAAGTATGAAATTGGGAGATGAATGGAAAACAGCATTTAAAACTAAGTTTGGTTTATATGAGTGGTTAGTCATGCCTTTTGGGTTAACTAATGCACCTAGTACTTTCATGAGATTAATGAGCGAAGTTTCGTGCTTTCATTGGGCGATTTGTGGTAGTCTATTTTGATGATATACTGATTTATAGCAAATCTTTGGAAGAACATTTGGAACATTTACGTGCTGTTTTAATGCTCTCGTGATGCGTTTGTTTGGTAACCTTAGGAAGTGCACCTTTTGCACCGACCGAGTATCTTTTCTTGGCTATGTTGTTACTCCACGAGGAATTGAAGTTGATAAAGCCAAGATTGAAGCTATTGAGAGTTGGCGCAGCCCAAAGCGGTCACACAAGTGAGGAGTTTCCTTGGCCTCGCTGGTTTCTATAGGCGTTTTGTGAGAGATTTCAGCACCATTCTTTGCACCTCTCAACGAGCTTACAAAGAAGGATGTGTCTTTTGTTTGGGGTACCGCATACGGAAGAAGCCTTCACGGTATTGAAAGCTAAGTTGACACATGCTCCTTTACTCCAACTTCCTGATTTTAATAAGACTTTTGAGCTTGAATGTGATGCTAGTGGAATTGGATTAGGAGGTGTGTTATTACAAGATGGCAAACCTGTTGCATATTTTTACGAAAAATTGAGTGGGCCTTGTCTGAATTACTCTACTTATGATAAAAATTATATGCTCTTGTTAGGACTTTAGAAACATGGCAACATTATTTATGGCCCAAAAAGAATTTGTTATACATTCGATCATGAATCTTTGAAACATATTAAAAGTCAAGCTAAACTGAATCGTAGACATGCTAAATGGGTTGAATTCATTGAGACTTTCCCTTATGTCATTAAACACAAGAAGGGTAAAAAAATGTTATTCTTGATGCATTGTCTCGTCGCTATACTATGCTTTCACAACTTGACTTCAAAATATTTGGTTTGGAGACCATCAAAGATCAATATGTGCATGATGCTGATTTTAAAGATGTATTGCAGAATTGTAAAGAAGGAAGAACATGGAACAAGTTTGTCGTTAATGATGGATTTGTGTTCGTGCTAACAAGCTATGCATTCAGCTAGCTCCGTTAAGTCTTTTGTTGTTGCGGGGCGCATGGAGGAGGACTAATGGGACACTTTGGCGTGAAGAAGGCGGAGGGCGTACTTGCTACACATTTCTTTTGGCCAAAGATGAGGCGGGATGTTGAAGCGTTTTATTGCTCATTGCACTACATGTCAAAAAGCTAAGTCACGACTCAATCCTCATGGTTTATATATGCCTTTGCACGTACCTAGTGTTCCTTGGGAGGATATATCTATGGACTTTGTTTTAGGTTTACCTAGAACAAAGAAGGGAGGATAGCATATTTGTTGTCGTGGATAGATTCTCGAAAATGGCACACTTTATACCATGTCATAAAAGCGATGATCTTTGTCAATGTTCTTGATTTGTTCTTTAAGTGAAATTATTAAGCTTGCATGGTGTGCCAAATACTATTGTTTGATCGTGATACTAAATTTCTTAGCCACTTTTGGAGATGTTTATGGGCTAAGTTGGGGACTAAAGCGCTTTTTAGTACTACTTGTCACCCCCAAACTGATGGACAAACTGAAGTAGTCAATAGAACATTGTCTACTATGCTTAGGGCTGTTCTAAAGAAAATAAGAAAATGTGGGAGGAATGCTTGCCTCATATTGAATTTGCTTATAATCGTTCATTGCATTCTACTACTAAGATGTGCCCTTTTGAAGTTGTGTATGGTTTCCTACCTCGTGCACCTATTGATTTGTTGCCTCTTCCATCTTGGAGAAGGTTAATTTTGATGCTAAAGAACGTGCTGAATTGATTTTAAAAATGCATGAGTTAACTAAGGAAAACATTGAGCGTATGAATGCTAAATATAAACTTCTGGGAGATAAGGGTAGAAAACATGTTGTGTTTGCACTGGAGATCTTGTTTGGTTACATTTGCGTGAGATAGATTTCTGATTTACATAAATCAAAGCTAATGCCACGTCTGCTGGTCCCTTTAAGGTGTTGGAGAAAGTAAATGATAATGCATATAAACTTGAGCTGCCTGCAGATTTTGGGGTTAGTCACACTTTTAACATTGCAGATTTGAAGCCATATTTGGGTGAGGAAGATGAACTTCCGTCGAGGCGACTTCATTTCAAGAAGGGAGGATGATGAGGACATCAATACCATTGTTACACCCACACCCTGCTGCTATACATCTTGGACCAATTACTAGAGCTCATGCCGCCAACTAAATTACCGGTACTTTCGTTTCTTGGTAATGATTCTAATGTTCATGAGAATATGATGCTGCCTAAATTGGATACATTTGTTTTGCTTACAAATGAAGGGCCTAGCTTGGAGAAGGATGAACATTGGAGCAAGAACAAGCATGGAGATGATGGCATGCGCAAGAGGACAGAATGGAGTTACAAGTGATGATTTCAGGACTTTGAAGCCACCATAATGAGTGCATGAAGCCTTGGACGAAATATACAAGATGCCACTTCATAAATTTCGTCCGGAGGCTATTCTAGGTGCTTGCGTCACCTTATTATTGGGCCAGGCCCATGTAATTTCGAAATACATTAGTATAGGCTATTTTTAGAGTCCGTATGTGTGGGGAAACAAGAGATAGGGTTAGTTTGGACCCCTCCACCAAGGGCCACGAAATTCTCCCCTCTTCCTCCATATATACAGCCCTTAGGGCACCGTTTAGACTTTGGGTTTTGTTTAGATCAAAGTTAGCCATAGCTGCAACCGGCGTGCCGTTTGTGTTCAGCGACCGAGACAAAGCGTCCAGAACCCCACCTTGATCAATAAAGCTTTCATCTTATATTCGCAATATCCAGTTGCAATCTCAGTTTCTTGCTTGTTCTTCGTTTGCTCGCGAAATAGACCCTCGTGGTCGGGTTGATCGTGCTCCGGCGTGGTCAATAACCTCTCGGAGTTGGTTTAGCGATTGCTAAGTAGCGATGTCCTCGCCGCGTTAAGTAGTCGGATCGTCAAAGTCGACTTCCACCAAAGCGAAATCCACCATCTCATCGAAAGGCGGGACACCTCTTGCCTCTATCAACCCGGTCGAAAAGGTACATTGGTATTAGTTCTTCTCCTTCTACCACTCACAATTTGCTTGAAATGATGGATAGGCCAAGTTCTTCTACAAATCCACTCTTCATCGAGCAAAGGCGGCGACATGTCATCATCGTCACCAAGAGCCACCTCTTTGGCGCTAGCCAACGAGCTCTACATCAAGAGCGACAAGCAATGATGAAGCGCATCAACAACCTCTCCACCGACTTGCGACTCTCAGAAGCGGCGTACAAGAGACTACTTGACAACAAACTCGTAGCGCACAAGAAAGAAACGATGCAAGAATGGACAAGATCCGTGCCTTGTTGGTGAACCGTACATCTACCTCCTCACACTCAAGATGGAGCCACTCAAAGTCGCCACTCAAGCGACTCCTTCTCCGACACAAGTACACGTCATCGAACACTCTTCGATGAGCAGCAGCGTCAAGACCGTCATGCATCTACTTAACCGCTACATGCCAAGAATCCCCAAAAGCAAGTTGATGAACAAGTTCCTCGTCCTCAATCAAACCAAGTGGCGTTTGCTCAAGCTCAAGAATGACAACGTCTTAAATGCATGAACAAGAACAAAACACGGCGCCTACACCAAAACAACAAGGCGCCGAGGCTCGGCGTCTTCAACAACAACAACGAGCGGCACAAGCTCTTGAGTAGAACGTGCCCTTCAAGCATCAAGTCGAGCTCTCGCCAGCACTTAATCATGAAAAGCCAATGAAGAGGAAGCCCTTGAGAAGAAATACAAGAGAGGAACTACCATCCACGTCGCACCATCAAGCCCAACAAGCTCCTCAAGCTCAACCTCAACCTCAAAATTCGACAAGAGCAAGTTGATCATGGACTTCCTCATCACCAAGAGCAACATGAGAATGATTACCCTCCGTCAAAACGTCATCATCAACATCGACCTCAACACAATGAAGAACAACGCTATGGCAAGCTCAAGTTCACAATGCCCAAGTTCAATGGAACCAATGATCTCGAAGAGTACCTCTCATGGGCATTGAAAGTCGACAAAATCTTTCGTTTGCACAACTATGAGGAAGAAAGAAGATCGCTATGGCATCACTTGCGTTCCCGGACTATGTACTCATATGGTGGGAACAAGTCTGGAAAGCGCCGACAAGCAAGAGGTGAACCTCAATCACCACTTGGGCTCAAATGAAGGATGTCATGAGGAAACACGCTTTGTGCCCACCTACTACAACCGTGATCTCTTCAAGAAGCTACAACTCCTCAAGCAAGGAACAAAGAGTGTTGAAGAATACTACAAGGAAATGGAATTACCATGATTAGAGCCAATGTCACGGAGGATGATGAGCAAACAATGGCACGATTCTTGAGCGGACTCAACCATCCCATCAAGAATAGATTATTGAATAGTTTACTAGAAATCACACGACAAATATGCATGTATGCAATATTTTTGGTCATATACAAAATTACTCATGTCGCCATCATCCTCCCCTTTTTGAAAATAAAAGCCCGAGTCACAATTGCTTAATCTGAAATGTGGCTAACAAAGAAACTGAAAGTTGTACATATTTATATGTATACGTCATCATTTTACTTAACTTGATTTTTGCATATATGACACATGAATGATGAATAACTTGCATAGTCGTAAAATCTAAAACTGTAAATTACACCAAGAACTAGAAGGCATGAAAATATTGCAACTCAGTTTGCATATAAAGTGAAGCTCTTATTTATTTCAAAGATTGACAATGTTCATCATTAAACCATCCCAACATTGGTGAATAAACCTTATTGAATCAAATTTACATGCTACAACATGTGAATAAGCAAAACGTACAATGAGTCATTAAACCGCGAGAATCATCACCAAGATTAGAGGTCATATCAAAGCGATTAAACATTGATTCTTTTGCATCGACAGTTAATTCAATTGGTGCTCTAAATTGTTGGTATTTCAGTTGTTTGATCACATGGCAAGTCAAATATCAACATAATCTCAAAAATAGGTGAATTAGAATCAAAGTAGTGGGTAGCTCAAAACATGATGTATTCAAGTTAACTAGGATGCATCATTCTCATGTGGTTTATCATGAATACCTGCATTGCCCAGCAGCCAGTAAAGGCGTTAGCTGATGTGAATTCTGAGCGTAGACAATGCACCATACTCTTGAGATGATGTCCGCAGCTCAGGAATTGGGGCACCATAGTAGGTGCTGTGATTGGAGGAACCAACTGGTGGTGAGCAGGCCCGGAATTGTAGTTGTTGTAGTCACAATGCATCCTCACGTAAGCTATGCGATGAGGACATCAATACCATTATTACACCCACACCCCTCTTGTTACATATCTTGGGACCAATTACTGAGCTGGCTTAGCCAATTAAAGTGCAGTACTTTCGTTTCTTGGTAATGATTTAATATTCATGAAATAGTGCCCCTAAATTGGATACATTTTGCTTACAAATGAAGGCCTAACGGAGAAGGATGAACATTGGAGCAAGAACACGCATGGAGTTGATGGCATCATAGGGATCAAGCGAATTTAAGTGATGATTTTAGGACTTTAAAGCCACCATAAAGATTACATGAAGCCTTGGATGAAATATACAAGATGCCACTTCATAATATTCGTCCATAGGCTATTCTAGGTCTTTCGTCTTATTATTGAGCCAGGCCCATGTAATTTCAAATACATTAGTATAGGCTATTTTAGAGTCGTATGTGTTGGGAAACAAGAGATAGGGTTAGTTTAGGACCCCTCCACCGGGCCACGAAATTCACCCCTCTTCCTCCTATATCACCCTTAGGGCTGTTTGACTTAGGATTTGTTTAGTTAAAAAGTTAGCCATTGCAACATTAACCCGTTTGTGTCCAACGACGGACCAAGACCGCTACGGATCCCCACCGTATCAATACTTCATATATACAATATTCAGATTGCTTTATCATATTCTTGCTTGTTCTTGATTGCTTACGGGAATAGACCTTCCATTAATTAGGAGTTGATCGTGCTCGGCGTGATCAATAACCTCTGGAATTGGTTTAGCGATGCTAAGAAGTATGGCATTAAGTACGTTTGTAGTCGGATCGTCAAAAGTCGTCTCCCACCGTCGATGAATTATCATCTCATCGAAGATGGGACACCTAGCCTCTATCACTGTCTCTCAAAGGTACAACTTACGAACATACATACCAGTAATGCAACGAGAATATCTTTGAAATCTTTTGAATATCATGGTTCAAACCACCAAAATATTCATTGTATCATTCTCAGATTCTTCTATGTCACAATGATGTATATAAAGATTTGAACTCTTGGTAGTAGCATGAACAGTGTTATTGCCTTGTTTAAATTGTTCAAATTGCAAAGCAATTCACGAACGATATAAGGAGGAAAATTGTTTTCTCATTACATCTTTCAAATCTTTCAAGTTGTGGGTTGGTTATCAATGTTTTCTTACAATGCACATTCCACCAAGAAGCAAAACCAGTAAATGCTCTGTGCCAGCTCGTACTTTCATCAAGTTGAGCCATGGTGACTAAAACATTTCTACTTAAGCTCCCAAGCTAGATAAATAGCGAGTTAAATCTACCCTCAAATAGCGGTAAAACTAACACGACTGGCGTGCTTGTGTGTGTTGTTCCAACTCTAAATGGTGAAATTGTTAGTCCAAGAACTTCTATCTCCGAAACCTGTCATGATTAGTAAAACAAAAACAAAATCAAAAATAATGTTCCTATAACTACTAGGATGTGGTAAAATGCTCACAGTAAGCAAATATCAATGTCTTACAAGTTCTTACCATCACATTGGTGGTGATGGCAACCAGCGGTGTCAAGTAACTCCAGTATTGAGTAAAGCGATTGCGAGGCGATATGTATACCGGTGTAGAAATATGTGGAGCTGGGTTGGCTATATGGTAGCAAAAGATTAGCAATAATCAATTCAAAGATGCAATGTTGAATAAGACTCCATGACCCAGTCTTGTCTTGGTCTAGGCTGAGCCGGACTAGAGAGCGCGAGCCTAGAACACTAATGATCATGACATACTTCAACTAGCATCAATGAAGGATACTAAGTAGCTCTTGTGGCAGATATAAGTGAGAATCACAATGGTAGTGAAGATAATGATGAAAAACAACTACCAAGGGACATACAACAAATCTCTCCAACTTTCCTCTTGAAAAGTTTGAGCCAATTTTCGATAAATTTCAAAATGCTACTAACTCTAGCTTTCCAATGCAAAAGAATCACTCAATTCCGAACTGATATGAGGAGTCAAAGAATTCTAATGGCTGAAAATTGGAACAATCTGTGTTCCACGAACAGAGGCAAAATACCTATTTAGAAGCGATTTTGAGGTGTGAAATAATGAACTAGCTTCGCAACTATTTAGATCATTTCGTCGCTAGCTTCAATTTGAGTACTCACGGAGCCAAGCGGACTTCGTGAGGAAGATACACCTATTTTCTTGAACAGTCATAAAGCAGATTCCATCCAATTCGGTGCAGAGATTGATTCTAGATAGATCCGTTTTTTTTCCTCTCTTTTTTTTTTCTCACGCTTTTTTTTCCTTTTTCTCTCTTTTTCTTTTTTTCTTTTCCTTTTTCTCTCTTTTTTTCTCTATCTTTTTTCCCTCTTAAGACAAACTAGATAAGATCTTGATTGGATCGAGGCGAAGATGTGAATGACCTCAACTATGATTATGACAATGAACAGCTGTATTGCGTGGTGGAAATTAATAGATGGGATAGTGGACATGGAAGGATAATGATGCAGCGGTAGCGTGATAATGTGAACAGAACTTCGAAACTCTAAAGAACTAGACACTAAGACCAACTGAATACGATGCAATGATGCAACCGATAATTCAACTATGCAAGCAATGAATAGAAAATTGCAAAGTCGAGGCTGGCAGCTTGGATAAAGGATGATGAATAACTTTTGTAAGCTTTTCATTGACTGTAAATTATGATAAGCGGTCACGATCTAAACTATGAAAAACTGTAAAATCTCTGACAACGAAAACTGATACCACTTGGTAGGCGAGTGTCCGATCTTTCGATGAGATGATAACTATCGATTTGGTGGAAGCGACTTTGACGATCCGACTACAAGCGTGCCGACGTTGCGCCTTAGCAATCGCTAAACCAACCCGAAGGTTATTGGCCAGCGGGCACAATCAACGACCACGAAGGTCTATTCACGCAAGCAATCGAAGAACAAGCAAGAATATGATAAAAGCAATCTGAATATTGTGAGTATGTATGAAGTATTGATAAAGGTGGGATCGTAAGTGGTCTTGGTCTGAATAGATTGGACACAAGCGAAGTACGCGAAGTTGCAATGGCTAACTTTAACTAAACAAATCCCAGGGAAAAGCTACTAGATGGATCTACTTATATAGGAGCAAGGGGTGGGCCAAGGAGGTGGGAGGACGTCCCAAGGCAGCCTAAAACTAACCCTAGGTCGTACAAGGCCAATGGGCCCAAGTGGAGTGACGTAACACCTTTGGACTTGTAGTTTGACTCGGATTCTGGTGCAGCGTCAGATTGTTTTGTCCACAACTCAACGCTCCGGACGGATTTTAAGGTGATTCAATTTTGCAGGAAAGAGCATGAAATCTCCAACAAAAGAATCACCCAATTTGGAGTCCGTGTGAAAAAGTTGTTGGCGTTTTGAGTCAGGTATGTCACCATGGGTCGAATCAGATCGAGAAAGTGAGAGACTTGGACTCTATCTTCTCTTGGGCCAAAAGTGACGTTAGAGGACTTTTTGAACAACAAATAAACATCTCTTTCTTCCTTATCTTCATATATGGATTGTACAAATGTCATACACCTGCAATTAGATAAAACACAAAGTGTGTGAAGTATTTTGTTACGGATAACATAAATAGATTATTGAATAGTTTGCACTAGAAATCACACGACAAATATGCATGTATGCAATATTTTTGGTCATATACAAGTACTCATGTCCTCATCGGATGGTGGGTATGAAGTCCGCTAGTGACTATGATGAGGACTTTGGCTCTTATTACACATGAGGGAACGGTGGAGATGATTCGATCATGAGACACAATACATGGCTCTTTGAAGATGTTGACAGGTATGAATGTTTAGTTGATCAGCGTGTTTGGTGTGCAGGTTACTAAATAAGCAAAATCAGGCATAATTTGTTTCATACAAAGGGAGTTGTGAAGAGCGTTCTATTAGCGTCATCATAGATGGAGGAGCTGCGACAACTTGGCTAGCATGGAGATGGTGGAAGCTATCTCTCACCACAAGACCACATCCATCCTTACTACATCAATGGTTCAACAACAGCGGCGGTTAAGGTAACCGCGTCTGTTAGTGTGCATTTGAAGTATCTCTACATATCTGATTATGTTGATTGTGATGTGGTACCTATGCAACATGTTCCTTATTACTTGGTGGACCATGGCAATTTGATAAAAATTACGTGCACCATGGTAGAAACAATCGTATCTCTTGTTCATAAGGATAAAATATTACTTTGCTTCCTGACTCCACAGTCCATTTGAAAGATGATATTAATAGAGCTAATAAAGCAAAACAGGAGAAAATAAGAGTGAAAATCAGATTGTGGCAAAAAGAATTTGAAACGACATGAAGCCTAATAGTAAACCATCTAGTGTTCTGAAATTAAATTGAAAAGTGCATGTTTACTGCCACTAAATCTGATATTGATGAGCTAGATTTTAGCAAATCTGTTTGCTATGCTTTTGTGTGCAAAGAGGCATTATTTTCATTCGAGCGTGCCTTCCTCTTTGCACTTTATTGTCACTAACATTTGCAGGGAGTTGACGGCGTCTTTCACAAAGGCGTGCCACAGGATTACCGCCTATTAGAGGATTGAGCATCAGATTGACTTAATTCGATTGCTACTACCAAACCTGCGCCATAGGTACCAATCGGAGGAGGCGAAGGAGATTATGCATCAAGTACAAGAGCTTCTCGACAAATGTTATATCATGAAAGATCATAGTCCTTGTGCTGTTCCTATTATTCTAGTGCGAAAAAGGATGGTACATCGGCATTATGTGTTGATTGTAGAGGCATTAATAATATTACTAGATTATCGTCATCCTATTCCTAGGCTAGATGATATGCTTGATGAATTAGGTGGCTCTACAATATTCTCCAAAGTTGATTTGCGTGGTGGATACCATCAAATTCATATGAAATTGGGGATGAATGGAAAACAACATTTAAAACTAAGTTTGGATTATATGGTGGTTAGTCATGCCTTTTGGGTTAACTAATGCACCTAGTACTTTCATGAGATTAATGACGAAGTTTCGTTACTTTCATTGGACGATTTGTGGTAGTTTACTGATGACATATTGATTTATAGCAAGATCTTTGGAGGAACATTTGGAACATTCGTGCTGTTTTTATTGCTCTCGTGATGCGTTTGTTTTGTAACCTTAGGAAGTGCACCTTTTGCACCGACGAGAGTGTCTTTTCTTGGCTATGTTGTTACTCCACGAGAATTGAAGTTGATAAAGCCAAGATTGAAGCTATTGAGTTGGCGGCCCAAAGCGGTCCACAAGTGAGGAGTTTTCTTGGCCTCGTTGGATTCTATAGGCGTTTTGTGAGAGTTCACACCATTCTTGCACCTCTCAATGAGCTTCAAAGAAGGATGTGCCTTTTGTTTGGGGTATGCCTTGAGGAAGAAGCCTTCACGGTGTTGAAAGATAAGTTAACACATGCTCCTTCTCCAACTTCACTGTTTTAATAAGGTTTTGAGCTTGAATGTGATGCTAGTGGAATTGGATTAGGAGGTGTGTTATTACAAGATAACAAACCTGTTGCATACTTTTACGAAAAATTGAGTGGGCCTAGTCTGAATTATTATACTTATGATAAGAATTATATGCTCTTGTTGGGACTTTAGAAACATGGCAACATTATTTATGCCCAAAGAATTTGTTATACATTACGATCATGAATCTTTGAAACATATTAAAGTCAAGCTAAACTGAATCGTAGACATGCTAAATGGGTTGAATTCATTGAGACTTTCCCTTATGTCATTAAACAAGAAGGTAAAAGAAAATGTTATTAATGATGCATTGTCTCGCGCTATACTATGCTTTCACAACTTGACTTCAAAATATTTGGTTTGGAGACCATCAAAGATCAATATGTGCATGATGCTGATTTTAAAGATGTTGCGAATGTAAAGAAGGAAGAACATGGAACAAGTTTGTGCGTTAATGATGGATTTGTGTTCCGTGCTAACAAGCTATGCATTCCAGCTAGCTCCGTTCGTCTTTTGTTGTTGCAGGGGCGCATGGAGGAGGACTAATGGGACACTTTGGCGTGAAGAAGAAGCGGAGGGCGTACTTGCTACACATTTCTTTTGGCCAAGATGAGGCAGGATGTTGGCGTTTTATTGCTAACTGCACTACATGTCAAAAAGCTAAGTCACGACTCAATCCTCATGGTTTATATGCCTTTGCCTGTACCTAGTGTTCCTTGGGAGGATATATCTATGGACTTTGTTTAGGTTTACCTTATACAAGAAGGGAGGATGCATATTTGTTGTAGTGGATAGATTCTCAAAATGGCACACTTTATACCATGTCATAAAAGCGATGATCTTGTTAATGTTGCTGATTTGTTCTTCGTGAAATTATTAAGCTTGCATGGTGTGCCAAATACTATTGTTTCATATCGTGATACTAAATTTCTTAGCCACTTTTGGAGATGTTTATGGGCTAAGTTGGGGACTAAAGCGCTTTTTAGTACTACTTGTCACCCCCAAGCGATGGACAAACTGAAGTAGTCAATAGAACATTGTCTACTATGCTTAGGGCTGTTCTAAGAATAATAAGAAAATGTGGGAGGAATGCTTGCCTCATATTGAATTTGCCTATAATCGTTCATTGCATTCTACTACTAAGATGTGCCCTTTTGAAGTTGTGTATGGTTTCCTACCTCGTGCACCTATTGATTTGTTGCCTCTTCCATCTTGGAGAAGGTTAATTTTGATGCTAAAGAACTTGCTGAATTGATTTTAAAATGCATGAGTTAACTAAGGAAAACATTGGTATGAATGCTAAATATAAACTTCTTGGAGATAAGGGTAGAAAACATCTTTGTGTTTACTGGAGATTTTGTTTGGTTACATTTGCGTGGATAGATTTCTGATTTGCATAAATCAAAGCTAATACCACGTGCTGCTGGTCCCTTTAAGGTGTTGGAGAAAGTAAATGATAATGCATATAAACTTGAGCTGCCTGCAGATTTTGGGGTTAGTCCACTTTTAACATTGCAGATTTGAAGCCATATTTGGGTGAGGAAGATGAACTTCCGTCGGGCGACTTCATTTCAAGAAGGGGAGGATGATGAGGACCTCAATACCATTGTTACACCCACACCCTAACTGCTATACATCTTGGACCAATTACTAGGCTCATGCATATCAACTAAATACCGGTACTTCGTTTCTTGGTAATGATTCTAATATTCATGAGAATATGATGCCTAAAATTGGATACATTTGTTTTGCTTACAAATGAAGGCCTAGCTTGGAAAGGATGAACATTGGAGCAAGAACAAGCATGGAGATGATGGCGGTAGCAAAGAGGACAAACCAGAGTTACAAGTGATGATCGGGACTTTGAAGCCACCATAATGAGTGCATGAACCCTTGGACAGAAATATACAAGATGCCACTATAAATTTTGTCGAGGAGGCTATTCTAGGTCTTCCGTCACCTTATTAGGCTAGGCCATGTAATTTCGAAATACATAAGTATAGGCTGTTTTAGAGTCCGTATGTGTGGAAACAAGAGATAGGGTTAGTTTGGACCCCTCCACAAGACCACGAAAATCACCCCTCTTCCTCATATATACAGCCCTTAGGGCACCGTTTAGACTTTGGGTTTTGTTTAGATTAAAGTTACCATAGCTGCAACTTCCGTATTTCGTTTGTGTTCAGCGACAGGACAAAGGCGTCTAAGAACCCCACCTTGATCAATAAAGCTTTCATCTTATATTGTAATATCAGATTGCAATCTGAGTTTCTTGCTTGTTCTTCGTTTGCCTTGAAGCAGACCCTGTTAATGGTCGAGTTGATGCATGCTCGGCGTGGTCAATAACCTCTCGGTTGGTTTAGCGATTGCTAAGCGCGGCGTCTCATGCCTTCGTGGTCGGATCGTCAAAAGTCGACTACCATCTCATCGAAGGCAGGACTCGCCTCTATCACCTCATGGTTTGTCATCCTTACCGATCATGAAGCAGCTTAAGTACTTGAAGGTCGAACTAAATTGAACAAGCGTCATGCCAAATGGGTGAATTTATTGAACCTTTCCATATGTGATCAAGTACATTAAGGGCAAGAAAATGTGGTTGCCGATGCACTTTCACGCATATGCAGCTTCACCCAACAGGTTGAATGTTATTGGTTTTGACACATCAAAGATTTGTATGCTAGTGATCCATCTTTGCACCTCATTATGCTAAATGTTTGGCGCACCATCTTGGGAACAATATTACCTCAAGGATGGTGATGTGGTGGAACCCTAATTCGTCGATCTTTCACGTTTGGAGGATCCTATGGAGGAACCTGAAGAGCAGCGGAAGAGCGAGAGAGAAACACGGGGAAAACGAGGAAATCACTCAGCCAACAAGGAATCGATCACACAAGTGCTAGATCAACATACACATGAGATCCACAAGATACATAGTCAACTAGGGTAGGTACAAAGGAACGTTCATCTCAAGAGGAGGCCTTGATGTTCTTCCCTAGATAGGGGCCTTGAATCCACGGGGATCTTCCCTAGGTAGGGTCTTGAATCCGAATGGATCTTCTCCTGGAATGATCCTGATCTCCGAGGAAATGCAGTGGATAAGCAAAGGCTCTCACACACAAATATGAGCTAATCAATGCTAACCCTCAAAGTGGGAGGAGGAGGTCTATTTATAGTGCTAAGCCGAAGGGGGTAAGTGAAAGGCGAGGTACCACAGACCTCGGCCCAAGTTCTTGTACAGTAGAGATCCGGATGATCGGATGGTAGCTGGATGATCCGTTAATAAAGTCCGGATGATCAAGGCGACCGTCCGGATAATCGAACCGTCGAGGGCTTCTGTTGCCTTGGTGCATTTACAGACGATCCGGGGAAGTCCGGATCATTTGGGCGGATGATCCGGACGGTATTGACAATGACTTTATCTTCAACGATCGCTCCATCTTCTTCTTCTCCTTTCTTCAGTCTTCTCTTCCATGCTTGCCTTGGTCATGGATTCTCCTTGGCCATCTGGTTGTACTGAGTGTATACATGGTCCCATGAAATTAGTAGCCATGTCTCATATCTGGAAAGTGATTGAAGAGGATGAATTCACCTTGTGTCGATGGCGCATAGTGAGGTCATCTTATGTATCCTTGGGGCTTGAAGTAGTAGTGTACATGGGGATGAACATGGGATGCTCCATATATCCTCCCTTGGGAAAGATCCGACCTCGGATCGTGATCCTCATCACCATGGAAAAGGTTGTAAATGCGGACTTGTAGTTGGGCGAAGTTGAAGGCATGGTGCAATCAAAATGGTAAAGAATGATAGACATGCAAAAAGCAAACGAGCAACACTCGGAAATACAATGGTTAAGCACACAAAATGTCCATCATGTAAGAATGAGTCGATGCGGCAAGATTTGTTGTGACAAAGCGCATGAAGCTTATCAAGATGATCTAGAATGAGATGCAAAAAGCATTGATGGGAGAAATGCAATCATTGTGCACACAAATGTGTTGTAAATATGATCAATGCAACCAATTTAAAAATGATGTCATAGTATTGGTTTATCAATAGCATGATATGGCAATGGATTATATAACATATGTTATCATACAATTTCTTCTTCCATGGCGCCAACAGGCACACAAGTGATATTATTTGTCGTCGTTGTAAGGGAAGAGGACATTTTACGAGAGAATGCAAATCTCAGCGTGTGATGATTGCTACGAGGATGGTGGGTATGAGTCCGCTAGTGACTATGATGAGGAGACTTTGGCTCTTATTACACATGAGGAACACGGTGGAGATGATTCTGATCATGAGACACAATACATGGCTGCTGAAGATGCCGACAGGTATGAATGTTTAGTTGCTCAACGTGTTTTGAGTGTGCAGTTACACAAGCTGAGCAAAATCAGAGGCATAATTTGTTCCATACAAAGGAGTTGTGAAGGAACGTTCTATTCAAGCGCCATCATAGATGGAGGGAGCTGCAACAACTTGGCTAGCATGGAGATGGTGGAGAAGCTATCTCTCACCACAAGACCACATCCACATCCTTACTACATCCAATGGTTCAACAACAGCGGCAAGGTGAAGGTAACACGTCTCGTTCGTGTGCATTTTAGTATCTCTACATATGCTGATTATGTTGATTGTGATGTGGTACCTATGCAAGCATGTTCCTTGTTACTTGGTAGACCATGGCAATTTGATAAAAATTCAGACACCATGGTAGAAACAATCAAGATACTCTTGTTCATAAGGATAAAAATATTACTTTGCTTCCTATGACTCCTGAGTCCATTTTGAAAGATGATATTAATAGAGCTAATAAAGCAAAACAGAGAAAATAAGAGTGAAAATCAGATTGTGGCAAAAGAATTTGAGCAACACATGAAGCCTAATAATAAACCATCTACTGTTGCTTCTGAAATTAAATTGAAAAGTGCATGTTTACTTGCCACCAAATCTGATATTGATGAGCTAGATTTTGGCAAATCTATTTGCTATGCTTTTGTGTGCAAAGAGGCATTATTTTCATTCGAGGACGTGCCTTCCTCTTTGCCCCTCGCCGTCACTAACATTTTGCAGAGTTCGCCGACGTCTTTCCACAAGACGTGCCACCGGATTACCACCTATTCGAGGGATTGAGCATCAAATTGACTTAATTCCCGCATCATTACCCAACCGTGCACCATACCGTACCAATCCAGAGGAGACGAAGGAGATTATGCGTCAAGCACAGAGCTGCTCGACAAAGGTTATATACGCGAATCCCTTAGTCCTTGTGCTGTTCCTATTATTCTAGTGCCGAAAAAGGATGGTACGTCACGATGTGTGTTGATTGTAGAGGCATTAATAATATTACTATTCGTTATCGCCACCCTATTCCTAGGCTAGATGATATGCTTGATGAATTGAGTGGCTCTACAATATTCTCCAAAGTTGATTTATGAGTGGATACCATCAAATTCGTATGAAATTGGGAGATGAATGGAAAACAGCATTTAAAACTAAGTTTGGATTATATGAGTGGTTAGTCATGCCTTTTGGGTTAACTAATGCACCTAGTACTTTCATGAGATTAATGAACGAAGTTTTACGTGCTTTCATTGGACGATTTGTGGTAGTCTATTTTGATGATATACTGATTTATAGCAAATCTTTGGAAGAACATTTGGAACATTTACGTGTTGTTTTTAATGCTCTACGTGATGCACGCTTGTTTGGTAACCTTGGGAAGTGCACCTTTTGCACCGACCGAGTATCTTTTCTTGGCTATGTTGTTACTCCACAGGAATTGAAGTTGATAAAGCCAAGATTGAAGCTATTGAGAGTTGGCCGCAGCCCAAAACGGTCACACAAGTGAGGAGTTTCCTTGGCCTCGCTGGTTTCTATAGGCGCTTTGTGAGAGATTTCAGCACCATTGCTGCACCTCTCAACGAGCTTACAAAGAAGGATGTGCCTTTTGTTTGGGGTACCGACAGAAGAAGCCTTCACGGTATTGAAAGCTAAGTTGACACATGCCCTTTACTCCAACTTCCTGATTTTAATAAGACTTTTGAGCTTGAATGTGATGCTAGTGGAATTGGATTAGAGGTGTGTTATTACAAGATGGCAAACCTGTTGCATACTTTTCTGAAAAATTGAGTGGGCCTAGTCTGAATTATTCTACTTATGATAAAGAATTATATGCTCTTGTTCGGACTTTAGAAACATGGCAACATTATTTATGGCCCAAAGAATTTGTTATACATTCTGATCATGAATCTTTGAAACATATTAAAAGTCAAGCTAAACTGAATCGTAGACATGCTAAATGGGTTGAATTCATTGAGACTTTCCCTTATGTCATTAAACACAAGAAGGGTAAAGAAAATGTTATTGCTGATGCATTGTCTCGTCGCTATACTATGCTTTCACAACTTGACTTCAAAATATTTGGTTTGGAGACCATCAAAGATCAATATGTGCATGATGCTGATTTTAAAGATGTATTGCAGAATTGTAAAGAAGGTAGAACATGGAACAAGTTCGTCATTAATGATGGATTTGCTTTCGCTCTAACAAGCTATGCATTCCAGCTAGCTCCGTTCGTCTTTTGTTGTTGCAGGAGGCGATGGAGGAGGACTAATGGGACACTTTGGCGTGAAGAAGACCGAGGATATACTAGCTACACATTTCTTTTGGCCAAAGATGAGACGGGATGTTGAGCGCTTTGTTGCTCACTGCACTACATGTCAAAAAGCTAAGTCACGACTCAATCCTCATGGTTTATATATGCCTTTGCTCGTACCTAGTGTTCCTTGGGAGGATATATCTATGGACTTTGTTTTAGGTTTACCTCGAACAAAGAAGGGAGGATAGCATATTTGTTGTCGTGGATAGATTCTCAAAATGGCACACTTTATACCATGTCATAAAAGCGATGATGTTGTTAATGTTGCTGATTTGTTCTTTCGTGAAATTATTCGCTTGCATGGTGTGCCAAATACTATTGTTTCAGATCGTGATACTAAATTTCTTAGCCACTTTTGGAGATGTTTATGGGCTAAGTTGGGGACTAAACTACTTTTTAGTACTACTTGTCACCCCAAACCGATGGATAAACTGAAGTAGTCAATAGAACATTGTCTACTATGCTTAGGGCTGTTTTGAAGAATAATAAGAAAATGTGGGAAGAATGCTTGCCTCATATTGAATTTGCTTATAATCGCTCATTGCATTCTACTACTAAGATGTGCCCTTTTGAAATTGTGTATGGTTTCCTACCTCGCACCTATTGATTTATTGCCTCTTCCATCTTCTGAGAAGGTTAATTTTGATGCTAAAGAACGTGCTGAATTGATTTTAAAAATGCATGAGTTAACTAAGGAAAACATTGAGCGATGAATGCTAAATATAAACTTGCTGGAGATAAGGGTAGAAAACATGTTGTGTTTGCACCGGAGATCTTGTTTGGTTACATTTATGTAGGATAGATTTCTGATTTGCGCAAATCAAAGCTAATGCCACGTGTCTGCTGGTCCCTTTAAGGTGTTGAAGAAAGTAAATGATAATGCATATAAACTTGAGCTGCTGCAGATTTTGGGGTTAGTCCCTCTTTAACATTGCAGATTTGAAGCCATATTTGGGTGAGGAGATGAACTTCCGTCGAGGACGACTTCATTTCAAGAAGGGAGGATGATGAGGACATCAATACCATTGTTACACCCACAGCCCTGCTGCTATACATACTGGACCAATTAATAGAGCTCACAAGACGCCAACTAAATTACTGTACTTTCGTTTCTTGGTAATGATTCTAATGTTCATGAGAATATGATGTCTGCTTAAATTGGATACATTTGTTTTGCTTACAAATGAAGGGCCTAGCTTGGAGAAGGATGAACATTGGAGCAAGAACACACATGGAGTTGATGGCATGCGCAAGGAGATCAAGAACGGAGTTACAAGTGATGATTTCAGGACTTTGAAGCCACCATAAGGAGTGCATGAAGCCTTGGACGAAATATACAAGATGCCACTTCATAATATTCGTCCATAGGCTATTCTAGGTGCTGCGTCACCTTATTATTGGGCCAGGCCCATGTAATTTCGAAATACATTAGTATAGGCTATTTTAGAGTCCGTATGTGGGGAAACAAGAGATAGGGTTAGTTTCGGACCCCTCCACCAAGGGCCACGAAATTCACCCCCTCTTCCTCCATATATACAGCCCTTAGGGCACCGTTTAGACTTGGGTTTTGTTTAGATCAAAAGTTCGCCATAGCTGCAACTTCGCGTTCTTCGTTTGTGTTCAACGACCAGACAAAGGCGTCACGGAACCCCACCTTGATCAATAAAGCTTACATCTTATATTCGCAATATCCAGATTGCAATCTCAGTTTCTTGCTTGTTCTTCGTTTGCTCGCAGGAAATAGACCCTCGTGGTCAGGTTGATCGTGCTCCGGCGTGGTCAATAACCTCTCGGAGTTGGTTTAGCGATTGCTAAGGCGCGACGTCCTCGCACGCTCGTAGTCGGATCGTCAAAGTCGACTTCCACCAAAGCGAAATCCACCATCTCATCGAAAGACGGGACACCTCTGCCTCTATCAGGTGCCACCTCCAACCGTGATACAAGAAAGCAGGCACAACCACCACTATCTGCCAAGAGCACACCTGTCGGGCCTGCACAGAGTTCTTCTTCTTCCATGGCGTCAACAGGGCACACAAGTGATATTATTTGTCGTCGTTGTAAGGGAAGAGGACATTCTGCGAGAGAATGCAAATCTCAGCGTGTGATGATTGTTACTGAGGATGTGGTAGAGGCGGGGTGTCCCGATCTTTCGATGAGATGATAACTATCGATTTGGTGGAGACGACTTTGACGATCCGACTACAAACGTGCACGACGTTGCGCCTTAGCAATCGCTAAACCAACCCCGAGAGGTTATTGACCACGCCGAGCACAATCAACTCCGACCACGAAGGTCTATTCCTGCAAGCAATCAAGAACAAGCAAGAATATGATAAAAGCAATCTGAATATTGTGAGTATGTATGAAGTATTGATAAAGGTGGGGATCCGTAAGTGGTCTTGGTCTGGTCGTTGGACACAAACGGCACAACGGTTGCAATGGCTAACTTTAACTAAACAAATCCCTGTGGAAAAGCTACTAGATGGATCTACTTATATAGGAGCAAGGGGTGGCGGCCAAGGAGGTGGGAGGACGTCCCAAGGCAGCCTAAAACTAACCCTAGGTCGTACAAGGCCAATGGGCCCAAGTGGAGGTGACGTAACACCTTTGGACTTGTAGTTTGACTCGGATTCTGGTGCAGCGTCAGATTGTTTTGTCCACAACTCAACGCTCCGGACGGATTTTACAGTGATTCCAATTTTGCTGGAAAGAGCATGAAATCTACTTTCCAACAAAAAAGAATCACCCAATTTGGAGTCCGTATGAAAAAGTTGTTGGCGTTTTGAGTCAGGTATGTCTGTGCAGTCCGAATCTGAATCCAGAAAGTGAGAGACTTGGACTCTATCTTCTCTTGGGCCAAAAGTGACGTGAGAGGACTTTTGAACAGCAAATAAACATCTCTTTCTTCCTTATCTTCATATGTGGATTGTACAAATGTCCCATACACCTGCAATTAGATAAAACACAAAAGTGTGTGAAGTATTTTGTTCGGATAACATAAATAGATTATTGAATAGTTTGCACTAGAAATCACCGACAAATATGCATGTATGCAATATTTTTGGTCATATACAAGGTACTCATGTCCTCATCATCCTCCCTTTTGAAAATAAAGCCGCCCTCGGCTTGCTTAATCTGAAATGTGGCTAACAAAAGAGACAAGGTGTACATGTTGTATATGTATACGTCATCCATTTTTACTTCGCTTGATTTTTGCATATATGACACATGAATAGATGAGTAACTTGCATAGTTCGTAAAATCTAAAGCCAACAAATTAGCACAAGAACTAGAAGGCATGAAAATATTGCAACTCAGTTTGCACATATAAGTGAAGCTCTTATTTATTTCAAAAGATTGACAATGTTCATCATTAAACCATCCCAACATTGGTGAATAAACCTTATTTGAATCAAATTTACATGCTACAACATGCTTAGATAAGCAAACATGCAATGAGTCATTCGACACAGAATCATCACCAAGATTAGAGGTCATATCAAAACGATTAAACATTGATTCTTTTGCATCAACAGTTAATTCAATTGGTGCTCTCAAAATTGTTGGTATTTCAGTTGTTTGATCACATGGCATAGTCAAATTATCAACATAATCCTCAAAAATAGGTGGTGTGATCAAAGTAGTGGGTAGCTCAAAACATGATGTATTCAAGTTAACTAGGGATGCATCATTCTCATGTGAAGTTATATCATGAATACCTTTACTGTTACCTTGTCGCAAAGACGTAGCTGATGTAGTTACAGACGTAGACAATGCACCATACTCTTGAGATGATGTCACGCTCCGAGGTGGGGCTGCTCTAGTAGGTGCAACGGTGGAGGAACCAACCGGCGATGGTGAGCATGAACTGGAATTGTAGTTGTTGTAGTCACCCAATGCATCCTCCTGTAACTGTCTGATGAGGACATCAATACCATTGTTACACCCACAGCCCCTACTGTTACATATACGGGACCAATTACTAGAGCTCGCGCACGCCAATTAAATTACCGTGTACTTTCGTTTCTTGGTAATGATTTTAATGTTCATGAGAATATGATGCTGCTTAAATTGGATACATTTGTTTTGCTTACAAATGAAGGGCCTAGCTTGGAGAAGGATGAACATTGGAGCAAGAACACGCATGGAGTTGATGGCATGCAAGGGGATCAAAACGGAGTTACAAGTGATGATTTCAGGACTTTAAAGCCACCATAAGGAGTGCATGAAGCCTTGGACGAAATATACAAGATGCCACTTCATAATATTCGTCCATAGGCTATTCTAGGTGCTGCGTCACCTTATTATTGGGCCAGGCCCATGTAATTTCGAAATACATTAGTATAGGCTATTTTAGAGTCCGTATGTGGGGAAACAAGAGATAGGGTTAGTTTTGGACCCCTCCACCAAGGGCCACGAAATTCACCCCTCTTCCTCCATATATACAGCCCTTAGGGCACCGCTTAGACTTGGGATTTGTTTAGTTAAAAGTTAGCCATTGCAACTTCGTACTTCGCTTGTGTCCAACGACTGCACCAAGACCGCTTACGGATCCCCACCATTATCAATACTTCATATATATTCGCAATATTCAGATTGCTTTATCATATTCTTGCTTGTTCTTCGATTGCTTGCAGGAATAGACCTTCGTGGTCGTTGATCGTGCTCAGCGTGATCAATAACCTCTCGGAGTTGGTTTAGCGATTGCTAAGGCGCAACGTCGTGCACGCTTGTAGTCGGATCGTCAAAGTCGCTCCACCAAATCGATAGTTATCATCTCATCGAAGATCGGGACACCCTCGCCTATCACACTGCTCTCAAAGGTACAAGCACGAACATACATACCAAAGAATGCAACGAGGAATATACTGAAATCTTGCTCGAATATCATGGTTCAAACCACCAAAAATCTATTCATTGTATCATTCTCGATTCTTCTATGTCACAATGATGTATATAAGATTTGAACTCTTGGTAGTAAGCATGAACAGTGTTATTGCCTTGTTTAAATTGTTCAAATTTGCAAAGCAATTCACTTATTTATAGTAAGGAGGGAAAAATTGTTTTCTCATTACATCTTTCAAATCTTTCCAAGTTGTGGGTTGGTTATCAATGTTTTTCTTACAATGCACATTCCACCAAACGAAGCAAAACCAAGAATGCTCTAGTGCCAGCTCGTACTCGCCAAGTTCGTAAAAGCCATGGTGACTAAAAACTTGTTCTACTTCAAGCTCCCAAGCTAGATAAATAGCAGGATTAAATCTACCCTCAAATGACGGTAAAGAGCTAACTTGGGCCATGTGCTTGTGTGTGTTGTTCCAACTCTCGTGATGGTGAAAATGTGTTCGTCGTCCAAGAACTTCTATCTCCTAAACCTGTCATGATTAGTAGAAACAAGAAACAAAATCCAAAAATAATGTTCCTATAACTACTAGGATGTGGTGGTAAAATGCTCACAAGAAAGCAAATATCAATGTCTTACAAGTTCTTACCATGCAAAGAAAGGTGATCGGCAACCAGCGGTGTCAAGTAACTCCGAATATTGAGTAAAGCGATTGCCAGGGGAGCGTACGTATACACGGTGTAGAAATATGTGGAGCTGGGTTGGCTATATATGGTAGCAAAAGATTAGCAATAATCAATTCAAAGATGCAATGTTGAATAAACGCTCAACGACGGTGATGCGTTTGGTCCTAGGCTAGACCGGACTAGAGACGCGAGCCTAGAACACTAATGAGGTCACGGCATAGCACAACTAGCATCAATGAAGGATACTAAGTAGCTCTTGACAGCAAGATATAAGTGAAGATCACAATGGTAGTGAAGATAATGATGAAAAACAACTACCAAGCAGGACATACAACAAATCTCTCTCCAACTTTCCTCTTGAAAAGTTTGAGCCAATTTTCTGATAAATTTCCAAAGAATGCTACTAACTCTAGCTTTCCAATGCAAAAAGAATCACTCAATTCCGAACTGATATGAGGAGTCAAAGAATTCTAAAACTGGCCTGAAAAATTGGAACAATCTGTGTTCACGAACTTCAGAGGGCAAAAATACCTATTTAGAAGCCGATTTTGAGGTGTGAAATAATGAACTAGCTTCTGCAACTATTTAGATGCGGCTCGTCGCTAGCTTCAATTTGAGTACTCACGGAGCCAAAACGGACTTCGTATGAGGAAGATACACCTATTTTACTGAACAGTGCGCAAAACAGATTCCAATCCGAATTCAGGTACGAGATTGATTCTAGATAGATCCGTTTTTTTTCCTCTCTCTTTTTTTTTCTCACGCTTTTTTTTTCCTTTTTCTGCTCTCTCTTTTTCTTTTTTTTTCTTTCCTTTTTTCTCTCTTTTTTTTTCTCTATCTTTTTTTTCTCCCTCTTTCCAAGACAAACTAGATAAGATGCAGATTGGATCAGGCGAAGATGTGAATGACCTCAACTATGATTATGACAATGAACAGCGTGTAGCACGTGGTGGAAATTAATAGATGGGATAGTGGACAACGGAAGGGATAATGATGCAGCGGCGGCGTGACTAATGTGAACAGAACTCGAAACTCTAAAGGAACTAGACACTAAGACCAGCAACTGACACGACGATGCAACCGATAATTCAACTATGCAAGCAATGAATAGAAAATTGCAAAGGCTCGGATCGGCTTGGATAAAGGATGAACAGATCTAACTTTTTATGGCTTTTTCATTGACTGTAGGTATGAATGATGATGCGATCTAAACTATGAAAACTGTAAAATCTCACCGAGCAACTTGAAAACCGATACCACTTGGTAGAGGCGGGTGTCCCGATCTTTCGATGAGATGATAACTATCGATTTGGTGGAGACGACTTTGACGATCCGACTACAAACGTGCACGACGTTGCGCCTTAGCAATCGCTAAACCAACCCCGAGAGGTTATTGACCACGCCGAGCACAATCAACCTGACCACGAAGGTCTATTCCTGCAAGCAATCGAAGAACAAGCAAGAATATGATAAAAGCAATCTGAATATTGTGAGTATGTATGAAGTATTGATAAAGGTGGGGATCCGTAAGTGGTCTTGGTCTGGTCGTTGGACACAAACGAAGTACACGAAGTTGCAATGGCTAACTTTTAACTAAACAAATCCCCAGGGAAAAGCTACTAGATGGATCTACTTATATAGGAGCAAGGGGTGGCGGCCAAGGAGGTGGGAGGACGTCCCAAGGCAGCCTAAAACTAACCCTAGGTCGTACAAGGCCAATGGGCCCAAGTGGAGGTGACGTAACACCTTTGGACTTGTAGTTTGACTCGGATTCTGGTGCAGCGTCAGATTGTTTTGTCCACAACTCAACGCTCCGGACGGATTTTAAGGTGATTCCAATTTTGCAGGAAAGAGCATGAAATCTACTTTCCAACAAAAAAAGAATCACCCAATTTGGAGTCCGTATGAAAAAGTTGTTGGCGTTTTGAGTCAGGTATGTCTGTGCAGTCCGAATCTGAATCCAGAAAGTGAGAGACTTGGACTCTATCTTCTCTTGGGCCAAAAGTGACGTTAGAGGACTTTTTGAACAGCAAATAAACATCTCTTTCTTCCTTATCTTCATATGTGGATTGTACAAATGTCCCATACACCTGCAATTAGATAAAACACAAAAGTGTGTGAAGTATTTTTGTTCTGGATAACATAAATAGATTATTGAATAGTTTGCACTAGAAATCACCTGACAAATATGCATGTATGCAATATTTTTGGTCATATACAAGGTACTCATGTCCTCATCAGGATGGTGGGTATGAGTCCGCTAGTGACTATGATGAGGAGACTTTGGCTCTTATTACACATGAGGAACACGGTGGAGATGATTCTGATCATGAGACACAATACATGGCTGCTGAAGATGTTGACAGGTATGAATGTTTAGTTGATCAACGTGTTTTGAGTGTGCAGGTTACACAAGCTAAGCAAAATCAGAGGCATAATTTGTTCCATACAAAGGGAGTTGTGAAGGAACGTTCTATTCGCGTCATCATAGATGGAGGGAGCTGCAACAACTTGGCTAGCATGGAGATGGTGGAGAAGCTATCTCTCACCACAAGACCACATCCACATCCTTACTACATCCAATGGTTCAACAACAGCGGCAAGGTTAAGGTAACACGTACTGTTCGTGTGCATTTTAGTATCTCTACATATGCTGATTATGTTGATTGTGATGTGGTACCTATGCAAGCATGTTCCTTATTACTTGGTCGACCATGGCAATTTGATAAAAATTCTGTACACCATGGTAGAAACAATCAGTATACTCTTGTTCATAAGGATAAAATATTACTTTGCTTCCTATGACTCCTGAGTCCATTTTGAAAGATGATATTAATAGAGCTAATAAAGCAAAACAGGAGAAAATAAGAGTGAAAATCAGATTGTGGCAAAAGAATTTGAGCAACATATGAAGCCTAATAGTAAACCATCTAGTGTTGCTTCTGAAATTAAATTGAAAAGTGCATGTTTACTTGCCACTAAATCTGATATTGATGAGCTAGATTTTAGCAAATCTGTTTGCTATGCTTTTGTGTGCAAAGAGGCATTATTTTCATTCGAGGACGTGCCTTCCTCTTTGCCGCTTTGTTGTCACTAACATTTTGCAGAGTTCGCCGACGCCTTTCCACAAGACGTGCCACCGGGATTACCGCCTATTCGAGGGATTGAGCATCAGATTGACTTAATTCCCGGTGCTTCACTACCAAACCTTGCGCCATACCGTACCAATCCAGAGGAGACGAAGGAGATTATGCATCAAGTACAAGAGCTTCTCGACAAATGTTATATACATGAATCCCTTAGTCCTTGTGCTGTTCCTATTATTCTAGTGCCGAAAAAGGATGGTACATCGCGTATGTGTGTTGATTGTAGAGGCATTAATAATATTACTATTCGTTATCGTCATCCTATTCCTAGGCTAGATGATATGCTTGATGAATTGAGTGGCTCTACAATATTCTCCAAAGTTGATTTGCGTAGTGGATACCATCAAATTCATATGAAATTGGGGGATGAATGGAAAACAACATTTAAAACTAAGTTTGGATTATATGAGTGGTTAGTCATGCCTTTTGGGTTAACTAATGCACCTAGTACTTTCATGAGATTAATGAACGAAGTTTTACGTGCTTTCATTGGACGATTTGTGGTAGTTTACTTTGATGACATATTGATTTATAGCAGATCTTTGGAGGAACATTTGGAACATTTACGTGTTGTTTTTATTGCTCTCGTGTGATGCACGCTTGTTTGGTAACCTTGGGAAGTGCACCTTTTGCACCGACCGAGTGTCTTTTCTTGGCTATGTTGTTACTCCACAGGGAATTGAAGTTGATAAAGCCAAGATTGAAGCTATTGAGAGTTGGCCGCAGCCCAAAACGGTCACACAAGTGAGGAGTTTTCTTGGCCTCGTTGGATTCTATAGGCGTTTTGTGAGAGAGTTCAGCACCATTGCTGCACCTCTCAATGAGCTTACAAAGAAGGATGTGCCTTTTGTTTGGGGTACCGCACAGGAAGAAGCCTTCACGGTGTTGAAAGATAAGTTAACACATGCTCCTTTACTCCAACTTCCTGATTTTAATAAGAGTTTTGAGCTTGAATGTGATGCTAGTGGAATTGGATTAGGAGGTGTGTTATTACAAGATGGCAAACCTGTTGCATACTTTTCTGAAAAATTGAGTGGGCCTAGTCTGAATTATTATACTTATGATAAAGAATTATATGCTCTTGTTCGGACTTTAGAAACATGGCAACATTATTTATGGCCCAAAGAATTTGTTATACATTCTGATCATGAATCTTTGAAACATATTAAAAGTCAAGCTAAACTGAATCGTAGACATGCTAAATGGGTTGAATTCATTGAGATTTTCCCTTATGTCATTAAACACAAGAAGGGTAAAGAAAATGTTATTGCTGATGCATTGTCTCGTCGCTATACTATGCTTTCACAACTTGACTTCAAAATATTTGGTTTGGAGACCATCAAAGATCAATATGTGCATGATGCTGATTTTAAAGATGTATTGCAGAATTGTAAAGAAGGAAGAACATGGAACAAGTTTGTCGTTAATGATGGATTTGTGTTCCGTGCTAACAAGCTATGCATTCCAGCTAGCTCCGTTCGTCTTTTGTTGTTGCAGGAGGCGCATGGAGGAGGACTAATGGGACACTTTGGCGTGAAGAAGACGGAGGACGTACTTGCTACACATTTCTTTTGGCCAAAGATGAGACGGGATGTTGAGCGTTTTATTGCTTGCTGCACTACATGTCAAAAAGCTAAGTCACGACTCAATCCTCATGGTTTATATATGCCTTTGCCTGTACCTAGTGTTCCTTGGGAGGATATATCTATGGACTTTGTTTTAGGTTTACCTTATACAAAGAAGGGGAGGGATAGCATATTTGTTGTCGTGGATAGATTCTCGAAAATGGCACACTTTATACCATGTCATAAAAGCGATGATGCTGTTAATGTTGCTGATTTGTTCTTTCGTGAAATTATTCGCTTGCATGGTGTGCCAAATACTATTGTTTCATATCGTGATACTAAATTTCTTAGCCACTTTTGGAGATGTTTATGGGCTAAGTTGGGGACTAAACTGCTTTTTAGTACTACTTGTCACCCCCAAACTGATGGACAAACTGAAGTAGTCAATAGAACATTGTCTACTATGCTTAGGGCTGTTCTAAAGAATAATAAGAAAATGTGGGAGGAATGCTTGCCTCATATTGAATTTGCCTATAATCGTTCATTGCATTCTACTACTAAGATGTGCCCTTTTGAAGTTGTGTATGGTTTCCTACCTCGTGCACCTATTGATTTGTTGCCTCTTCCATCTTCGGAGAAGGTTAATTTTGATGCTAAAGAACTTGCTGAATTGATTTTAAAATGCATGAGTTAACTAAGGAAAACATTGAGCGTATGAATGCTAAATATAAACTTGCTTGGAGATAAGGGTAGAAAACATGCTGTGTTTGCACTGGAGATTTTGTTTGGTTACATTTGCGTAAGGATAGATTTCTGATTTGCGCAAATCAAAGCTAATGCCACGTGCTGCTGGTCCCTTTAAGGTGTTGGAGAAAGTAAATGATAATGCATATAAACTTGAGCTGCCTGCAGATTTTGGGGTTAGTCCCACTTTTAACATTGCAGATTTGAAGCCATATTTGGTGAGGAAGATGAACTTCCGTCGAGGACGACTTCATTTCAAGAAGGGAGGATGATGAGGACCTCAATACCATTGTTACACCCACAGCCCCCGCTGCTATACATACCGACCAATTACTAGAGCTCACAAGACGCCAACTAAATTACCGTGTACTTTCGTTTCTTGGTAATGATTCTAATGTTCATGAGAATATGATGCTGCCTAAATTGGATACATTTGTTTTGCTTACAAATGAAGGGCCTAGCTTGGAGAAGGATGAACATTGGAGCAAGAACAAGCATGGAGATGATGGCAGGCGCAAGGGGGACAAGAACGGAGTTACAAGTGATGATTTCAGGACTTTGAAGCCACCATAATGAGTGCATGAACCCTTGGACGAAATATACAAGATGCCACTACATAAATTTTGTCCAGAGGCTATTCTAGGTGCTGCGTCACCTTATTATTGGGCTAGGCCCATGTAATTTCGAAATACATAAGTATAGGCTGTTTTTAGAGTCCGTATGTGTGGGGAAACAAGAGATAGGGTTAGTTTCGGACCCCTCCACCAAGGGCCACGAAAATCACCCCCTCTTCCTCCATATATACAGCCCTTAGGGCACCGTTTAGACTTTGGGTTTTGTTTAGATTAAAGTTCGCCATAGCTGCAACTTCACGCACATCGCTTGTGTTCAACGACCGCACAAAGACGCCTCGTAACCCCACCTTGATCAATAAAGCTTTCATCTTATATTCGCAATATCCAGATTGCAATCTCAGTTTCTTGCTTGTTCTTCGCTTTGCCGCAGAAATGACCCTCGTGGTCGTTGATCGTGCTCGGCGTGGTCAATAACCTCTCGGAGTTGGTTTAGCGATTGCTAAGGCGCGACGTCCTCGCACGCTCGTAGTCGGATCGTCAAAGTCGACTTCCACCATCTCATCGAAAGACGGGACACCTCCGCCTCTATCACCTCATGAGTTTGTCATCCATACCGATCATGAAACGCTTAAGTACTTGAAAGGTCAAACTAAATTGAACAAGCGTCATGCCAAATGGAGTGAATTTATTGAACCTTTTCCATATGTGATCAAGTACATTAAGGGCAAGGAAAATGTAGTTGCCGATGCACTTTCACGCATATGCACGCTTGTCACCCAACTTGAGTTGAATGTTATTGGTTTTGAGCACATCAAAGATTTGTATGCTAGTGATCCATCTTTTGCACCTCATTATGCTAAATGTTTGACGCATACATCTTGGGAACAATATTACCTCAAGGATGGTGATGTAGGGTGGAACCCTAATTCGTCGATCTTTCACGTTTGGAGGGGATCCTATGGAGGGAACACGAAGAACGCGCGGAAGAACGAGAGGAAACACGGGGAAAACGAGAGGAAATCACTCAACCAACAAGGAATCGATCACACAAGTGCTAGATCAACATACACACATGAGATCCACAAGATACATAGTCAACTAGGGTAAGGATACAAAGGAACCGTTCATCTCCAAGAGGAGGCCTTGATGTTCTTCCCTAGATAGGGGCCTTGAATCCACGAGGGATCTTCCCTAGGTAGGGTCTTGAATCCGAATGGATCTTCTCCTAGACGGAGGTCCTGATCTCCGAGGAGAAGTACCGGTGGATGAGCAAAGGCTCTCACACACAAATATGAGCTAATCCAATGCTAACCCTCAAAGTGGGGAGGAGGAGGTCTATTTATAGTGCTAAGCCACGAAGGGGTAAGTGAGGGGCGAGGTACACGGCCTCGGCCCAAGTTCTTGCCAAGACAGCGGGTCCGGATGATCCGGATGGTGGCCTGGATGATCCAGGTGTCGGGGGTCCGGATGATCCGGGCAACCGTCCGGATGATCCGGCTTCGTCGAGGGGGCTTCTGTTGCCTTCGGTGCATTTACCCGGACGATCCGGGGGAGGGTCCGGATGATCCGGCTGGGCCCGGATGATCCGGACGGCGGCCCGGACGGCCGGCCTGTCTTCAACAGTCGCTCCATCTTCTTCTTCTCCTTTCTTCCGTCTTCTCTTCCATGCTTGGCCTTGGTCCTTGGATTCTCCTTGGCCATCCTGGTTGTACCTGAGTGTATACATGGTCCACGCATGAGGTAGTAGCCATGTCTCATATGCGGAAAGTGACGGTTCGAAGAGGAGTGAATTCACCTTGTGTCCGATGGCGCATAGTCGAGGTCTCATCTTATGTATCCTTGGGGCTTGGAGAGTAGTCGGAGTGTACATGGGGATGAACATGGGATGCTCCGCATCATATCCTCCCCTTGGGAAAGATCCGACCTCGGATCGTGATCCTCATCACCATGGAAAAGGTTGTCGTAGACGGACTTGTAGTTGGACGAAGTTGAAGGCATGGTGCAATCCGCGTAGTCCAAGGTGTCGCCGGAGTGATAGACATGCAAAAAGAGCAAACACGAGCAACACTCGGAAATACAATGGTTAGCGCACACAAAATGTCCATCATGTAAGAATGAGTCCGTGCGGCAAGATTTGTTGTGACAAAGCGCATGAAGCTTATCAAGATGATCTAGAATGAGATGCAAAGCATTGATGGGAGGAAATGCAATCATTGTGCACACAAATGTGTTGTAAATATGATCAATGCAACCACGGTGCAAAATGATGTCATAGTGAGCGGTTTATCAATAGCATGAATATGGCAATGGATGCTCCATATGTATATGTTATCATGCAATTGATGATGGACAATATGATCATGATGTATGAATATGCCTTCAAGGTAGATCACAACAAATTTGCTAAGAAATGCAAGCTCATATATCATGGATGACATGGGAATACAAGATGCAACAAGGCAATCACAATGTGAGTCAATCCATGCATAGGGTGCAAACTTGTGGTGAGTATGATATGTCCATCGAGCATGACATGTGTGAGCACAATCAACAAATATGAATGTGTTGGTGTACCAAAGCTCGATGTCGAGGCATGAGTGGAGTGCCGAAGTTGCATTCAATAAGTGCAAGCGCCCTCAATGTGAAGGTCCATGTAGCCAATCTCCAATGTCGCTCTTCCGTTCACGAGATGTATCATGTAGACAACAAGAAGGAAACAACAATGAAAGAGTGACCCATCCAATATGCATATTTGAGGATTGCTCAAAGAGAAGGAGTTCACCTTTATGAGAATGTCGAAAATGTTGGTGTCGCACATCATGTATGCCTTCACATAACCAATATGTCACATAACGGCATCGCCTTGTGAAGCCTCCAAATTGAAAGAACATGACAAACACTCGGAAAAACAAATGAGGTTAGCGGAAATGCAAAACCTATCATTCGTGTGGTAAGATACCGAACAAGTGTATGTATCATGCTCATCATAAGAAAGTACAAGGGAGCATTTCAAAGTATGGAGGCATATGATGTAAGAACATCCAAATACAAGAGGCTCAATCAAACAAGCATGCATCACAAGTATAGTGTCCAAGTCTCCAAGATCAATAAGCATAGCAAGTTGGCACTCAATACAAGGTGATATGAGAGATGCAACTAATGGAGACAAGAGACAATGATCATGACAAATCAAGTGAGAGGCATCAACATATATGTCATCAACCCAAGAAAGCAAGTAATAGTGGAACATGGGTGATGCAACATAGCAAGCAATCATAGTGATCAAGTCAAGCAAGCTAGTAGTGCGAAGATGCAACATACTAGAAGGAATCATGGCAAGCATGTCATGTGTGCAAATAGTGGGCATGAATAATTCACATGTCATAGCACAAGCATGAAAGCAAGATATGAGTAAAATGTCATCAATGTATTGGTGAGAGACCATATGTAAATAGCAATGGGGCATCATGAATCTCCCAACACAACAAGCAGCAATAGCATGGGGCACATGATAAACATGGCAATAGCAACAAGGATCTCCACCAAGCATGCAAATACACATATAAGTAGCATAATGATTAAACATGGGTATATGCAAGCAAGGGTCACAATTGCATGGCAAAGGCATAAGGATAACATGCAAAGTGAACACGGTAAAATGAGCATAAGGTGACAAGTGGTAAATGGCCCATAGCCGTGTGAGAGACAAGTAGAGGAGTTGCGGGTAGTCCTTGCGCGAAGGGGACGGTGGTGAGGATAGTCCACGGGATCCCAAGTCATCATTGCTCTCAAGAGCTCGTTTCGTCAACTCTTGGGATTGAGAGGTCGACGAGTATACATGGGTACCTACACAAAACAAAGGCAAAGGGAAAATTGTGTGTGCGTGGTAGATGTACACATCATCCATCATGATGCATACGTGCTTGTGTTGGTTAGAACCAAATATCCAATTCTCAAATAAATGAGATGCATGATATAGAAACATGTCATCCATCATGATAGGTTTGTTATTATGTATGGCATAATGGAGACCCAAAGGATGTAATGCATCATGAGCAATATCTAAATGATTGTTATTCATGGAATGCATATGGTGCATACTATCATGGGAATCATGCAAAGTATGAAATGCATCAAGATCTCCTAATATGTATGAGGAAACTATGGGGGTCTCCTCGTGAGCATGAGTAGCAACATCACGTGGAGAATATTGACAACATCCAAAACAATGCATATTTGGAACAATGTGATCATGGCATGACATATTGGATGAATTATGCAAAATCATGTAGAGGAAGCATGGCAATATCATCACATGAAAAACAAAAGCCAATGACCATCATCTCGTCATCTATGCCATAAGTGCAAACAGGATTTATTTTAATGGTGCATGCATAGTTACTATGTTGAGATTGTAGGGATGCAATATGGGAGATCTCACTCATAGCATATGACAAGTTCAATGGATTATCAAACATGAAGTGACCAATAGAATTTTCACATGATATCCTATGAAGCATAGCATCACAACTAGTCAACTCAACATGCTCATCATCATATTCATCATTAATAGGTAAGTCAAGGCATGAAGGAGTTTCACTAGCATGAAGCATGGTAATAGGTGGGTCAACATCATGGGAGCAATCAATGTCAAGAGAGTCCACTAGTGGGACAAGAGAAGCACCATCACCTATGCTACCTTGGAAGCGTTGCTCATGTGTTGTAGGTGAGGTGTTGAAGATCGTCTCGTTGTCATCTTCATCTTGATGGAACCATGTGGGGGGTGTATCATCGTCCATCATGGCCATCGGTTTCTCCATAGGGGGTATGGACTCATCAATGGTAGGCGTGTCGTCATGTAGGAGACCTAGCACCAAAGGAGAAAACACACTAGCAGTAGAGGTTAAGTCGTTAGAAATCATAGTGGCCTCACATGCCGTGTCAACTACCTCACTCTCTAAGTGTTGTGGCTCACTCACTCCCTCAAAGATGCTCTCACTCATATGGTTGGTGGAGTCACTCAAGTGGCACTCAACCTCACATAGGATGTGTGGCATGCTCTCATGTGTGGGGCTAGTGGTGGTCACACTCATCCTCTCATAGGAGGTGCTCTCAGTGTCACGTATGGTGGAGTCACTCATGTCACTCATGGGGTGGTGGCTCTCCTCACATGGCACTTGGGGCATCTCAACATATGTGGGTGTCGGAGAGGTGTAGGTGCAAATGTCTCCATGCTCAACTTCTATCGCCGTGGTCGAAGGGGATGGCCCTTGCTCGACCTTCTTGTCATCGTCTTGGTGTGGGAGGCCCATATGATGTGGCACCTCGTAGCTCGTCTCCATGACCGAAGGGAGTTTCCCATGCTCGGCCATCTTCCTTGAGGGGCTTCCGAAGATGGAAGTGTCGCCTCACTGTAGGTGGTCGCCTTGGACTTGATGAAGTCGATGTAGGCGTACTCGTGGGAAGTAGGCGAAGATGCCGTACATCCAAAGGCGAAGATGCCTTGATAGCACTTGGCGAAGATGCCAAAGTGGTTGGTGTAGCCGTAGCGCCGTCTTGGTGGTGGTCATCTCGCGGTCTTCTTTTGTGCTCTTGAAGCTTGGACTTGGCGTGAAGTAGGTCTTGTTGGGACTTGTGCATTTGCGCTTGTGGAGCATCTTCATGATGATGATGTCGTTGTCGTGCTTGAGCTCGTAGGAGATGTCGTCCGTCGTCGTCGTGCACATGTTGCTTGGAGGTGACTTGCCCTTCATGGCGGTGATGATCATGAACATGATGGTGATCGCCATGTAGATGTGGACGAGGACGATTTGCACTTGCATCTTTTTCGCGCTCCGAAGACTTGTGGCTTGACCGTCGTCGTCTTGAGGATGATGAAGGGGAAGAAGACTTGATCAAGGCTCTAATCTCCTCCATCCTTGCATCTTGCTCCTCTTTATGTGCGGCAAGCTTCTTGTCGATGTAGTCCCTTTTCCTTGCTTCGAGTGATGAATGTGGATGGAGATGTTCTCGATCGCCTCGCAATCTTGATTGTGCGCTTGCATTTGTCGTTGTAGATCAAGATAGACGCTTTGGAGATGTTGTTGTTCACGCCGTCGTTGTTGTCGTGAGACCGGAGAGGAATGCCTTGCCTATCCATCACAAGACTCGAGCAAATATGAGTGGGAGAAAGAGAAGAACGATACCAATGTACCTTTGACCAAAGTTGAAGATGAATCAAGTTCACTCAAATGTGGACAATGAAATAGCACTATTGGTACCAATCCTTGTCGGTTCTCACACCTACACAAGTAAAGCTTATAGTGGAGCTCGGTGAGGATAGTGGCACAAAATTTAATGCAAAATGTTAGCAAGAGTCAATAATGTTGAAAGAGATTCACAAATTCATAAGCGAAACAAGTAGACCAATAGCAATGAAAGGTACACGGAAACACACAAACGGATAGATAAATGGGGTCGTGCAACCAAGGAATGAGCTCAAAATGTGGAATCCACCAAAACGCTGGTGTTGCACAACTCAAGAGAGACGCTAGCACGATTGCTCAATAGGCGGATACGACACTTGTGCACAACCTATAAGATGCAAAATGGGTATTCTTTCTATCCCAAGTATGCTATGTATGTATGGTTCCCGGTGTTTCTCTCAAGCATGAGATCATATGATGTAGATTTGACAATCTTGTGTGCAAAGGGTATGATGCTATGGCACTTGCTCACGAGCTCTTTTCTCTCTTTTTGCTTAAAAGCTTTTTTTTCTATGGCCACTTTTGTACAATGCACAAACCAAGATAGCAATTGTGTATATGCGGGAACAAACTTGAGGCACAATGGATGATATGATACCAATATGATATGGTATGTATGCTATGGAAGGTATGGACCACTAATGTGCACAAGTAACGTTGCCAGCAATACTCAAATGGCTAGTCTCGATAGGTAAGTGACGCAAAATGGGCTAGGGGTTAACAATGCAATTGCAAGGGTATATACAAAGGTGTCGTCGAGGTTACCGTCGCTGCGATGATGAGTGGCGGTGTTCTTGGTGTAGATACCAAGATGATGGAGACTCGTCCCTAAGTAGCCGAAACACCTTAGGAAACGGAAAAACCGCAAACTCAAAATCTCAAATGACAAATGATAGAGGCAAAGGTGTCCCGTCTTTCGATGAGATGGTGGATTTCGCTTTGGTGGAAGTCGACTTTGACGATCCGACTACTGAAGGTCAGCGAGGGCGTCGCGCCTTAGCAATCGCTAAACCAACTCCGAGAGGTTATTGACCACGCCGGAGCACGATCAACTTGACCACGAGGGTCTATTTCCTGCGAGCAAACGAAGAACAAGCAAGAAACTGAGATTGCAATCTGGATATTGCGAATATAAGATGAAAGCTTTATTGATCAAGGTGGGGTTCTGTGGCGCTTTGTCCAGTCGTTGAACACAAACGGCAATGCACGCGAAGTTGCAGCTATGGCGAACTTTTGATCTAAACAAAACCCAAGGTCTAAACGGTGCCCTAAGGGCTGTATATATGGGGGAAGAGGAGGGAATTTCGTGGCCCTTGAGGGTGGGGTCCGAAACCAACCCTATCTCTTGTTTCCCCACATATACGGACTCCAAAAATAGCCTATACTTAAGTATTTCGAAATTACATGGGCCTGGCCCAATAATAAAGTGACACAGCACCTAGAATAGCCTATGGACGAATATTATGAAGTGGCATCTTGTATATTTCGTCCAAGGCTTCATGCACTCCTTATGGTGGCTTCAAAGTCCTGAAATCATCACTTGTAACTCCGTTCTTGATCCTCTTGCGCATGCCATCAACTCCATGCGTGTTCTTGCTCCAATGTTCATCCTTCTCCAAGCTAGGCCCTTCATTTGTAAGCAAAACAAATGTATCCAATTTAGGCAGCATCATATTCTCATGAACATTAAAATCATTACCAGAAATGAAAGTACCGGTAATTTAATTAGCGTCTTGTGAGCTCTAGTAATTGGTCCCGTATATGTAACAAGAGGGGCTGTGGGTGTAACAATGGTATTGATGTCCTCATCATCCTCCCTTCTTGAAATGAAGTCGTCCTCGACGAAGCTCATCTTCCTCACCCAAATAAGGCTTCAAATCTGCAATGTTAAAAGTGGGACTAACCCCAAAATCTGCGGGTAGCTCAAGTTTATATGCATTATCATTTATTTTCTCTAACACCTTAAAAGGACCCAAGAGACGTGGCATTAGCTTTGATTTGCAAAATCAGAAATCTATCCTTACGCAAATGTAACCAAACAAGATCTCCGTGCAAACACAACATGTTTTCTACCCTTATCTCCAGCAAGTTTATATTTAGCATTCATACGCTCAATGTTTTCCTTAGTTAACTCATGCATTTTTAAAATCAATTCAGCACGTTCTTTAGCATCAAAATTAACCTTCTCCGAAGATGGAAGAGGCAACAAATCAATAGGTGCACGAGGTAGGAAACCATACACAATTTCAAAGGGCACATCTTAGTAGTAGAATGCAATGAACAATTATAAGCAAATTCAATATGAGGCAAGCATTCCTCCCACATTTTCTTATTATTCTTTAGAACAACCCTAAGCATAGTAGACAATGTTCTATTGACTACTTCAGTTTGTCCATCAGTTTGGGGGTGACAAGTAGTACTAAAAAGCAGTTTAGTCCCCAACTTAGCCCATAAACATCTCCAAAAGTGGCTAAGAAATTTAGTATCACGATCTGAAACAATAGTATTTGGCACACCATGCAAGCGAATAATTTCACGAAAGAACAAATCAGCAACATTGACAAAGATCATCGCTTTTATGACATGGTATAAAGTGTGCCATTTTCGAGAATCTATCCACGACAACAAATATGCTATCCTCCTTCTTTGTTCTAGGTAAACCTAAAACAAAGTCCATAGATATATCCTCCCAAGGAACACTAGGTACAGGCAAAGGCATATATAAACCATGAGGATTGAGTCGTGACTTAGCTTTTTGACATGTAGTGCAGCGAGCAATAAAACGCTCAACATCCCGTCTCATCTTTGGCCAAAAGAAATGTGTAGCAAGTACGTCCTCCGTCTTCTTCACGCCAAAGTGTCCCATTAGTCCTCCTCCATGCGCCTCCTGCAACAACAAAAGACGAACAGAGCTAGCTAGAATGCATAGCTTGTTAGCACGGAACACAAATCCATCATTAACAACAAACTTGTTCCATGTTCTTCCTTCTTTACAATTCTGCAATACATCTTTAAAATCAGCATCATGCACATATTGATCTTTGATGGTCCCCAAACCAAATATTTTGAAGTCAAGTTGTGAAAGCATAGTATAGCGACGAGACAATGCATCAGCAATAACATTTTCTTTACCCTTCTTGTGTTTAATGACATAAGGGAATGTCTCAATGAATTCAACCCATTTAGCATGTCTACGATTCAGTTTAGCTTGACTTTTAATATGTTTCAAAGATTCATGATCAGAATGTATAACAAATTCTTTGGGCCATAAATAATGTTGCCATGTTTCCAAAGGCCGAACAAGAGCATATAATTCTTTATCATAAGTAGAGTAATTCTGACTAGGCCCACTCAATTTTTCAGAAAAGTATGCAACAGGTTTGCCATCTTGTAATAACACACCTCCTAATCCAATTCCACTAGCATCACATTCAAGCTCAAAAGTCTTATTAAAATCAGGAAGTTGGAGTAAAGGAGCATGTGTCAACTTATCTTTCAATACCGTGAAGGCTTCTTCCTGTGCGGTACCCCAAACAAAAGGCACATCCTTCTTTGTAAGCTCATTGAGAGGTGCAGCAATGGTGCTGAAATCTCTCACAAAACGCCTATAGAATCCAGCGAGGCCAAGAAAACTCCTCACTTGTGTGACCGTTTTGGGCTGCGGCCAACTCTCAATAGCTTCAATCTTGGCTTTATCAACTTCAAATCCCTGTGGAGTAACAACATAGCCAAGAAAAGACACTCGGTCGGTGCAAAGGGTGCACTTCCCAAGGTTACCAAACAAACGTGCATCACGTAGAGCAATAAAAACAGCACGTAAATGTTCCAAATGTTCCTCCAAAGATCTGCTATAAATCAATATGTCATCAAAGTAAACTACCACAAATCGTCCAATGAAAGCACGTAAAACTTCGTTCATTAATCTCATGAAAGTACAAGGTGCATTAGTTAATCCAAAAGGCATGACTAACCACTCATATAATCCAAACTTAGTTTTAAATGCTGTTTTCCATTCATCCCCCAATTTCATACGAATTTGATGGTATCCACTACGCAAATCAACTTTGGAGAATATTGTAGAGCCACTCAATTCATCAAGCATATCATCTAGCCTAGGAATAGGATGACGATAACGAATAGTAATATTATTAATGCCTCTACAATCAACACACATACGCGATGTACCATCCTTTTTCGGCACTAGAATAATAGGAACAACACAAGGACTAAGGGATTCACGTATATAACCTTTGTCGAGAAGCTCTTGTACGTGACGCATAATCTCCTTCGTCTCCTCTGGATTGGTACGGTATGGCGCACGGTTTGGTAGTGAAGCACCGGGAATTAAGTCAATCTGATGCTCAATCCCTTGAATAGGCGGTAATCCCGGTGGCACGCCTTGTGGAAAGACGTCGTGAACTCCCCGCAAAATGTTAGTGACAGAGGCAAAGAAAGAGGAAGGCACGTCCTCGAGTGAAAATAATGCCTCTTTGCACACAAAAGCATAGCAAACAGATGTGCTAAAATCTAGCTCATCAATATCAGATTTAGTGGCAAGTAAACATGCACTTTTCAATTTAATTTCGTAAGCAACACTAGATGGTTTACTATTAGGCTTCATATGTTGCTCAAATTCTTTTGCCACAATCTGATTTTCACTCTTATTTTTCTCTGTTTTGCTTTATTAGCTCTATTAATATCATCTTTCAAAATGGACTCAGAGTCATAGGAAGCAAAGTAATATTTTTATCCTTATGAACAAGAGTATACCGATTGTTTCTACCATGGTGTATGAATTTTTATCAAATTGCCATGGTCCACCAAGTAATAAGGAACATGCTTGCATAGGTACCACATCACAATCAACATAATCAGCATATGTAGAGATACTAAAATGCACACTAACAAAGACGTGTTACCTTAACCTTGCCGCTGTTGTTGAACCATTGGATGTAGTAAGGATGTGGATGTGGTCTTGTGGTGAGAGATAGCTTCTCCACCATCTCCATGCTAGCCAAGTTGTTGCAGCTCCCTCCATCTATGATGGCGAATAGAACGTTCCTTCACAACTCCCCGATGAGGACATCAATACCATTGTTACACCCACAGCCCCGCCGCTATACATAATTGGACCAATTACTAGAGCTCACAAGACGCCAACTAAATTACTGGTACTTTCGTTTCTTGGTAACGATTCTAATGTTCATGAGAATATGATGTCGCCTAAATTGGATACATTTGTTTTGCTTACAAATGAAGGGCCTAGTTTGGAGAAGGATGAACATTGGAGCAAGAACACACATGGAGTTGATGGCATGCGCAAGGAGATCAAGAACGGAGTTACAAGTGATGATTTCAGGACTTTGAAGCCACCATAAGGAGTGCATGAAGCCTTGGACGAAATATACAAGATGCCACTTCATAATATTCGTCCATAGGCTAATCTAGGTGCTTCTCGTCACCTTATTATTGGGCCAGGCCCATGTAATTTCGAAATACATTAGTATAGGCTATTTTTAGAGTCCGTATGTGTGGGGAAACAAGAGATAGGGTTAGTTTCGACCCCTCCACCAAGGGCCACGAAATTCACCCCTCTTCCTCCATATATACAGCCCTTAGGGCACCGCTTAGACTTGGGTTTTGTTTAGATCAAAAGTTCGCCATAGCTGCAACTTCGCGTTTCGTTTGTGTTCAACGACTGCACAAAGGCGTCACAGTAACCCCACCTTGATCAATAAAGCTTTCATCTTATATTCGCAATATCCAGATTGCAATCTCAGTTTCTTGCTTGTTCTTCGTTTGCTCGCAGGAAATAGACCCTCGTGGTCGGTTGATCGTGCTCGGCGTGGTCAATAACCTCTCGGAGTTGGTTTAGCGATTGCTAAGGCGCGACGTCCTCGCTGACGTCGTAGTCGGATCGTCAAAGTCGACTTCCTCCAAAGCGAAATCCACCATCTCTTTGAAAGACGGGACACCTCGGCCTCTATCAAGTGGTATCGATTTCCGTGTTGCTCGGTGAGATTTTACGCTTTTAAGTAGTTTAGATCGAGTCATTCTTCATACCTACAATCCACGAAAAAGCCAAAAAAATTTTAGGGTTAGGTCATCATATCCGAACCAATCTGAGCCTTTGCATAATCTTTTACAGATTTGCGTTGTTGAATTTGCGGTTGCATCGTCGTGTCTAGTTGCTGGTCTTAGAGTCTAGTCTTTTAGAGTTTCGAGTTCTGGTCATAAGTTGTCACGCCGCCGCCGCACCGTTATCATCGCCCTACCATCTACCACCACCGCTTATCCGCTACCGCTTCGAATCCGTATCCATATACCACCACCATATATCCACCACCAATCCGAGTCCCTTGCATATTAGTTTTGTTTTCGGGATCCATCTAGTTTTCCGATTCGTGTTTCCTTGTCTGAGTAGGTTTCGGATTCCAGCAATCTTTTGCCGTCCGTTGAAGAGGTTGGTTTCCAAAAAAAGAGTCCGAAACCACCCTCGCTTAGGCCCAAAATTTTCCAAAACGCACGGGATAAAAAAATTCGGCTATCCTATTTTTAGGTGTTTCTAAGCGTATTGAGCGATCGCCGTTATAGAAAGTTTTTTTGACCCGCTTCAGCTTTTTGGGTCCGGCAATCGAAAAAAAAATTGTCGAAAAATTTCGTGCCCATCCCGCTGGTTTGACACAGGAAGAGTTTTGAGACACTCGCCATTATAGTGATTTTTCGCAAAAAAAGAAAGCGCAAAAAAAATCTGCGCAAAAAAAAAAGCGAAATTTTTTTTCAGAGTGTGCTCCTCCCTTGTTTACGTGCAGCGCCGTGATTTTGTTAGTGTTCTAGGCTCGCGTCTCGAGCACGGTCTAGCCTAGGACCAGCCAAGATCTGTCGTTGAGCGTTTATTCAACTTTGCATCTCTCGAATTGATTATTGTCAACCTTTTTGCTACCATATTATAAGCCTTCCCAGCTCCACATACATCTACGTCGTGCGTTGGACTCTCCCCGTAATCGCTATATCCAAGCTTTGAGTGTTTTGACTACAACGGTTGCCGATCACCACCGCTGCTGGGTAAGAAGTGGTAAGAATTTGAGATTTGCTTGACGGGTTTGTGATACACCACCACCACTTCTTCAGTAGCTCTGTAGGATCATATTCTTGTGTGTTTCTATTTGCTGCTAACCATGGCGGGATCACAAGTCGATGACACCGATTGGGAGAACTCGACGAACAAACAGCTACATGATAAGTTTCAAAGAAATGATGAGTGGACAGGTGCAAGATGTGGTAAACAGATTTGGCGAGGCCATGGAGAAGATAGATGCCATTGAGAAGACGTTTGAAACAAAGCTTGATAGCAAGTTTGATGAGTTGCTCGCGTTTTCCACAACCACCGCCGGCTGCACCTATCGCACCTCTGCGACAACAACTCGCCCCTTCCGAATCAAGTATGGACGAGCTCAGCGTGTTCCTATTGAGCCGTGACAAAATTCTGTGCCGCTGCTCTGTTGTTGGTGCTTCTTTGGCTCCTCTCTGCGCTGCTGCCGATACAGAGGAGGATGATTTTGTGGGAGATTACGAGGATGAGGTTGATCAACATCGAACTACGTGCAACCACCAGGACCACAACCACCGTGTCGTCCACATGCAAATAATGGCAATGTTAGGGCTCCCCCTCAGTGCGAGATCATGACCATCTCCCTAAACTGAAATTGAATATTCCACCATTTGAGGGTAGATATGTTCACGATATATATCTTACTTGGGAGTTAGAAACGAACAACGATTTACATGTTTACAATATCCCGAGGAGAGACGTGTTCCTGCTGCTGTTTGTTCTTTCACTAGCTTTGCATGTGTTTGGTGGTCGAACATTGTAGATTATATCCTGTTCCACTACTTGGGCTGCTTTGAAAACTGCTATGCGTGCTCGTTGGGTTCCACCATATTATCAACGTGAATTACTTCAAAAATTGCAGCGCTTAAGACAAGGAAAAATTCTGTAGAAGAATATTATCGGGAATTACAAACTGGCTTGATTAGATGTGGTATTGTTGAGGAGAATGAAGCTATGCTTGCACGTTTTACGGGTGGATTAAATAGAGATTCAGACTATTCTAGACTATAAGGATTATAATAATATCACTGTTTATTCCATCTTGCTTGTAAAGCTGAGCGTGAAGTGCAGGATCGGCGGGCATTGGCGCCGCACTAACTTTTCTCGCAGTCGACCTTCATCATGGACACCACGCGCATCATCTACTTCCACCGCACCATCACCTCCTTCAAAGCCACCTCCAACCGTGATACAAGAAAGCGGGCACAACCACCACTATCTCGCCAAGAGCACACTGCCGGGCCTGCATAGAGCTCTTCTTCTTCCATGGCGTCAACAGGGCACACAAGTGATATTATTTGTCGTCGTTGTAAGGGAAGAGGACATTTTATGAGAGAATGCAAATCTCAGCGTGTGATGATTGCTCTTGAGGATGGTGGGTATGAGTCTGCTAGTGACTATGATGAGGAGACTTTGGCTCTTATTACACATGAGGAACATGGTGGAGATGATTACGATCATGAGACACAATACATGGCTGCAAGATGCTTGACAGTATGAATGTTTAGTTGCTCAACGTGTTTTGAGTGTGCAGGTTACACAAGCTGAGCAAAATCAGAGGCATAATTTGTTCCATACAAAGGGTGTTGTGAAGGAACGTTCTATTCGCGTCATCATAGATGGAGGGAGCTGCAACAACTTGGCTAGCATGGAGATGGTGGAGAAGTTATCTCTCACCACAAGACCACATCCACATCCTTACTATATCCAATGGTTCAACAACAGCGGCAAGGTTAAGGTAACACGTACTGTTCGTGTGCATTTTAGTATCTCTACATATGCTGATTATGTTGATTGTGATGTGGTACCTATGCAAGCATGTTCCTTGTTACTTGGTAGACCATGGCAATTTGATAAAAATTCTGTACACCATGGTAGAAACAATCAATATGCTCTTGTTCGGACTTTAGAAACATGGCAACATTATTTATGGCCCAAAGAATTTGTTATACATTCTGATCATGAATCTTTGAAACATATTAAAAGTCAAGCTAAACTGAATCGTAGACATGCTAAATGGGTTGAATTCATTGAGACTTTCCCTTATGTCATTAAACACAAGAAGGGTAAAGAAAATGTTATTGCTGATGCATTGTCTCGTCGCTATACTATGCTTTCACAACTTGACTTCAAAATATTTGGTTTGGAGACCATCAAAGATCAATATGTGCATGATGCTGATTTTAAAGATGTATTGCAGAATTGTAAAGAAGGAAGAACATGGAACAAGTTTGTCGTTAATGATGGATTTGTGTTCCGTGCTAACAAGCTATGCATTCCAGCTAGCTCCGTTCGTCTTTTGTTGTTGCAGGAGGCGCATGGAGGAGGACTAATGGGACACTTTGGCGTGAAGAAGACAGAGGATGTACTTGCTACACATTTCTTTTGGCCAAACATGAGACGGGATGTTGAACGTCTTATTGCTCGCTGCACTACATGTCAAAAAGCTAAGTCACGACTCAATCCTCATGGTTTATATATGCCTTTGCCTGTACCTAGTGTTCCTTGGGAGGATATATCTATGGACTTTGTTTTAGGTTTACCTAGAACAAAGAATTGGAGGGATAGCATATTTGTTGTCGTGGATAGATTCTCGAAAATGGCACACTTTATACCATGTCATAAAAGCGATGATCTTTGTCAATGTTGCTGATTTGTTCTTCGTGAAATTATTCGTTTGCATGGTGTGCCAAATACTATTGTTTTAGATCGTGATACTAAATTTCTTAGCCACTTTTGGAGATGTTTATGGGCTAAGTTGGGGACTAAACTGCTTTTAGTACTACTTGTCACCCCCAAACCGATGGACAAACTGAAGTAGTCAATAGAACATTGTCTACTATGCTTAGGGCTGTTCTAAAGAAAATAAGAAAATGTGGGAGGAATGCTTGCCTCATATTGAATTTGCTTATAATCGTTCATTGCATTCTACTACTAAGATGTGCCCTTTTGAAGTTGTGTATGGTTTCCTACCTCGTGCACCTATTGATTTGTTGCCTCTTCCATCTTGAGAGAAGGTTAATTTTGATGCTAAAGAACGTGCTGAGTTGATTTTAAAAATGCATGAGTTAACTAAGGAAAACATTGAGCGTATGAATGCTAAATATAAACTTGCTTGGAGATAAGGGTAGAAAACATGTTGTGTTTGCACCGGAGATCTTGTTTGGTTACATTTGCGTAAGGATAGATTTCTGATTTGCGCAAATCAAAGCTAATGCCACGTGCTGCTGGTCCCTTTAAGGTGTTGGAGAAAGTAAATGATAATGCATATAAACTTGAGCTGCTGCAGATTTTGGGGTTAGTCCACTTTTAACATTGCAGATTTGAAGCCATATTTGGGTGAGGAAGATGAACTTCCGTCGAGGACGACTTCATTTCAAGAAGGGAGGATGATGAGGACATCAATACCATTGTTACACCCACAGCCCTGCTGCTATACATCTTGGACCAATTACTAGAGCTCACAAGCATCCAACTAAATTACCGGTACTTTCGTTTCTTGGTAATGATTCTAATGTTCATGAGAATATGATGCTGCCTAAATTGGATACATTTGTTTTGCTTACAAATGAAGGGCCTAGTTTGGAGAAGGATGAACATTGGAGCAAGAACACACATGGAGTTGATGGCATGCGCAAGGAGATCAAGAACGGAGTTACAAGTGATGATTTCAGGACTTTGAAGCCACCATAAGCCTTGGACGAAATATACAAGATGCCACTTCATAATATTCGTCCATAGGCTAATCTAGGTGCTGCGTCACCTTATTATTGGGCCAGGCCCATGTAATTTCGAAATACATTAGTATAGGCTATTTTTAGAGTCCGTATGTGGGGAAACAAGAGATAGGGTTAGTTTGGACCCCTCCACCAAGGGCCACGAAATTCACCCCTCTTCCTCCATATATACAGCCCTTAGGGCACCGTTTAGACTTGGGTTTTGTTTAGATCAAAAGTTCGCCATAGCTGCAACCGCGTGCCGTTTGTGTTCAACGACTGCACAAAGGCGTCCACAGAACCCCACCTTGATCAATAAAGCTTTCATCTTATATTCGCAATATCCAGATTGCAATCTCAGTTTCTTGCTTGTTCTTCGTTTGCTCGCAGGAAATAGACCCTCGTGGTCAGGTTGATCGTGCTCCGGCGTGGTCAATAACCTCTCGGAGTTGGTTTAGCGATTGCTAAGGCGCGACGTCCTCGCACGCTTCGTAGTCGGATCGTCAAAGTCGACTTCCTCCAAAGCGAAATCCACCATCTCTTCGAAAGACGGGACACCTCGGCCTCTATCAACTCCCTTTGTATGGAACAAATTATGCCTCTGATTTTGCTCAGCTTGTGTAACCTGCACACTCAAAACACGTTGAGCAACTAAACATTCATACTGTCGGCATCTTGACAGCCATGTATTGTGTCTCATGATCGAATCATCTCCACCGTGTTCCTCATGTGTAATAAGAGCCAAAGTCTCCTCATCATAGTCACTAAGCGGACTCATACCCACCATCCTCGAGAGCAACCATCACACGCTGAGATTTGCATTCTCTCGCAAAATGTCCTCTTCCCTTACAACGACGACTAATAATATCACTTGTGTGCCTGTTGGCGCCATGGAAGAAGAACTCTGTGCAGGCCGGCGGTGTGCTCTTGGCGGATAGTGGTGGTTGTGCACGCTTTCTTGTATCACGGTTGGAGGTGGCTTTGAAGGAGGTGATGGTGTAGTGGAAGTAGATGATGCACGTGGTGTCCATGATGAAGGTCGACTGCGAGAAAAGTTAGTGCGGCGCCAATGCCTGTCGATCCTGCACTTCACGTTCAGCTTTACAAGCAAGATGGAATAAGCGAGTGATATTATTATAATCCTTATAATCTAGAATGGTCTCAATCTCTCTATTTAATCCACCCGAAAAACGTGCAAGCATAGCTTCATTCTCCTCAACAATACCACATCTAATCAAGCCAGTTTGTAATTCCCGATAATATTCTTCTCTGAATTTTTCCTTGTCTTAAGCGCTGCAATTTTTGAAGTAATTCACGTTGATAATATGGTGGAACCCAACGAGCACGCATAGCAGTTTTCAAAGCAGCCCAAGTAGCTGGAGCAGGATATAATCTACAATGTTTAGACCACCAAACACATGCAAAGCTAGTGAAAGCACAAACAGCAGCAGAACACGTCTCTCCTCGGGATATTGTAAACATGTAAATCGTTGTTCGAGTTTCTAACTCCCAAGTAAGATATATATCGGAAACATATCTACCCTCAAATGGTGGAATATTCAATTTCAGTTTAGGGAGATGGTCATGATCTCGTACTGAGGGGGAGCCCTAATATTGCCATTATTTGCATGTGGGCGACCGGTGGTTGTGGTGCTGGTGGTTGCACGTGGTTACGATGTTGATCAACCTCATCCTCATAATCTCCCACATAATCATCATCCTCCTCTGTACCAGCAGCAGCGATGCAGAGCCAAAGAAGCACCAACAGCAGATGGCAGCGGCACCAGAATTTTGTCTGGCTCAATAGGAACACGCCGAGCTCGTCCATACGGATTCGGAAGGGCGTAGTTGTTGTCGTTCGCAGAGGTGCGATAGGTGCAGCCGGCGGTGGTTGTGGAAAACACGCGAGCAATTCATCAAACTTGCTATCAAGCTTTGTTTCAAACGTCTTCTCAATGCCATCTATCTTCTCCATGGCCTCGTCAAATCTGTTTAGCACGTCTTGCACTGTCCAATCATCATTTGCTTTGAAACTTATCATGTAGCTGTTTATTAAATCGGTTCTCCCAATCAGTCTCGTCGGCTTGTGATCCTGCCATGGTTAGCACCAAAAGAAACACACAAGAATATGATCCTCTGATCTACTAGGAAGTGGTGGTGGTGGTGTGGTGGACGATCACAAATCCGTCAAGCAAATCTCAAATTCCTACCAGTTCTTACCCAAAGCAGAAAGCGGTGATCGGCAACCGTTGTAGTCAAAACCCTCAAAGCTTGGCTATAGCGATTACGGGGACAATCAAGCGCTGGCGTAGATGTATGTGGAGCTGGGAAGGCTTATAATATGGTAGCAAAAAGGTCGACAATAATCAATTCAGAGATGCAAAGTTGAATAAGCGCTCAACGACGCTGATCTTGTCTGGTCCTAGGCTGACCGTCTTTGAGACGCGAGCCTAGAACACTAACAAAATCACGGCGCTGCGTAAACAAGGGAAAAGCACACTCTGGAATTTTTTTTCGCTCTCTTTTTTTTTGCGCTTTTTTTTTGGCGCTGCTTTTTTTTTTTGCGAAAAATCACTATAATGGCGAGTGTCTCAAAACTCTTCCCATGTCAAACCGACAGGATGGGCACGTAATTTTTCGACCAATTTTTTTTTCGATTGCCGGACCCAAAAGCTGAAACGGGTCAAAAAACTTTCTATAACGGCGATCGCTCAATACGCTTAGAAACACCTAAAAATAGGATAGCGAGAAAATTTTTTTGTCCCGTGCGTTTTGGAAAATTTTGGGCCTAAATGGAGGGTGGTTTCGGACTTTTTTTTGAAACCAACCTCTTCTACTTGACGGCAAAGATTGCTGGAATCGAAACCTACTCGATAAGGAAACACGAATCGGAAAACTAGATGGATCCCGAAAACAAACCTGATATGCAAGGGACTCGGTTGGTGGTGGATATATGGTGGTCGATGGCGCGGTGGTGATATATGGAAGCGGTGGTGGTATATGGATACGGATTGAGCGGTGGCGGATAAGCGGTGGTGGTATATGGATACGGATTGAAGCGGTGGCGGATAAGCGGTGGTGGTGGATGGCGGGCGATGATAATGGTGCGGCGGCGTGACAACTTATGACCGAACTCGAAACTCTAAAGACTAGACTCTAAGACCAGCAACTAGACACGGCGATGCAACCGCAAATTCAACAATGCAAATACGAAAAAGATTATGCAAAGGCTCGGACTGGTTGGATAGGATGAACTAACCCTAATTTTTTTGTGGCTTTTTCGTGGACTATAGGTATGAAGACGGACTCGATCTAAACTACGAAAAACTGTAAAATCTCACCGAGCAACACGGAAATCGATACCACTTGATAGAGGCAAAGGTGTCCGTCTTTCGATGAGATGGTGGATTTCCCTTTGGTGGAAGTCGACTTTGACGATCCGACTACGAAGTCAGCGAGGCGTCGCGCCTTAGCAATCGCTAAACCAACTCCGAGAGGTTATTGACCACGCCGAGCACGATCAACGACCACGAGGTCTATTTCCTGCGAGCAAGCGAAGAACAAGCAAGCTGAGATTGCAATCTGGATATTGCGAATATAAGATGAAAGCTTTATTGATCAAGGTGGGGTTACTGTGGCGCTTTATGCAGTCGTTGAACACAAACGAAATGCGGTTGCAGCTATGGCGAACTTTTGATCTAAACAAAACCCAAAGTCTAAACGGTGCCCTAAGGGCTGTATATATGGGGAAGAGGAGGGAATTTCGTGGCCCTTGAGGGTGGGGTCCCAAACCAACCCTATCTCTTGTTTCCCCACATATCGGACTCTAAAAATAGCCTATACTTAAGTATTTCGAAATTACATGGGCCTGGCCCAATAATAAGGTGACGAGCACCTAGAATAGCCTATGGACGAATATTATGAAGTGGCATCTTGTATATTTCGTCCAAGGCTTCATGCACTCCTTATGGTGGCTTCAAAGTCCTGAAATCATCACTTGTAACTCCGTTCTTGATCCCCTTAGCATGCCATCAACTCCATGCGTGTTCTTGCTCCAATGTTCATCCTTCTCCAAGCTAGGCCCTTCATTTGTAAGCAAAAGAAATGTATCCAATTTAGGCAGCATCATATTCTCATGAACATTAAAATCATTACCAAGAAACGAAAGTACCTGGTAATTTAATTGGCGTGCGCGAGCTCTAGTAATTGGTCCCGTATATGTAACAGTAGGGGCTGTGGGTGTAACAATGGTATTGCTGTCCTCATCAACAAATGTCAAATGGTGGTAGCGGAAAGCGGTGGTGGTTTTGCACTAGGCAATGCGGATGGAATGATGGGTTATACACGAGTCGGAGTTGAAGTTGCCGTCCCTAAGTAGCCGAAACACCTTAGGAGACATAAGCCACAACTCGAAACAAGCTCAAACAACAATTGGGTTAAGTTGGGTTGTCGGAAGTGTATGGTGGGAAGGTTATGTGGATGTGGTGGTGGTGGTGGTTGATAAAGAAGCAACCGTCCCTAATTAGCCGAAACACGTTAGGAGACTCAAGTCACTACTCAAAAAACCTCAAATGCTATGGGGAACAAAATGGGTTAGGTTGCGGAAGTCGGTGGTGGTAATGCGGATGATATGGTGGAGGGCCTAGGCAAACTTGCCAAATTTCAGAAAATTTGATGGTGTCAAATGATGTTGGTGGTATTTTTGTTGGAAGGGGGATGTCAATAGCTTCAAAACGAGCTAAAGAACGTCAAAATCGGAGTTCGGATGAATTAGTTATGGACAAAACAAAAATCAACCGAAGTCAGTTTCAGGGAGGGGGTCCAGCTCATCCGGGCTATGTCCGGATGATCCGGGAGGACATCCGGATGATCCGGCCGTCGGCGCGGTTCTGTTTTTGGTCTTGATTTATCCCGGCGTCCGGGGCGTCCAGCTGATCCGGGCTTGGTCCGGATGATCCGGAGAAGGTCCGGATGATCCGCCAAGTCAACCCACTCGGGATTTGCTCTCGGGACTAATTTTGGGCGGAAATGGATGATTTTGGGCAAAATTTGAGGGATTTCGTGGATGGAAGGTGGGGAAACTTGGGGGAAAGCTAGATCCACTTGAAACCAAGCAAATCCATGGATCAAAATCAACAAAACATCATCAAAACCAACAAATCACAAAAAAAATTGGGGCTATTTTTGGTGGGGATTTTCGGATTTAGGACGAAATCAACAAAATCAAGCTAGAAAACACGGGGTAGGGGCTCCAAAAACGTGATCAACCTGGCTCATGATACCATATGATGTAGGGTGGAACCCTAATTAAATCGAACTTTCACGTTTGGAGGGATCCTACGGAGGAACACGAAGAACGCGCGGAAGAACGAGAGGAAACACGGGGAAAACGAGAGGAAATCACTCAACCAACAAGTAATCGATCACACAAGTGCTAGATCAACATACACACATGAGATCCACAAGATACATAGTCAACTAGGGTAAGGATACAAAGGAACCATTCATCTCCAAGAGGAGGCCTTGATGTTCTTCCCTAGATAGGGGCCTTGAATCCACGAGGGGATCTTCCCTAGGTAGGGGTCTTGAATCCGAATGGATCTTCTCCTAGACGGAGGTCCCGATCTCCGAGGAGAAGTACCGTGGATGAGCAAAGGCTCTCACACACAAATATGAGCTAATCCAATGCTAACCCTCAAAGTGGGGAGGAGGAGGTCTATTTATAGTGCTAAGCCACGAAGGGGTAAGTGAGGCGAAGGGTACACGGCCTCGGCCCAAGTTCAAGACAGCGGGGTCCGGATGATCCGGATGGTGGCGGATGATCCGGTGTCGGGGTCCGGATGATCCGGGCGACCGTCCGGATGATCCGGCTTCGTCGAGGGCTTCTGTTGCCTTGGTTCATTTACCCGGATGATCCGGGAGGTCCGGATGATCCGGCCGGGCCGGATGATCCGGACGGCGTGCCCGAACGTCCGGCTGTCTTCAACAACCGCTCCATCTTCTTCTTCTCCTTTCTTCCGTCTTCTCTTCCATGCTTGACCTTGGTCCTTGGATTCTCCTTGGCCATCCTGGTTGTACCTGAGTGTATACAAGGTCCACGCATGAGGTAGTAGCCATGTCTCATATGCGGAAAGTGACGGTTCGAAGAGGAGTGAATTCACCTTGTGTCCGATGGCGCATAGTCGAGGTCTCATCTTATGTATCCTTGGGGCTTGGAGAGTAGTTGGAGTGTACATGGGGATGAACGTGGGATGCTCCGCATCAGATGGTTATCTTATGAGAGCTAACAAACTATGCATACCCGAGTCTTCTCTTCGTTTGCTCCTTTTGCAAGAGGCTCATGGCGGTGGACTCATGGGACACTTTGGACGCGACAAGACATTCGCCACGCTCTCCAAGAACTACTTTTGGCCAAAGATGTTTCGAGACGTCTCACGCTTCACCACAAGATGCTCAACATGCCGCAAAGCTAAGTCAAAAGCTCAATCTCATGGTCTTTACATGCCTCTACCTATTCCTTATCAACCTTGGGAAGACATTAGCATGGACTTTGTACTTGGTTTGCCTAGAACACAAAATGGAAAGGACTCCGTATTTGTTGTTGTGGACCGATTTTCTAAAATGGCACATTTCATTCCTTGCAACAAGCTAGACGATGCTTCACATATTGCAAATCTCTTTTGTAGGGAAATCTTGCGCCTCCATGGAGTACCAAAGTCAATCGTCTCCGATCCATGACGTCAAGTTCTTGAGTTACTTTTGGAAAACTCATTGCGCCAAGCTCGAATCAAGCTCTTGTTCTCTTCGCATAGCATCCTCAAACCGACGGCCAAGCGGAGGTGACAGAACGGACACTCTCCACTCTACTTGGCGTGTTGATCAAGAAAAACATCAAGGAGTGGGGGCGTGTCTACCCATCGCCGAAATCGCCTACAACCGCGCCAAGACATTCGACGACCGCAAGTCCCCTTCGAGGTCGTCTGCGGCTTCAACCCATTGTCCCCATTGGACATTCTACCTCTACCTCTACAAGAGCGCACAAACTCGGCGCAAGTGCCCGTGCAAGCTACATCAAGAAGATGCATGAAGATACAAGAAAAACCATCGAGCGCTAAGTACAACGACTAGCGACCAAGCTCAACATCAACAAGCAACCCATGATCTACAACATAGGCGATCTCGTGTGGCTACACCTTCGCAAGGAACGCTTCCCCAACGAACGCAAGTCCAAACTACTACCCCGAGCCGACGGACCCTTCAAGGTGTTAGCACGCTACAACAACAATGCCTACAAGCTCGACCTACCAAGCGACAAGTACAACGTGAGTGACACCTTCAACGTCAAAGACCTCTCGCCTTTCCATGGTGATAAAGAACTAGATCCGAGGTCGGATCCTTACGAAGGGAGGGGATATGATGCGGAGCATCCTTCCATCATCCCCATGGACTCTACATCGACACATCCAACCCCACAAGGACCTATGACTCGAGCACGTGCAAGAGCTCTCGAAACCGAGGTGACATCACTCCTATCACAACTCTCCTTCGATTCACATGAGACATGGTTGCTACCTCAAATGGAAACTCTATGCATACTCAGGTACCAAGGAGTCAACCATGAAGAGGCTAGGAAGCAAGGAGAACCGAGCGGAAGACATGCATGAAGGCGGAGAGGAGAAAGCAACAAGGACGAGAGGGCGGACGATCCGGATGGAGGCCCGGACGATCCGGACAGAGCTCGGATGATCCGGACCCGGTCCGGACGATCCGACTAACTCCACCGAAAGCAACGAAGCTCCCTCCGGCCGGATCATCGGACCCGTCCGGATCATCCGGACCCGTCCGATGTCGGGACCTGATGAGGACATCAATACCATTGTTACACCGCAGCCCTGTTTGCTATACATCTTGGACCAATTACTAGAGCTCGCGCCGCCAACTAAATTACCGGTACTTTCGTTTCTTGGTAATGGTTCTAATGTTCATGAGAATATGATCTTGCCTAAATTGGATACATTTGTTTTGCTTACAAATGAAGGGCCTAGCTTGGAGAAGGATGAACTTTGGAGAAAGAACAAGCAAGGAGATAATGGCATGCGCAAGAGGACAAACGGAGTTACAATTGATGATTTCAGGACTTTGAAGCCACCATAATGAGTGCATGAAGCCTTGGACAGAAATATACAAGATGCCACTTCATAAATTTCGTCCGGAGGCTATTCTAGGTCTTTGCGTCACCTTATTATTGGGCAGGGCCCATGTAATTTCGAAATACATAAGTATAGGCTATTTTTAGAGTCCGTATGTGTGGGGAAACAAGAGATAGGGTTAGTTTGGGACCCCTCCACCAAGGGCCACGAAATTCACCCCTCTTCCTCCATATATACAGCCCTTAGAACACCGTTTAGACTTTGGGTTTTGTTTAGATTAAAGTTACGCCATAGCTGCAACCCGCGTGCCGTTTGGGTTCAATGACCGGACAAAGGCGTCACAGAACCCCACCTTGATCAATAAAGCTTTCATCTTATATTACAATATCCAGTTGCAATCTCGGTTTCTTGCTTGTTCTTCGTTTGCTGCAGAGAAGCAGGCAAGCGGAGTAAATGTGTGAATATTGAAATCAAGAATCAGATAAATGTGTCTGTGATTCTAGTGTGAGTAATTATCGTATTATGGCTGTGGGTGTAACAATGGTATTGATGTCCTCATCACCCTCGTGGATGCAAGGCCCCTATCTAGGGAAGAACATCAAGGCCTCCTCTTGGAGATGAATGGTTCCTTTGTATCCTTACCCTAGTTGACTATGTATCTTGTGGATCTCATGTGTGTATGTTGATCTAGCACTTGTGTGATCGATTCCTTGTTGGTTGAGTGATTTCCTCTCGTTTTCCCGTGTTTCCTCTCGTTCTTTCGCGCGTTCTTCGTGTTCCTCCGTGAGGATCCTCTCAAGCGTGAAAGATCGACGAATTAGGGTTCCACCCTACATCATATGGTATCATGAGCCACGTTGATCACGTTTTTGGAGCCCCTACCTCGTGATTTCTAGCTTGATTTTGTTGTTTTCGTCCTAAAACCGAAAATCCCCACAAAAATACCCCAAATTTTTTTGTGATTTGTTAGTTTTGATGATGTTTTGTTGTTTTTGATCCGTGGATTCGGTGTGTAACTCGTGGATCTTGTGTTTCCCCACCTGCTCCCCCTTGAAATCCACCCAAAATCCCCGAAATCGTCAAATTCCTCCCCGTTTTCGAGTTCTTCCCGAGCAGTTCCTGATGCGGAGCATCCCACGTTCATCCCCATGTATACTCCGACTACTCTCCAAGCCCCAAGGATACATAAGATGAGACCTCGACTATGCACCATTGGACACAAGGTGAATTCACTCCTCTTCGAACCGTCACTTTCCGCATATGAGACACAGCTACTACCTCATGCATGGACCTTCCGTACACTCAGGTACAACCAAGATGACCATGGAGAATCCAAGGACCAAGGCCAAGCATGGAAGAGGAGAAGGAAGAAGAAGAATGGAGCAAGACTGGAGTTGCCCGGATCATCCGGACACCAGCCGGATCATCCGGGCCCAATGGATCATCCGGACCCTTCCCGGATCATCCGCAAATGCAATGCAAGGCAACAGAAGCCCCCGACGCGGATCATCCGGACGGTCGCCCGGATCATCCGGACCCTCGATACCCGGATCATCCGGGCCACCATCCGGATCATCCGGACCCTGCTTGTGAGAAAGGCCCAAGGGCCCATGTATCCCCCTCTCTCACTTACCCCTTCGTGGGCTAGCACTATATATACTCCCCCGCCTCCTCCTAGTTAGGGTTAGCATTGGATTAGCTCATATTTGTGTGTGAGAGCCTTTGCTCATCCACCGGTACTTCTCCTCGGAGATCAGGACCTCCGTCTAGGAGAAGATCCATTCGGATTCAAGACCCCTATCTAGGGAAGATCCCCCTCGTGGATTCAAGGCCCCTATCTAGGGAAGAACATCAAGGCCTCCTCTTGGAGATGAACGGTTCCTTTGTATCCTTACCCTAGTTGACTATGTATCTTGTGGATCTCATGTGTGTATGTTGATCTAGTACTTGTGTGATCGATTCCTTGTTGGTTGAGTGATTTCCTCTCGTTTTCCCCGTGTTTCCCCTCGTGCTTCCGCGTGTTCTTCGTGTTCCCTCCGTAGGATCCCCTCCAAACGTGAAAGATCGACGAATTAGGGTTCCACCCTACATCATATGGTATCATGAGCCACGTTAATCACGTTTTTGGAGCCCCTACCCCTCTTTTTCTAGCTTGATTTTGTGTGTTCTTGCCTAAATCCGAAAATCCCCACCAAAAATTGCCCCAAAATTTTTTGTGATTTGTTGGTTTGATGATGTTTTGTTGATTTTGATCCATGGATTTGCTTGGTTTCAAGTGGATCTAGCATTTCCCCAAGTTTCCCCACCTTCCATCCACGAAATCCCTCAAATTTTGCCCCGAAAATCATCCATTTCCGCCCAAAAATTCGTCCCCAAGAGCAAATCCCGAGCGGGATGACTTGGCCGGATCATCCGGACCTTCTCCCGGATCATCCGGACCAAGCCCGGATCAATGGACTTCCCGGACGTCCGGATAAATCACAAGACCAAAAACAGAACCGGCCGACGAACCCGGATCATCCGGACCGAGCCGGATCATCCGGACCTCCTCCGGATCATCCGGTTTACCTGAAACCGACTTGGCTGATTTTTGTTTTGTCCATAACTAATTCATCCGAACTCCGATTTTGACGTTCTTTAGCTCGTTTTGAAGCTATTGACATCCCCTATCCCACAAAAATACCACCAACACCATTTGACACCATCAACGTTTCGGAATTCTGGCATCTTTGCCTAGGTCCTCCACCATATCATCCGCATTACCACCACCGACTTCCGCAACCTAACCCATTTTGTTCCCCATAGCATTTGAGGTTGTTTGAGTAGTGACTTGAGTCTCCTAAGGTGTTTCGGCTACTTAGGGACGGTTGCTTCTTCATCAACCACCACCACCACCACTTCCACATAACCTTCCCACCATACACTTCCGACAACCCCAACTTAACCCAATTGTTGTTTGAGCTTTTTCGAGTTGTGGCTTGTGTCTCCTAAGGTGTTTCGGCTACTTAGGGATGGCAACTTCAACTCCGACTCGTGTATAGCCCATCATTCCGTCCGCATTGCCTAGTGCAACACCTCCACAGCTTTCCGCTACCACCATTTTGACATTTGTCATTTGAGATTTTGAGTTTGCGGTTTTTCCGTTTCCTAGGGTGTTTCGGCTAACTAGGAACGGGTCGACATCGGCAACACCGCCTCTCATCATTGCCAAGGACGGTAACCTCGACGACACCTTTGTATATTCATCTTGCAATTGCATTGTTAACCCCTAGCCCATTTTAAGTCCACTTACCTATCGAGACTAGCCATTTGAGTATTGCCGCAGCGTTACTTGTGCACATTAGTGGTCTACACCATCCATTGCATACATACCATATCATATTGGTATAATATCATACATTGTGTCACAATATCGTTCCCGCATATACACAATTGCTATCTTGGTTTGTGCATTGTACAAAAGTGGCCATAGAAAAAAAAGAGAAAAAGCTTATAAGCAAGAAAAAGAGAGCAAAGAGCTCGTGAGCAAGTGCCATAGCATCATACCCTTTGCACAAAAGATTGTCAAATCTACATCATATGATCTCATGCTTGAGAGAAACACCGGGAACCATACATACATAGCATACTTGGGATAGAAAGAATACCCATTTTGCATCTTATAGGTTGTGCACAAGTGTCGTATCCGCCTATTGAGCAATCGTGCTAGCGTCTCTCTTGAGTTGTGCAACACGAGCGTTTTGGTGGATTCCATATTTTGAGCTCATTTCTTGGTTGCACGACCCCATTTATCTATCCGTGTGTGTGTTTCTGTGTACCTTTCATTGCTATTGGTCTACTTGTTTCGCTTGCGAATTTGTGAATCTCTTTCAACATTATTGACTCTTGCTAACATTTTGCATTAAAGTTTTGTGCCACTATCCTCACCGAGCTCCACTATAAGCTTTACTTGTGTAGGTGTGAGAACCGACAAGGATTGGTACCAATAGTGCTATTTCATTGTCCACATTTGAGTGAACTTGATTCATCTTCAACTTTGGTCAAAGGTACATTGGTATCGTTCTTCTCTTTCTCCCACTCATATTTGCTCGAGTCTTGTGATGGATAGGCAAGGCATTCCTCTCCGGTCTCTGACGACAACAACGACGGCGTGAACAACTACATCTCCAAAGCGTCTATCTTCGATCTACAACGACAAATGCAAGGCGCACAATCAAGATTGCGAGAGCGTATCGAGAACATCTCCATCGACATTCGTCACTCTGAAGCAAGGAAAAGGGACTACATCGACAAGAAGCTTGCCGCACATAAAGAGGAGCAAGATGCAAGGATGGAGGAGATTAGAGCCTTGATCAAGTCTTCTTCCCCTTCATCATCCGCAAGACGACGACGGTCAAGCCACAAGTCTTCGGAGCGCGAAAAAGATGCAAGTGCAAATTGATAGAGGCAAAGGTGTCCCGTCTTTCGATGAGATGGTGGATTTCGCTTTGTGGAAGTCGACTTTGACGATCCGACTCTGAGCGTCGCGAGGGCGTCGGCGCCTTATGTCGCTAAACCAACTCAGGAGGTTATTGACCCGCGAGACACGATCAACGACCACGAGTGCATTTCCTGCGAGCAAGCGAAGAACAAGCAAGAAACTGAGATTGCAATCTGGATATTGCGAATATAAGATGAAAGCTTTATTGATCAAGGTGGGGTTACTGTGGCGCCTTTATGCAGTCGTTGAACACAAGCGAAATGCTGAAGTTGCAGCTATGGCGAACTTTTGATCTAAACAAAACCCCACCTTGATCAATAAAGCTTTCATCTTATATTCGCAATATCCAGATTGCAATCTCGCTTTGCTTGTTCTTCGCTTGCTCGCAGGAAATGCACTCGTGGTCGTTGATCGCGTCGCTTCGCGGGTCAATAACCTCTCGGAGTTGGTTTAGCGATTGCTAAGGCGCGACGTCCTCGCACGTTCGTAGTCGGATCGTCAAAGTCGACTTCCACAAAGCGAAATCCACCATCTCATCGAAAGACGGGACACCTTTGCCTCTATCAAGTGGTATCACAAATCGTCCTCGTCCACATCTACATGGCGATCACCATCACGTTCATGATCATCACCGCCATGAAGGGCAAGTCACCTCCAAGCAACATGTGCACGACGACGACGGACGACATCTCCTACGAGCTCAAGCACGACAACGACATCATCATCATGAAGATGCTCCTGGCGCAAATGCACAAGTCCCAACAAGACCTACTTCACGCCAAGTCCAAGCTTCAAGAGCACAAAAGAAGATCGCGAGATGACCACCACCAAGGCGGCGCTACGGCTACACCAACCACTTTGGCATCTTCGCCAAGTGCTATCAAGGCATCTTAAGCCTTTGGATGTACAGGCATCTTCGCCTACTTCCCACGATGCGCCTACATCGACTTCATCAAGTCCAAGGCGACTACCTATGAGAGAGGTGACACTTCCATCTTGAAGCCCCTCAAGGAAGATGGCCGAGCATGGGAAACTCCCTTCGTCATGGAGGCGAGCTATGAGGTGCCACATCATATGGGCCTCCAACAACAAGGCGATGACGAGAAGGTCGAGCAAGGGCCATCCCCTTGACCACGGCGATAGGAGTTGAGCATGGAGACATTTGCACCAACATCTCTCCGACACCCACATATGTTGAGATGCCCCAAGTGCCATGTGAGGAGAGCCACGACCCCATGAGTGACATGAGTGACTCCACCATACGTGACATTGAGAGCACCTCCTATGAGAGGATGAGTGTGACCACCACTAGCCCCACACATGAGAGCATGCCACACATCCTATGTGAGGTTGAGCGCCCCTTGAGTGACTCCACCAACCATATGAGTGAGAGCATCTTTGAGGGAGTGAGTGAGCCACTACACTTAGTGAGTGAGGTAGTTGACACGGCATGTGAGGCCACTATGATTTCTAACGACTTAACATCTAATCCTAGTGTGTTTTCTTCTTTGGTGCTAGGTCTCCTACATGACGACACGCCTACCATTGATGAGTCCATACCTCCTATGGAGACGACGATGGCCATGATGGACGATGATGCACCCCCCACATGGTTCCATCAAGATGAAGATGAGAACAGGGCGATCTTCAACACCTCACCTACAACACATGAGCGACGCTCCCAAGGTAGCATAGGTGATGGTGCTTCTCTTGTCCCACTAGTGGGCGCTCTTGGCGATGATTGCTCCCATGATGTTGACCCACCTATTACCATGCTTCATGCTAGTGAAACTCCTTCATGCCTTGACTTACCTATTTATGATGAATATGATGATGAGCATGTTGAGTTGCCTAGTTGTGATGCTATGCTTCATAGGATATCATGTGAAAATTCTATTGGTCACTTCATGTTTGACAATCCATTGAACTTGTCATATGCTATGAGTGAGATCTCCCATATTGCATCATTTCAATCTCAACATAGTAACTATGCATGCCCCATTAAAATAAATCCCATTTGCACCTATGGCATAGATGACGAGATGATGGTCATTGGCTTTTGTTTTTCATGTGATGATATTGCCATGCTTCCTTTACATGATTTGCGCAATTCATCCAATATGTCATGCCATGATCACATTGTTCCAAATATGCATTGTTTTGGATGTTGTCAATATTCTCCACGTGATGTTGCTACTCATGCTCATGAGGAGACCCCCATAGTTTCCTCATACATATTAGGAGATCTTGACACATTTCATACTTTGCATGATTCCCATGATAGTATGCACCATATGCATTCCATGATTAACAATGCTCTAGATATTACTCGTGATGCATTACATCCTTTCAGTCTCCATTATGACATACATCATAACAAACCTATCATGATGGATGACATGTTTCTATATCACGCATCTCATTTATTTGAGAATTGGATATTTGGTTCTAACCAACACAAGCACGTATGCATCATGATGGATGATGTGTACATCTACCACGCACACACAATTTTCCCTTTGCCTTTGTTTTGTGTAGGTACCCATGTATACTCGTCGACCTCTCAATCCCAAGAGTTGACGAAACGAGCTCTTGAGAGCAATGATGACTTGGGATCCCGTGGACTATCCTCACCACCGTCCCCTTCATGCAAGGACTACGCGCAACTCCTCTACTTGGCTCTCACACGGCTATGGGCCATTTACCACTTGTCACCTTATTGATAGAGGCGGGGTGTCCCGATCTTTCGATGAGATGGTGGATTTCGCTTTGGTGGAAGTCGACTTTGACGATCCGACTACGAACGTGCGAGGACGTCGCGCCTTAGCAATCGCTAAACCAACTCAGAGAGGTTATTGACCACGCGAGCACGATCAACGACCACGAGGTCTATTTCCTGCGAGCAAGCGAAGAACAAGCAAGAAACTGAGATTGCAATCTGGATATTGCGAATATAAGATGAAAGCTTTATTGATCAAGGTGGGGTTACTGTGGCGCCTTTATGCAGTCGTTGAACACAAGCGAAATGCACGCGAAGTTGCAGCTATGGCGAACTTTTAATCTAAACAAAACCCAAGTCTAAGCGGTGCCCTAAGGGCTGTATATATGGAGGAAGAGGGGTGAATTTCGTGGCCCTTGGTGGAGGGTCGAAACTAACCCTATCTCTTGTTTCCCCACACATCGGACTCTAAAATAGCCTATACTAATGTATTTCGAAATTACATGGGCCTGGCCCAATAATAAGGTGACGAGCACCTAGAATAGCCTCTGGGACGAATATTATGAAGTGGCATCTTGTATATTTCGTCCAAGGCTTCATGCACTCCTTATGGTGGCTTCAAAGTCCTGAAATCATCACTTGTAACTCCGTTCTTGATCTCCTTGCGCATGCCATCAACTCCATGTGTGTTCTTGCTCCAATGTTCATCCTTCTCCAAGCTAGTCCCTTCATTTGTAAGCAAAACAAATGTATCCAATTTAGGCAGCATCATATTCTCATGAACATTAGAATCATTACCAAGAAACGAAAGTACCTGGTAATTTAGTTGGCGTGCGCGAGCTCTAGTAATTGGTCCAGTATGTATAGCAGCAGGGGTTGTGGGTGTAACAATGGTATTGATGTCCTCATCACTTATGCTCATTTTACCGTGCACTTTGCATGCTATGCTTACTTCTATGCCTTTGCCATGCAATTGTGACCCTTGCTTGCATTTACCCATGATGAACCATGATGATATCCCATTGTGTATTTGCATGCTTGGTGGAGATCCTTGTTGCTTTTGCCATGTTTATCATGTGCCCCATGCTATTGATGCTTGTTGTGTTGGGAGAGTCATGATGACCCATTGCTATTTGCATATGGCCTCTCGCCAATACATTGATGATATTTTTCTCATATCTTGCTTTCATGCTTGTGACATGTCATGTCCATTATTCATGGCCACTATTTGCACACATGACATGCTTGCCATGATTCCTTCTAGTATGTTGCATCTTCGCACTACTAGCTTGCTTGACTTGACCGCTATGATTGCTTGCTATGTTGCATCACCCATGTTCCACTATTACTTGCTTTCTTGGGTTGATGACATAGATGTTGATGCCTCTCACTTGATTTGTCATGATCATTGCCTCTTGTCTCCATTAGTTGCATCTCTCATCTCACCTTGTGAGTGCCAACTTGATATGCTTATTGATCTTGGAGACTTGGACACTTTACTTGTGATGCATGCTTGTTTGATTGAGCCTATTGCATTTGGTTGTTCTTGCATCATATGCCTCCATACTATGACACACTCCCTTGTACTTTCTTATGATGAGCATGATGTGTACATTTGTTGGGTATCTTACCACTCGAATGATAGGTTTTGCATTTCCGCTAACCTCATTTGTTTTTCCGAGTGTTTGTCATGTTCTTTCATTTTGAAGGTTTCACAAGGCGATGCCGTTATGCGACATATTGGTTATGTGAAGGCATACATGATGTGCGACACCAACATCTTCGAAACATTCTCATAAAGGTGAACTCCTTCTCTTTGAGCAATCCTCAAATATGCATATTGGATGGGTCACTCTTTCATTGTTGTTTCCTTCTTGTTGTCTACATGATACATCTCGTGAATGGAGGAGCGACATTGGAGATTGGCTACATGGACCTTCACATTGAGGAGCGCTTGCACTTATTGGATGCACCTTCGGCACTCCACTCATGCCTCGACATCGAGCCTTGGTACACCAACACCTTCATATTTGTTGATTGTGCTCACACATATCATGCTCGACGGACATATCATACTCACCACAAGTTTGCACCCCATGCATGGATTGACTCACATTGTGATTGCCTTGTTGCATCTTGTATTACCATGTCATCCATGATATATGAGCTTGTTCACTTCCTTAGCAAATTTGTTGTGATCTTCCTTGCTGGCATATTCATACATCATGATGATGAGGACATCAATACCATTGTTACACCCACAGCCCCTGCTGCTATACATACTGGACCAATTACTAGAGCTCACAAGACGCCAACTAAATTACTGGTACTTTCGTTTCTTGGTAATGATTCTAATGTTCATGAGAATATGATGTGCCTAAATTGGATACATTTGTTTTGCTTACAAATGAAGGGCCTAGCTTGGAGAAGGATGAACATTGGAGCAAGAACACACATGGAGTTGATGGCATGCATAAGGGAATCAAGAACGGAGTTACAAGTGATGATTTCAGGACTTTGAAGCCACCATAAGGAGTGCATGAAGCCTTGGACGAAATATACAAGATGCCACTTCATAATATTCGTCCATAGGCTATTCTAGGTGTCACGTCACCTTATTATTGGGCCAGGCCCATGTAATTTCGAAATACATTAGTATAGGCTATTTTAGAGTCCGTATGTGGGGAAACAAGAGATAGGGTTAGTTTGGACCCTCCACCAAGGGCCACGAAATTCACCCCTCTTCCTCCATATATACAGCCCTTAGGGCACCGCTTAGACTTGGGTTTTGTTTAGATCAAAAGTTCGCCATAGCTGCAACTTCGCGTGCCGTTTGTGTTCAACGACTGACAAAGGCGTCCACAGAACCCCACCTTGATCAATAAAGCTTTCATCTTAAATTCGCAATATCCAGATTGCAATCTCAGGTTTCTTGCTTGTTCTTCGTTTGCTCGCAGGAAATAGACCCTCGTGGTCGTTGATCGTGCTCGGCGTGGTCAATAACCTCTCGGAGTTGGTTTAGCGATTGCTAAAGCGCGGCGTCCTCGCACGTCGTAGTCGGATCGTCAAAGTCGACTTCCACCAAAGCGAAATCCACCATCTCATCGAAAGACGGGACACCTTTGCCTCTATCAAGTGGTATCAGATTTCCGGGTTGCTCGGTGAGATTTTACAGCTTTTAAGTAGTTTAGATCGAGTCTGTTCTTCATACCTACAGTCCACGAAAAAGCCAAAAAAATTAGGGTTAGGTCATCATATCCGAACCAATCGAGCCTTTGCATAATCTTTTACGTATTTGCGTTGTTGAATTTGCGGTTGCATCGTCGTGTCTAGTTCTTGGTCTTAGAGTCTAGTCTTTTAGAGTTTGAGTTACGGTCATAAGTTGTCACGCCGCCGCACCATCATCATCGCCCCTGCCATCTACCACCACCGCTTATCCGCCACCGCTTCGAATCCGTATCCATATACCACCACCGCTATCATATACCACCACCGCTGCCATATCCTACCACCATATATCCGCCACCAATCCGAGTTCCTTGCATATTAGGTTTGTTTTCGAGATCCATCTAATTTCCGATTCGTGTTTCCTTGTCTGAGTAGGTTTCGGATTCCAGCAATCTTTTGTTGTCCGTAGAAGAGGCTGGTTTCCAAAAAAGAGTCCGAAACCACCCTCCGTTTAGGCCCAAAATTTTCCAAAACGCATGCGGGATAAAAATTTTACGGCTATCCTATTTTAGGTGTGTCTAAGCGTATTGAGACGATCGCCGTTATAGAAAGTTTTTTTGACCCGTTTCGATTTTGGGTCCCGGTCAAAAAAAAAATTGTCGAAAAATTTCGTGCCCATCCTGTCGGTTTGACACAGGAAGAGTTTTGAGACACTCGCCATTATAGTGATTTTTCGCAAAAAAAAGCGCAAAAAAAGCGAAAAAAAAATTCAGAGTGTGCTCCTCCCTTGTTTACGTCAGCGCCGTGATTTTGTTAGTGTTCTAGGCTCGCGTCTCTAGCACGGTCTAGCCTAGGACCAGACAAGATCTGCCGTCGTTGGCGTTTATTCAACTTTGCATCTCTGAATTGATTATTGCTGACCCTTTTTGCTACCATATTATAAGCCTTCCCAGCTCCACATACATCTACGTCGTGCGTTTGACTCTCCCTGGCAATCGCTCTTTCCAAGCTTTTGAGAGTTTTGATTACAACGGTTGCCGATCACCGCCTGCTGCTGGGTAAGTGATGAGGACATCAATACCATTGTTACATCCACAGCCCCTACTGTTACATATACGGGACCAATTACTAGAGCTCGCGCACGTCAATTAAATTACCAGGTACTTTCGTTTCTTGGTAATGATTCTAATGTTCATGAGAATATGATGCTGCCTAAATTGGATACATTTGTTTTGCTTACAAATGAAGGGCCTAGCTTGGAGAAGGGTGAACATTGGAGCAAGAACACGCATGGAGTTGATGGCATGCTAAGGGATCAAGAACGGAGTTACAAGTGATGATTTCAGGACTTTGAAGCCACCATAAGGAGTGCATGAAACCTTGGACGAAATATACAAGATGCCACTTCATAATATTCGTCCATAGGCTATTCTAGGTGCTGCGTCACCTTATTATTGGGCCAGGCCCATGTAATTTCGAAATACATTAGTGTAGGCTATTTTTAGAGTCCGTATGTGTGGGAAAACAAGAGATAGGGTTAGTTTCGGACCCCTCCACCAAGGGCCACGAAATTCACCCCCTCTTCCTCCATATATACAGCCCTTAGGGCACCGTTTAGACTTGGGTTTTGTTTAGATCAAAAGTTCGCCATAGCTGCAACTTCGCGTACTTCGTTTGTGTTCAACGACCAGACAAAGGCGTCACAGAACCCCACCTTGATCAATAAAGCTTTCATCTTATATTCGCAATATCCAGTTGCAATCTCGGTTTCTTGCTTGTTCTTCGTTTGCTCGCAGAAATAGACCCTCGTGGTCGGGTTGATCGTGCTCGGCATGGTCAATAACCTCTCGGAGTTGGTTTAGCGATTGCTAAGTGCGGCGTCCTCGCCGCTTCGTGGTCGGATCGTCAAAGTCGACTTCCACCAAAGCGAAATCCATCATCTCATCGAAAGACGGGACACCTTTGCCTCTATCAAGTGGTATCAGATTTCCGGGTTGCTCGGTGAGATTTTACGATTTTTCGTAGTTTAGATCGAGTCTGTTCTTCATACCTACAGTCCACGAAAAAGCCAAAAAAATTAGGGTTAGGTCATCATATCCGAACCAATCGAGCCTTTGCATAATCTTTTACGTATTTGCGTTGTTGAATTTGCGGTTGCATCGTCGGTGTCGAGTTGCTGGTCTTAGAGTCTAGTCTTTTAGAGTTTGAGTTACGGTCATAAGTTGTCACGCCGCCGCACCATTATCATCGCCCCTGCCATCTACCACCACCGCTTATCCGCCACCGCTTCGAATCCGTATCCATATACCACCACCGCTGCCATATACTACCACCATATATCCACCACCAATCCGAGTTCCTTGCATATTAGGTTTGTTTTCGAGATCCATCTAATTTCCGATTCGTGTTTCCTTGTCTGAGTAGGTTTCGGATTCCAGCAATCTTTTGCTGTCCGTAGAAGAGGCTGGTTTCCAAAAAAAAGAGTCCGGAAACCACCCTCCGTTTAGGCCCAAAATTTTCCAAAAACGCATGGGATAAAAACATTTCTGGCTATCCTATTTTTAAGTGTTTCTAAGCGTATTGAGCGATCGCCGTTATAGAAAGTTTTTTGACCCGTTTCAGTTTTTGGGTCCGGCGATAAAAAAAAAAATTTTGGTCGAAAAATTTCGTGCCCATCTTGTCGATTTGACACAGGAAGAGTTTTGAGACACTCGCCATTATAGTGATTTTTCGCAAAAAAAAAGAGAGCAGCAAAAAAAAAAAAAGCAAAAAAAAAAAGAAAAAAAAAAATCAGAGTGTGCTTTTCCTTTGTTTACGTGCTTGCCCGTGATTTTGTTAGTGTTCTAGGCTCGCGTCTCTAGCACGGTCTAGCCTAGGACCAACCAAGACCGTCGTTGGCGTTTATTCAACTTTGCATCTCTGAATTGATTATTCTTGACCCTTTTGCTACCATATTATAAGCCTTCCCAGCTCCACATACATCTGCGTCGTGCGTTGGACTCTCCACGTAATCGCTATATCCAAGCTTTGAGAGTTTTGACTACAACGGTTGCCGATCACCACCGCTTTGGGTAAGAACTGTAAGAATTTGAGATTTGCTTCACGGATTTGTGACCGCCCACCACACCACCACCACCACTTCCTAGTAGTCAGAGGATCATATTCTTGTGTGTTTCTATTGCTGCTAACCATGGCAGGAACACAGCCGATGAGACTGATTGGGAGAACGACAAACAAACAGCTACATGATAAGTTTCAAAGAAATGATGATTGGACAGTGCAAGATGTGGTAAACAGATTTGACGAGGCCATGGAGAAGATAGATGGCATTGAGAAGACGTTTGAAACAAAGCTTGATAGCAAGTTTGATGAATTGCTCGTGCGTTTTCCACAACCACCGCCGGCTGCACCTATCGCACCTCTGCAACGACAACAACTACGCCCCTACCGAATCGGTATGGACGAGCTCAGCGTGTTCCTATTGAGCCAGACAAAATTCTGGTGCCGCTGCTAATGTTTGGTGCATCTTTGGCTCCTCGCTACTGCTGCTGCTTGTACCGACGAGGATGATTACGTGGAACATTACGAGGATGAGGTTGATCAACATCGAACTCGTGCAACCACCAGCACCACAACCACCGGTCGTCCACATGCAAATAATGGCAATGTTAGGGCTCCCCCTCAGTACGAGATCATGACCATCTCCCTAAACTGAAATTGAATATTCCACCATTTGAGGGTAGATATGTTCACGATATATATCTTACTTGGGAGTTAGAAACTGAACAACGATTTACATGTTTACAATATCCCGAGGAGAGACGTGTTCTGCTGCTGTTTGTGCTTTCACTAGCTTTGCATGTGTTTGGTGGTCCGAACATTGTAGATTATATCCTGTTCCAGCTACTTGGGCTGCTTTGAAAACTGCTATGCGTGCTCGTTGGGTTCCACCATATTATCAACGTGAATTACTTCAAAAATTGCAGCGTTTAAGACAAGGAAAAATTCTGTAGAAGAATATTATCGGGAATTACAAACTGGCTTGATTAGATGTGGTATTGTTGAGGAGAATGAAGCTATGCTTGCACGTTTTACGGGTGGATTAAATAGAGATTCAGACCATTCTAGACTATAAGGATTATAATAATATCACTCGTTTATTCCATCTTGCTTGTAAAGCTGAATGTGAAGTCAGGATCGATGTGCATTGGCGCCGCACTAACTTTTCTGCAGGTCGACCTTCATCATGGACACCACGTGCATCATCTACTTCCACCGCACCATCACCTCCTTCAGTGCCACCTCCAACCGTGATACAAGAAAGGGCACAATCACCACTATCGCCAAGAGCACACTGCCGGGCCTGCCAGAGCTCTTCTTCTTCCATGGCGTCAACAGGCACACAAGTGATATTATTTGTCGTCGTTGTAAGGGAAGAGGACATTTTCTTGAGAGAATGCAAATCTCAGCGTGTGATGATTGCTACGAGGATGGTGGGTATGAGTCCGCTAGTGACTATGATGAGGAGACTTTGGCTCTTATTACACATGAGGAACACGGTGGAGATGATTACGATCATGAGACACAATACATGGCTCTGAAGATCTTGACAGTATGAATGTTTAGTTGCTCAACGTGTTTTGAGTGTGCAGGTTACACAAGCTGAGCAAAATCGGAGGCATAATTTGTTCCATACAAAGGAGTTGTGAAGGAACGTTCTATTCAAGCGTCATCATAGATGGAGGAGCTGCAACAACTTGGCTAGCATGGAGATGGTGGAGAAGCTATCTCTCACCACAAGACCACATCCACATCCTTACTACATCCAATGGTTCAACAACAGCGGCAAGGTGAAGGTAACACGTCTTGTTAGTGTGCATTTTAGTATCTCTACATATGCTGATTATGTTGATTGTGATGTGGTACCTATGCAAGCATGTTCCTTGTTACTTGGTAGACCATGGCAATTTGATAAAATTCATACACCATGGTAGAAACAATCAAGATACTCTTGTTCATAAGGATAAAAATATTACTTTGCTTCCTATGACTCCTGAGTCCATTTTGAAAGATGATATTAATAGAGCTAATAAAGCAAAACAGGAGAAAAATAAGAGTGAAAATCAGATTGTGGCAAAAGAATTTGAGCAACACATGAAGCCTAATAATAAACCATCTACTGTTGCTTCAAATTAAATTGAAAAGTGCATGTTTACTTGCCACCAAATCTGATATTGATGAGCTAGATTTTGGCAAATCTATTTGCTATGCTTTTGTGTGCAAAGAGGCATTATTTTCATTCGAGGACGTGCCTTCCTCTTTGCCCCTCTCTGTCACTAACATTTTGCAGAGTTCGCGACGCCTTTCCACAAGGCGTGCCACCGGATTACCACCTATTCGAGGGATTGAGCATCAAATTGACTTAATTCGGTGCATCATTACCCAACCGTGCACCATACCGTACCAATCCGGAGGAGACGAAGGAGATTATCGTCAAGTCACAGGAGCTGCTCGACAAAGGTTATATCTGCGAATCCCTTAGTCCTTGTGTTGTTCCTATTATTCTAGTGCCGAAAAGGATGGTACGTCACGTATGTGTGTTGATTGTAGAGGCATCAATAATATTACTATTCGTTATCGTCACCCTATTCCTAGGCTAGATGATATGCTTGATGAATTGAGTGGCTCTACAATATTCTCCAAAGTTGATTTATGTAGTGGATACCATCAAATTCGTATGAAATTGGGAGATGAATGGAAAACAGCATTTAAAACTAAGTTTGGATTATATGAGTGGTTAGTCATGCCTTTTGGGTTAACTAATGCACCTAGTACTTTCATGAGATTAATGAGCGAAGTTTTACGTGCTTTCATTGGACGATTTGTGGTAGTTTATTTTGATGATATACTGATTTATAGCAAATCTTTGGAAGAACATTTGGAACATTTACGTGCTGTTTTTAATGCTCTCGTGATGCACGTTTGTTTGGTAACCTTGGGAAGTGCACCTTTTGCACCGAATCGAGTATCTTTTCTTGGCTATGTTGTTACTCCACAGGAATTGAAGTTGATAAAGCCAAGATTGAAGCTATTGAGAGTTGGCCGCAGCCCAAAACGGTCACACAAGTGAGGAGTTTCCTTGGCCTCGCTGGTTTCTATAGGCGTTTTGTGAGAGATTTCAGCACCATTGCTGCACCTCTCAACGAGCTTACAAAGAAGGATGTGCCTTTTGTTTGGGGTACCGCACGGGAAGAAGCCTTCACGGTATTGAAAGCTAAGTTGACACATGCTCCTTTACTCCAACTTCCTGATTTTAATAAGACTTTTGAGCTTGAATGTGATGCTAGTGGAATTGGATTAGGAGGTGTGTTATTACAAGATGGCAAACCTGTTGCATACTTTTACGAAAAATTGAATGGGCCTAGTCTGAATTATTCTACTTATGATAAAGAATTATATGCTCTTGTTCGGACTTTAGAAACATGGCAACATTATTTATGGCCCAAAGAATTTGTTATACATTCGATCATGAATCTTTGAAACATATTAAAAGTCAAGCTAAACTGAATCGTAGACATGCTAAATGGGTTGAATTCATTGAGACTTTCCCTTATGTCATTAAACACAAGAAGGGTAAAGAAAATGTTATTGTTGATGCATTGTCTCGTCGCTATACTATGCTTTCACAACTTGACTTTAAAATATTTGGTTTGGAGACCATCAAAGATCAATATGTGCATGATGTTGATTTTCAAGATGTATTGCAGAATTGTAAAGAAGGAAGAACATGGAACAATTTCGTCGTTAATGATGGATTTGTGTTCGTGCTAACAAGCTATGCATTCCAGCTAGCTCCGTTAGTCTTTTGTTGTTGCAGGAGGCGCATGGAGGAGGACTAATGGGACACTTTGGCGTGAAGAAGACGGAGGACGTACTTGCTACACATTTCTTTTGGCCAAAGATGAGGCGGGATGTTGAGCGTTTTATTGCTCATTGCACTACATGTCAAAAAGCTAAGTCACGACTCAATCCTCATGGTTTATATATGCCTTTGCTGTACCTAGTGTTCCTTGGGAGGATATATCTATGGACTTTGTTTTAGGTTTACCTAGAACAAAGAAGGGAGGATAGCATATTTGTTGTCGTGGATAGATTCTCGAAAATGGCACACTTTATACCATGTCATAAAAGCGATGATCTTTGTCAATGTTGCTGATTTGTTCTTTCGTGAAATTATTAAGCTTGCATGGTGTGCCAAATACTATTGTTTCAGATCGTGATACTAAATTTCTTAGCCACTTTTGGAGATGTTTATGGGCTAAGTTGGGGACTAAACTCTTTTAGTACTACTTGTCACCCCAAACCGATGGACAAACTGAAGTAGTCAATAGAACATTGTCTACTATGCTTAGGGCTGTTCTAAAGAATAATAAGAAAATGTGGGAGGAATGCTTGCCTCATATTGAATTTGCTTATAATCGTTCATTGCATTCTACTACTAAGATGTGCCCTTTTGAAGTTGTGTATGGTTTCCTACCTCGTGCACCTATTGATTTATTGCCTCTTCCATCTTCGGAGAAGGTTAATTTTGATGCTAAAGAACGTGCTGAATTGATTTTAAAAATGCATGAGTTAACTAAGGAAAACATTGAGCGTATGAATGCTAAATATAAACTTGTTTGGAGATAAGGGTAGAAAACATGTTGTGTTTGCACCGGAGATCTTGTTTGGTTACATTTGCGTGAGGATAGATTTCTGATTTGCGCAAATCAAAGCTAATGCCACGTCTGCTGGTCCCTTTAAGGTGTTGGAGAAAGTAAATGATAATGCATATAAACTTGAGCTGCTGCAGATTTTGGGGTTAGTCCCACTTTTAACATTGCAGATTTGAAGCCATATTTGGGTGAGGAAGATGAACTTCCGTCGAGGACGACTTCATTTCAAGAAGGGAGGATGATGAGGACATCAATACCATTGTTACACCCACAGCCCCTGCTGCTATACATCTTGGACCAATTACTAGAGCTCACAAGACGCCAACTAAATTACGGTACTTTCGTTTCTTGGTAATGATTCTAATGTTCATGAGAATATGATGCTGCCTAAATTGGATACATTTTTTTTTGCTTACAAATGAAGGGCCTAGCTTGGAGAAGGATGAACATTGGAGCAAGAACACACATGGAGTTGATGGCATGCGCAAGGGAATCAAGAACGGAGTTACAAGTGATGATTTCAGGACTTTGAAGCCACCATAAGGAGTGCATGAAGCCTTGGACGAAATATACAAGATGCCACTTCATAATATTCGTCCATAGGCTATTCTAGGTGCTGCGTCACCTTATTATTGGGCCAGGCCCATGTAATTTCGAAATACATTAGTATAGGCTATTTTTAGAGTCCGTATGTGTGGGGAAACAAGAGATAGGGTTAGTTTCGGACCCCTCCACCAAGGGCCACGAAATTCACCCCCTCTTCCTCCATATATACAGCCCTTAGGGCACCGTTTAGACTTGGGTTTTGTTTAGATCAAAAGTTCGCCATAGCTGCAACTTGGCGTTTCGTTTGTGTTCAACGACTGGACAAAGCGTCCACAGTAACCCCACCTTGATCAATAAAGCTTTCATCTTAAATTCGCAATATCCAGATTGCAATCTCAGTTTCTTGCTTGTTCTTCGTTTGCTCGCGAAATAGACCCTCGTGGTCGTTGATCGTGCTCGGCGTGGTCAATAACCTCTCGGAGTTGGTTTAGCGATTGCTAATGCGACGCCCTCGCAGACGCTCGTAGTCGGATCGTCAAAGTCGACTTCCACCAAAGCGAAATCCACCATCTCATCGAAAGACGGGACACCTTTGCCTCTATCACATGATCATATTGCCCACCATCAATTGCATGATAACATATACATATGGAGCATCCATTGCCATATTCATGCTATTGATAAACCGTCTCACTATGACATCATTTTGCACCGCGGTTGCATTAATCATATTTACAACACATTTGTGTGCACAATGATTGCATTTCCTCCCATGAGTGCTTTGCATCTCATTCTAGATCATCTTGATAAGCTTCATGCGCTTTGTCACAACCAATCTTGCCGCACGGACTCATTCTTACATGATGGACACTTTGTGTGCGCTAACCATTGTATTTCCGAGTGTTGCTCATGTTTGCTCTTTTTGCATGTCTTTTACTCCGGCGACACCTTGGACTACGCGGATTGCACCATGCCTTCAACTTCGTCCAACTACAAGTCCGTCTACGACAAACGTTTCCATGGTGATGAGGATCACGATCCGAGGTCGGATCTTTCCCAAGGGGGGGGATATGATGCGGAGCATCCCACGTTCATCCCCATGTACACTCCGACTACTCTCCAAGCCCCAAGGATACATAAGATTAGACCTCGACTATGCACCATTGGACACAAGGTGAATTCACTCCTCTTCGAACCGTCACTTTCCGCATATGAGACACGGCTACTACCTCATGCATGGACCTTGCGTACACTCAGGTACAACCAAGATGACCATGGAGAATTGATAGGGGCGGGGTGTCCCGATCTTTCGATGAGATGATAACTATCGATTTGGTGGAGACGACTTTGACGATCCGACTACAAACGTGCACGACGTTGCGCCTTAGCAATCGCTAAACCAACTCCGAGAGGTTATTGACCACGCCGGAGCACAATCAACCTGACCACGAAGGTCTATTCCTGCAAGCAATCGAAGAACAAGCAAGAATATGATAAAAGCAATCTGAATATTGCGAGTATGTATGAAGTATTGATAAAGATGGGGATCCGTAAGCGGTCTTGGTCTGGTCGTTGGACACAAACGAAGTACACGAAGTTGCAATGGCTAACTTTTAACTAAACAAATCCCAAGGAAAAAGCTACTAGATGGATCTACTTATATAGGAGCAAGGGAGGCGGCCAAGGAGGTGGGAGAACGTCCCAAGGCAGCCTAAAACTAACCCTAGGTCGTACAAGGCCAATGGGCCCAAGTGGAGGTGACGTAACACCTTTGGACTTGTAGTTTGACTCGGATTCTGGTGCAGCGTCAGATTGTTTCGTCTATAACTCAACGCTCCGGACGTATTTTAAGGTGATTCCAATTGTGCTGGAAAGAGCATGAAATCTACTTTCCAACAAAAAAAGAATCACCCAATTCGGAGTCCGTATGAAAAAGTTGTTGCCGTTTTGAGTCAGGTATGTCTGTGCAGTCCGAATCTGAATCCAGAAAGTGAGAGACTTGGACTGTATCTTCTCTTGGCCCAAAAGTGACGTGAGAAGACTTTTTGAACAGCACCTAAACTTACCCTTTTCCCTTATCTTCATATGTGGATTGTACAAATGTCCCATACACCTGCAATTAGACAAAACACAAAAGTATGTGAAGTATTTTTGTTCTGGATAACATAAATATATTATTGAATAGTTTGCACTAGGAATCACCTGACAAATATGCATGTATGCAATATTTTTGGTCTTATCCAACGTAGTCATGTCCTCATCAAGAATCCAAGGACCAAGGCCAAGCATGGAAGAGGAGAAGGGAGAAGAAGAATGGAGCAAGACTGGAGTTGCCCGGATCATCCGGACACCCAGCCGGATCATCCGAGCCCAGCCGGATCATCCGGACCCTTCCCCGGATCATCCGGGTAAATGCACCGAAGGCAACAGAAGCCCTCCCAACGAAGCCGGATAATCCGGACGGTCGCCCGGATCATACGGACCCTCGACACCCGGATCATCCGGGCCATCATCCGGATCATCCGGACCCTGCCTGTGCGCAGAGAAAGGCACAAGGGCCCATGTATCCCCCTCTCTCACTTACCCCTTCGTGGGCTAGCACTATATATACTCCCCCGCCTCCTCCTAGTTAGGGTTAGCATTGGATTAGCTCATATTTGTGTGTGAGAGCCTTTGCTCATCCACCGGTACTTCTCCTCGGAGATCAGGACCTCCGTCTAGGAGAAGATCCATTCGGACTCAAGACCCCTATCTAGGGAAGATCCCCCTTGTGGATTCAAGGCCCCTATCTAGGGAATAACATCAAGGCCTCCTCTTGGAGATGAACGGTTCCTTTGTATCCTTACCCTAGTTGACTATGTATCTTGTGGATCTCATGTGTGTATGTTGATCTAGTACTTGTGTGATCGATTCCTTGTTGGTTGAGTGATTTCCTCTCGTTTTCCCCGTGTTTCCCCTCGTGCTTCCGCGTGTTCTTCGTGTTCCCTCCGTAGGATCCCCTCCAAACGTGAAAGATCGACGAATTAGGGTTCCACCCTACATCAGTTCCCGTGCGTGGTTGACCTGCCCGGATCATCCGGACCAAGTCCCGGATCATCCGGACTCGCCCGGATCATCCGCTTCTGTGCGGCAAACTGCTGTTCTGCCTACCTCCACCACCACCACCACCCACACATACATACATCCTCCCCACCCCATCTACCACCACTTCCACTCACCAAACCCCAGGACAAAACCTCCGTACTACCATTCGAAGTTGAGTTCGACAATTTGAGTGAGATTTCCGTGTCCTTTTGTGTTTCGGCTATTTAGGCGCGGTGTGACATCAACAACAAACGCTCATTTTGGTCGACTACCCAGCTTCGCTACGGACGGTAACATCGACGACATCTTTGTCATACCTTGCAATTGCATTGATAACCATCACATACCATCTTTTGCGTTGCTTACCCACCGAGACTAGCCATTGAGTATTGCCGGCAACGTGACTTGTGCACATTAGTTGCATACACCATATCATACATACAATCGAGGTGCATATCTCGGAATCAACTTGTGTGTCACAAAGTTGTCATCGCATACACAATTGCTATCTTAGTTCGTCAAGTTTGCATAAGAAAAGAGCTGAAAAGAGAAAGAGCCACTCAAGCTTTTAAGCAAAGAGAAAAGATAAGCAAAGAGCTTATAAGCAACAAGCATAGCATCATACAACATTAAGATTGTCATATAAGATCATCTTGGATCATTGCACCGAAATACCATACATATAGTATACTTGGGATAGAGATCGTTGCATTTTTGCCTAGTAGGTTGTGCACAAGCTCCGTATCCGCCTATTGTGCAATCGTGCTAGCGTCTCTCTAGTATTGTGCAACAAGAGCATTTTCGTGGATTCCACATTTTGGCTCATTTTGGTTTGCACAATCCCATTTATCTATTTATGTGTGTGTTTCGTGTACCACCACTTGCTTGGTCTACTTGTTGCATATGCTGAATTTGCGAATCTTCTTCAACATTTTTGAGTCAAGCTAACGATTGCAATCAATTTTGTGCCACCATCCTAACCAAGCTCCACCAAAAGCTTTTACTTGTGTAGGTGTGAGAATCGACAAGGATCGGTACCAATAGTGCTATTTCATTGTCCGCATTTGAGTGAACTTGATTCATCTTCAACTTCGTCAAAGGTACATTGGTATTCATTCTTCTCCTTCTACCACTCACAATTTGCTTAAAATGATGGATAGGCCAAGTTCTTCTACAAATCCACTCTTCATCGAGCAAGACGACGACATGTCATCATCGTCACCAAGAGCCACCTCTTTGGCGCAACAAGCTCTCCATCAAGAGCAACAAGCAATGAGCGAACGATCGACAACCTCTCCACCGACTTGCGACTCTCGAAAGCGTGCACGAGATTACTTCGACAACAAACTCGACGCGCACAAGAAAGAGAATGATGCAAGAATGGACGAGATCCGCGCCTTGTTGGGGAACCGGCGTACTTTTACCTCTTCACACTCAAGACGGAGCCACTCAAGTCGCCACTCCGACGACTCCTTCTCCGACACAAGTACACCGTCATCGAACATTCTTCGTCGAGCCGCGCGTCAAGACCGTCACGCATCTCGAAACCCGCTACACGACAAGAATCTCCAAGAGCAAGTTGATGAAGAAGTTCCTCGTCCTCAATCGAGCCAAATGGCGTTTGCTCAAGCACAAGAACGACAACGTCTTCGCCACCAACAAGAACAAGAACGAGCGCGCCTACACCAAGAGCAACAAGAAGCCGAGACTAAACGCCTTCAACAACAACAACGCGAAGCACAAGCTCTTGAGGCGGAACGCGCCCTTCAAGCATCAACTAGAGCTCTCGACAACCGCAATCGCGAAAGGCGCAATCAAGAGGAAGCACTTCGAGAAGAAATACAAGAGAGGAACTACCATCCGCGTGCGCAACGTCAAGCTCCTCAAGCTCAACCTCAACCTCAAGGTCAACAAGAACAAGTTGATCATGGACTTCCTCCTCGCTAAGAGCAACATGAGGATGATTACCCTCCACGACAAGAACGTCATCATCAACATCGACCTCAACACAATGAAGAGCAACGCTATGGCAAGCTCAAGTTCACAATGCCCAAGTTCAATGGAACCAATGATCCCGAAGAGTACCTCTAATGGGCATTGAAGGTCGACAAAAACTTTTGTTTGCACAACTATGAGGAAGAGAAGAAGATCGCTATGGCATCACTTGAGTTCCAAGACTATGTGCTCATATGGTGGGAACAAGTCCTTGAGCGCCGACAAGCAAGAGGTGAACCTCCAATCACCACTTGGGCTCAAATGAAGGATGTCATGCGAGCACGCTTTGTGCCCACCTACTACAACCGTGATCTCTTCAAGAAGCTACAACTCCTCAAGCAAGGAACAAAGAGTGTTGAAGAATACTACAAAGAGATGGAGATTGCCATGATTCGAGCCAATGTCAAGGAAGATGATGAGCAAACAATGGCACGATTCTTGAATGGACTCAACCATCCCATCAAGAAGATCGCCGACTTCCAACCTTATTCCAACCTCATTGAGCTCGTGCATCAAGCTACAAAGGCGGAACGACAAGTGCAAGATGACTTCAAGGCACGCCAAGTACTCATCCAAGACATCGGCCTCTCCAACAACCAAGCTTCAACAACTACTCCAACTTCGACATCAACCAAGCCTTTTCCAAGCAACGACGACAAGTCAAGTTACAAGAAAACTTCTACAAGTTCAAGTCGTCCTCCTCCTACTACAAGCAACTCCAAGCCACGTGCTTCATCATCTACTCCAACCGATGAGACCGTCAAGACAAGCTCCTTCAAGTGTTTTACTTGCGGCGGCCGAGGCCACAAGTCATATGAATGCACCAACAAGCGTACCATGATACTCAACGACGATGGCACCTACGACTCAATGGGTGAAGATGAAATGGACGCTATTGAGCAAGTGGCCATGCACCGGCGCATCAACGAGGATGAAGATGATCAAGTCTTTTGTGATGAAGATACAAGCCCCGCTCTTGTTGTCTCCAAAGTCTTGACACTTCAACATCACCAAGAAGAAGACCAATGATGCCACATCTTCCACACAAAGGCTGGCATCAATGGGAGATCCGTCAAGGTCATCATCGATGGAGGTAGTTGCCACAACTTGGCAAGCGAAGAACTATGCTCCAAGCTCCAATTGGTCAAAAAGAAGCATCCGCAACCATACAAGGTTCAATGGCTAAGTGACTCCGGAACTATACGAGTTGAGCATACGGTCCAAGTATCCTTCAAAATCGGTGCATATGAAGACACTTTGGAGTGCGATGTGGTCCCAGTGACCGTTTGCCACCTCCTCCTTGGTCGGCCATGGCAATTCGACCGTGGTGTCTACTACAATGGGCGTACAAACCACTATAGCTTCAAGATGACAGGCAAAGAATTTGTCCTACAACCCATGTCTCCTAGTCAAGTGATAGTCGACAAACAATCCACCAACCAAAGAGAGAAGAGTGAGAAAGTGAGCCACCAAAAAGTGAGTGAGAGCCACAAGCCAAATTTGAGCGCCTCTTCGCCTAGAGAGAAAAACCTCATACTATTCGCCACCAAACATGAGATGAGAGAAGTGTGTGAGAACCCATCGAGTGTGATGCACTTTGTCCTAGTGTGCAAGGATGGAGAACCACAAACTAACACCACTCATGAGCTACCTTTGGTGTTTCAATCTCTTTTGCAGGAATTTCAAGATGTTTTCCCCGATGAGCTACCTCCGGGTCTACCTCCTCTTGAGGCATTGAGCATCGAATCGACCTCATCCCCGGCGCCACTTCCAAACAAAGCTCCCTACCGTGTCAATCCCAAGAAACCAAGGAGATTCAGCGGCAAGTACAACAACTAATCGACAACGGTCATGTACGTGAAAGCTTAAGCCCTTGTGCCGTTCCGTTATTCTTGTGCCTAAGCCCGATGGAACTTTCCGCTTGTGCTCGATTGTAGACCCATAAATGCTATCACCGTGCGCTATAGGCATCCCATTCCTCGCCTAGATGATATGCTTGATGAACTTAGTGGAGCCAACTTTTTCTCAAAAATTGATCTTAAAAGTGGCTATTATCAAATCCGCATTCATGAGGGTGATGAATGGAAAACTGCTTTCAAAAGAAAATTTGGCTTATATGAATGGTTGGTTATGCCCATGGGTTTGTCGGAAGCTCCCGGAACTTTTGTGCGCCTCATGCATCATGTACTTCGTCCATACATTGGAATCTTTGTTGTGGTTTACTTCGATGATATTCTTGTGTTTAGCAAAACCATGAAAGAGCATCTTGATCATGTTAAGCTTGTTTTGCAAACACTTCGAAAAGAAAGTCTTTATGCCAACTTGAAGAAATGCACTTTTGGAGTTGACAAAGTGGTTTTCTTGGGTTTCGTTGTCTCTTCCAAGGGTGTCCATGTTGATGAAACTAAGATCAAAGCAATTAAAACTTGGCCCCAACCCACCAATTTGCAACAAGTCTGAAGTTTCCTTGGTCTTGCAGGTTTTTATCGCCGCTTTGTGAAAAACTTTAGCACTATCGCAGCTCCTTTGCATGCTTTGAGTAAGAAGAATACTCCTTTTGTTTGGGGACCTTTGCAATCCAACGCTTTCGAGGAACTCAAGTCTTTGCTTACTCATGCTCCAATTCTTGCTTTGCCCAATTTTGACAAAACTTTTGAGGTCCATTGTGACGCAAGTGGTACCGGAATTGGCGGAGTTTTAATGCAAGATAAACGAGTCATTGCTTATTTTAGTGAAAAACTCTCCGGTGCTCAACTTAACTATCCCGTGTATGACATGGAATTGTATGCTTTAGTGCGTGTCCTCCATGTTTGGGAACATTATCTTAGACCTCATGAGTTTGTCATCCATACCGATCATGAAACACTTAAGTACTTAAAAGGTCAAACTAAATTGAACAAGCGTCATGCCAAATGGAGTGAATTTATTGAATCTTTTCCATATGTGATCAAGTACATTAAGGGCAAGGAAAATGTAGTTGCCGATGCACTTTCACGCATATGCACACTTGTCACCCAACTTGAGTTGAATGTTATTGGCTTTGAGCACATCAAAGATTTGTATGCTAGTGATCCATCGTTTGCACCTCATTATGCTAAATGTTTGACGCATACATCTTGGGAACAATATTACCTCAAGGATGGTTATCTTATGAGAGCTAACAAACTATGCATACCCGAGTCTTCTCTTCGTTTGCTCCTTTTGCAAGAGGCTCATGGAGGCGGACTAATGGGACATTTTGGACGCGACAAGACCTTCACCACGCTCTCCAAGAACTAATTTTGGCCCAAGATGTTTCCCGACGTCTCACGCTTCACCACAAGATGCTCAACATGCCGCAAAGCTAAGTCAAAAGCTCAATCTCATGGTCTTTACATGCCTCTTCCTATTCCTTATCAACCTTGGGAAGACATTAACATGGACTTTGTACTTGGTTTGCCTAGAACTCAAAATGGAAAGGACTCCGTATTTGTTGTTGTGGACAGATTTTCCAAAATGGCACATTTCATTCCTTGCAACAAAGTAGACGATGCTTCACATATTGCAAATCTCTTTTGTAGGGAAATCTTGCGCCTCCATGGAGTACCAAAGTCAATCGTCTCCGACCATGACGTCAAGTTCTTGAGTTACTTTTGAAAACTCTTTGCGCCAAGCTCGGAATCAAGCTCTTGTTCTCCTCCGCATACCATCCTCAAACCGACGGCCAAACGGAGGTGACAAACCAGACGCTCTCCACTCTACTTCGCGTGTTGATCAAGAAGAACATCATGGATTAGGAGACATGTCTACCCATCGCCGAGTACGCCTACAACCACGCAAGACATTCAACAACCGGCAAGTCCCCCTTCGAGGTCGTCTACGGCTTCAACCCATTGTCCCCATTGGACATCCTACCTCTACCTCTACAAGAGCACACCAACCTCGACGCAAGTGCTCGTGCAAGCTACATCAAGAAGATGCATGAAGATACAAGAAACACCATCGAGCGCCAAGTACAACGACTAGCGACCAAGCTCAACATCAACAAGCAACCCATAATCTTCAACATAGGCGATCTCGTGTGGCTACACCTTCGCAAGGAACGATTCCCCAACGAACGCAAGTCCAAACTTCTACCTCGAGCCGATGGACCCTTCAAGGTGTTAGCACGCTACAACAACAACGCCTACAAGCTCGACCTACCAAGCGACAAGTACAACCTGAGCGACACCTTCAACGTCAAAGACCTCTCGCCTTTCCATGGTGATGAAGAACTAGATCCGAGGTCGGATCCTTTCGAAGGGAGGGGATATGATGCGGAGCATCCTTCCATCATCCCCATGGACTCTACATCAACACCTACAACACCACAAGGACCGATGACTCGAGCACGTGCAAGATCTCTTGAAACCGAGGTGACATCACTCCTCTCACAACTCTCCTTCGATTCACATGAGACATGGTTACTACCTCAAACGGAAACTCTATGCATACTCGGGCACCAAGGAGTCGACCATGAAGAAGCTAGGAAGCAAGGAGAATCGGAAGCGGAAGACACACACGAAGACGGAGAGGAAGAAGCAACCAGGACCAGAGAGACCAGACGATCCGGACGGAGGCCCGGACGATCCGGACAGCGCCCGGATGATCCGGACCCCGGTCCGGACGATCCGGCAAAATCAACCAAAGGCAACAGAACCTCCACGCTGAAGCCGGATCATCCGGACCCAGGCCCGTATCATCCGGACCCCGCCCGGACGTCCGGACCTCCAGCCGGACATCCGGCCCGTCGCCGCCACCTGCCGACCCTCCGGCTCATCCGGGACTCCACCCGGATCATCCGGACCCTCGTCCGGATCATCCGGCCAGCGCCTGTGCGCACGTGTTGGGCTGAGCCCACGTACCCCTTCGCCCCAGACTCTATATATAGGACCCCCTCTCCTCACTTTGTGACTTAGCATTGGATTAGCTCATATTTGTGTGTGAGAGCCTTTGCTCATCCACCGGTACTTCTCCTCGGAGATCAGGACCTCCGTCTAGGAGAAGATCCATTCAGATTCAAGACCCCTACCTAGGGAAGATCCCCTCGTGGATGCAAGGCCCCTATCTAGGGAAGAACATCAAGGCCTCCTCTTGGAGATGAACGGTTCCTTTGTATCCTTAACCTAGTTGACTATGTATCTTGTGGATCTCATGTGTGTATGTTGATCTAGCACTTGTGTGATCGATTCCTTGTTGGTTGAGTGATTTCCTCTCGTTTTTCCCGTGTTTCCTCTCGTTCTTCCGCGCGTTCTTCGTGTTCCCTCCGTAGGATCCCCTCCAAACGTGAAAGATCGACGAATTAGGGTTCCACCCTACATCAGTTCCCGTGCGTGGTTGACCTGCCCGGATCATCCGGACCAAGTCCCGGATCATCCGGACTCGCCCGGATCATCCGGCTTCCTGTGCCGAAACTGTTGTTCTGCAGTCCTACTCCGCCACCACCACCACCCACACATACATACATCCTCCCCACCCCATCTACCACCACTTCCACTCACCAAACCCCAGGACAAAACCTCCGTACTACCATTCGAAGTTGAGTTCGACAATTTGAGTGAGATTTCCGTGTCCTTTTGTGTTTCGGCTATTTAGGCGCGGTGTGACATCAACAACAAACGCTCATTTTGGTCGACTACTCAGCTTCGCTACGGACGGTAACATCGACGACATCTTTGTCATACCTTGCAATTGCATTGATAACCATCACATACCATCTTTTGCGTTGCTTACCCACCGAGACTAGCCATTGAGTATTGCCGGCAACGTGACTTGTGCACATTAGTTGCATACACCATATCATACATACAATCGAGGTGCATATCGCGGAATCAACTTGTGTGTCACAAAGTTGTCATCGCATACACAATTGCTATCTTAGTTCGTCAAGTTTGCATAAGAAAAGAGCTGAAAAGAGAAAGAGCCACTCAAGCTTTTAAGCAAAGAGAAAAGATAAGCAAAGAGCTTATAAGCAACAAGCATAGCATCATACAACATTAAGATTGTCATATAAGATCATCTTGGATCATTGCACCGAAATACCATACATATAGTATACTTGGGATAGAGATCGTTGCATTTTTGCCTAGTAGGTTGTGCACAAGCTCCGTATCCGCCTATTGTGCAATCGTGCTAGCGTCTCTCTAGTATTGTGCAACAAGAGCATTTTCGTGGATTCCACATTTTGGCTCATTTTTGGTTTGCACAATCCCATTTATCTATTTGCGTGTGTGTTTTCGTGTACCACCACTTGCTTGGTCTACTTGTTGCATATGCGAATTTGCGAATCTTCTTCAACATTTTTGAGTCAAGCTAACGATTGCAATCAATTTTGTGCCACCATCCTAACCAAGCTCCACCAAAAGCTTTTACTTGTGTAGGTGTGAGAATCGACAAGGATCGGTACCAATAGTGCTATTTCATTGTCCGCATTTGAGTGAACTTGATTCATCTTCAACTTCGGTCAAAGGTACATTGGTATTCATTCTTCTCCTTCTACCACTCACAATTTGCTTAAAATGATGGATAGGCCAAGTTCTTCTACAAATCCACTCTTCATCGAGCAAGACGACGACATGTCATCATACGTCACCAAGAGCCACCTCTTTGGCGCGCAACGAGCTCTCCATCAAGAGCAACAAGCAATGAGCGAACGCATCGACAACCTCTCCACCGACTTGCGACTCTCCGAGAAACGTACACGAGATTACTTCGACAACAAACTCGACGCGCATAAGAAAGAGAATGATACAAGAATGGACGAGATCCGCGCCTTGTTGGGGAACCGGCGTACTTTTACCTCTTCACACTCAAGACGGAGCCACTCAAGTCGCCACTCCGACGACTCCTTCTCCGACACAAGTACACCGTCATCGAACATTCTTCGTCGAGCCGCGCGTCAAGACCGTCACGCATCTCGAAACCCGCTACACGACAAGAATCTCCAAGAGCAAGTTGATGAAGAAGTTCCTCGTCCTCAATCGAGCCAAATGGCGTTTGCTCAAGCACAAGAACGACAACGTCTTCGCCACCAACAAGAACAAGAACGAGCGCGCCTACACCAAGAGCAACAAGACGCCGAGACTAAACGCCTTCAACAACAACAACGCGAAGCACAAGCTCTTGAGGCGAACGCGCCTTCAAGCATCAACTAGAGCTCTCGACAACCGCAATCGCGAAAGGCGCAATCAAGAGGAAGCACTTGAGAAGAAATACAAGAGAGGAACTACCATCCGCGTGCGCAACGTCAAGCTCCTCAAGCTCAACCTCAACCTCAAGGTCAACAAGAACAAGTTGATCATGGACTTCCTCCTCGCTAAGAGCAACATGAGGATGATTACCCTCCACGACAAGAACGTCATCATCAACATCGACCTCAACACAATGAAGAGCAACGCTATGGCAAGCTCAAGTTCACAATGCCCAAGTTCAATGGAACCAATGATCCCGAAGAGTACCTCTCATGGGCATTGAAGGTCGACAAAAACTTTCGTTTGCACAACTATGAGGAAGAGAAGAAGATCGCTATGGCATCACTTGAGTTCCAAGACTATGTGCTCATATGGTGGGAACAAGTCCTTGAGCGCCGACAAGCAAGAGGTGAACCTCCAATCACCACTTGGGCTCAAATGAAGGATGTCATGCGAGCACGCTTTGTGCCCACCTACTACAACCGTGATCTCTTCAAGAAGCTACAACTCCTCAAGCAAGGAACAAAGAGTGTTGAAGAATACTACAAAGAGATGGAGATTGCCATGATTCGAGCCAATGTCAAGGAAGATGATGAGCAAACAATGGCACGATTCTTGAATGGACTCAACCATCCCATCAAGAAGATCGCCGACTTGAACCTTATTCCAACCTCATTGAGCTCGTGCATCAAGCTACAAAGGCGGACGACAAGTGCAAGATGACTTCAAACGCCAAGTACTCATCCAAGACATCTGCCTCTCCAACAACCAAGCTTCAACAACTACTCCAACTTCGACATCAACCAAGCCTTTTCCAAGCAACGACGACAAGTCAAGTTACAAGAAAACTTCTACAAGTTCAAGTCGTCCTCCTCCTACTACAAGCAACTCCAAGCCACGTGCTTCATCATCTACTCCAACCGATGAGACCGTCAAGACAAGCTCCTTCAAGTGTTTTACTTGCGGCGGTAGAGGCCACAAGTCATATGAATGCACCAACAAGCGTGCCATGATACTCAACGACGATGGCACCTACGACTCAATGGGTGAAGATGAAATGGGCGCTATTGAGCAAGTGGCCATGCACCGCGCATCAACGAGGATGAAGATGATCAAGTCTTTTGTGATGAAGATACAAGCCCCGCTCTTGTTGTCTCCAAAGTCTTGACACTTCAACATCACCAAGAAGAAGACCAATGATGCCACATCTTCCACACAAAGGCCGGCATCAATGGGAGATCCGTCAAGGTCATCATCGATGGAGGTAGTTGCCACAACTTGGCAAGCGAAGAACTATGCTCCAAGCTCCAATTGGTCAAAAGAAGCATCCGCAACCATACAAGGTTCAATGGCTAAGTGACTCCGAACTATCTGAGTTGAGCATACGGTCCAAGTATCCTTCAAAATCGGTGCATATGAAGACACTTTGGAGTGCGATGTGGTCCCAATGACCGTTTGCCACCTCCTCCTTGGTCGGCCATGGCAATTCGACCGTGGTGTCTACCACAATGGGCGTACAAACCACTATAGCTTCAAGATGACAGGCAAAGAATTTGTCCTACAACCCATGTCTCCTAGTCAAGTGATAGTCGACAAACAATCCACCAACCAAAGAGAGAAGAGTGAGAAAGTGAGCCACCAAAAGTGAGTGAGAGCCACAAGCCAAATTTGGCGCCTCTTAGCCTAGAGAAAAAACCTCATACTATTCGCCACCAAACATGAGATGAGAGAAGTGTGTGAGAACCCATCGAGTGTGATGCACTTTGTCCTAGTGTGCAAGGATGGAGAACCACAAACTAACACCACTCATGAGCTACCTTTGGTGTTTCAATCTCTTTGCAGGAATTTCAAGATGTTTTCCCGATGAGCTACCTCGGGTCTACCTCCTCTTGAGGCATTGAGCATCGAATCGACCTCATCCCCGGCGCCACTTCCAAACAAAGCTCCCTACCGTGTCAATCCCGAAGAAACCAAGGAGATTCAACGGCAAGTACAACAACTAATCGACAACGGTCATGTACGTGAAAGCTTAAGCCCTTGTGCCGTTCCCGTTATTCTTGTGCCTAAGCCCGATGGAACTTTCCGCTTGTGCTCCGATTGTAGACCCATAAATGCTATCACCGTGCGCTGTAGGCATCCCATTCCTCGCCTAGATGATATGCTTGATGAACTTAGTGGAGCCAACTTTTTCTCAAAAATTGATCTTAAAAGTGGCTATTATCAAATCCGCATTCATGAGGGTGATGAATGGAAAACTGCTTTCAAAAGAAAATTTGGCTTATATGAATGGTTGGTTATGCCCATGGGTTTGTCGGAAGCTCCCGGAACTTTTGTGCGCCTCATGCATCATGTACTTCGTCCATACATTGGAATCTTTGTTGTGGTTTACTTCGATGATATTCTTGTGTTTAGCAAAACCATGAAAGAGCATCTTGATCATGTTAAGCTTGTTTTGCAAACACTTCGAAAAGAAAGTCTTTATGCCAACTTGAAGAAATGCACTTTTGGAGTTGACAAAGTGGTTTTCTTGGGTTTCGTTGTCTCTTCCAAGGGTGTCCATGTTGATGAAACTAAGATCAAAGCAATTAAAACTTGGCCCCAACCCACCAATTTGCAACAAGTGCGAAGTTTCCTTGGTCTTGCAGGTTTTTATCGCCGCTTTGTGAAAAACTTTAGCACTATCGCAGCTCCTTTGCATGCTTTGAGTAAGAAGAATACTCCTTTTGTTTGGGGACCTTTGCAATCCAACGCTTTCGAGGAACTCAAGTCTTTGCTTACTCATGCTCCAATTCTTGCTTTGCCCAATTTTGACAAAACTTTTGAGGTCCATTGTGACGCAAGTGGTACCGGAATTGGCGGAGTTTTAATGCAAGATAAACGAGTCATTGCTTATTTTAGTGAAAAACTCTCCGGTGCTCAACTTAACTATCCCGTGTATGACATGGAATTGTATGCTTTAGTGCGTGTCCTCCATGTTTGGGAACATTATCTTAGACCTCATGAGTTCTTCATTCATACCGATCATGAAACACTTAAGTACTTAAAAGGTCAAACTAAATTGAACAAGCGTCATGCCAAATGGAGTGAATTTATTGAATCTTTTCCATATGTGATCAAGTACATTAAGGGCAAGGAAAATGTAGTTGCCGATGCACTTTCACGCATATGCACACTTGTCACCCAACTTGAGTTGAATGTTATTGGCTTTGAGCACATCAAAGATTTGTATGCTAGTGATCCATCGTTTGCACCTCATTATGCTAAATGTTTGACGCATACATCTTGGGAACAATATTACCTCAAGGATGGTTATCTTATGAGAGCTAACAAACTATGCATACCCGAGTCTTCTCTTCGTTTGCTCCTTTTGCAAGAGGCTCATGGAGGCGGACTAATGGGACATTTTGGACGCGACAAGACCTTCGCCACGGTCTCCAAGAACTAATTTTGGCCCAAGATGTTTCCCGACGTCTCACGCTTCACCACAAGATGCTCAACATGCCGCAAAGCTAAGTCAAAAGCTCAATCTCATGGTCTTTACATGCCTCTTCCTATTCCTTATCAACCTTGGGAAGACATTAACATGGACTTTGTACTTGGTTTGCCTAGAACTCAAAATGGAAAGGACTCCGTATTTGTTGTTGTGGACAGATTTTCCAAAATGGCACATTTCATTCCTTGCAACAAAGTAGACGATGCTTCACATATTGCAAATCTCTTTTGTAGGGAAATCTTGCGCCTCCATGGAGTACCAAAGTCAATCGTCTCCGACCGCGACGTCAAGTTCTTGAGTTACTTTTGGAAAACTCTTTGCGCCAAGCTCGGAATCAAGCTCTTGTTCTCCTCCGCATACCATCCTCAAACCGACGGCCAAACGGAGGTGACAAACCAGACGCTCTCCACTCTACTTCGCGTGTTGATCAAGAAGAACATCAAGGAGTGGAGACGTGTCTACCCATCGCCGAAATCGCCTACAACCACGCAAGACATTCGACGACCGGCAAGTCCCCCTTCGAGGTCGTCTACGGCTTCAACCCATTGTCCCCATTGGACATCCTACCTCTACCTCTACAAGAGCACACCAACCTCGACGCAAGTGCTCGTGCAAGCTACATCAAGAAGATGCATGAAGATACAAGAAACACCATCGGCGCCAAGTACAACGACTAGCGACCAAGCTCAACATCAACAAGCAACCCATAATCTTCAACATAGGCGATCTCGTGTGGCTACACCTTCGCAAGAGCGATTCCCCAACGAGCACGCAAGTCCAAACTTCTACCTCGAGCCGATGGACCCTTCAAGGTGTTAGCACGCTACAACAACAACGCCTACAAGCTCGACCTACCAAGCGACAAGTACAACCTGAGCGACACCTTCAACGTCAAAGACCTCTCGCCTTTCCATGGTGATGAAGAACTAGATCCGAGGTCGATCCTTTCAAGGAGGGATATGATGCGGAGCATCCTTCCATCATCCCCATGGACTCTACATCAACACCTACAACACCACAAGGACCGATGACTCGAGCACGTGCAAGATCTCTTGTGATGAGGACATCAATACCATTGTTACACCCACAGCCCCTACTGCTATACATACTGGACCAATTACTAGAGCTCACAGACGCCAACTAAATTACCGGTACTTTCGTTTCTTGGTAATGATTCTAATGTTCATGAGAATATGATGCTGCCTAAATTGGATACATTTGTTTTGCTTACAAATGAAGGGCCTAGCTTGGAAAAGGATGAACATTGGAGCAAGAACAAGCATGGAGATGATGGCATGCAAAGGGGGACAAGAATAGAGTTACAAGTGATGATTTCAGGACTTTGAAGCCACCATAATGAGTGCATGAAGCCTTGGACGAAATATACAAGATGCCACTTCATAAATTTCGTCCAGAGGCTATTCTAGGTGTCACGTCACCTTATTATTGGGCCAGGCCCATGTAATTTCGAAATACATTAGTATAGGCTATTTTTAGAGTCCGTATGTGTGGGGAAACAAGAGATAGGGTTAGTTTCGGACCCCTCCACCAAGGGCCACGAAATTCTCCCCCTCTTCCTCCATATATACAGCCCTTAGGGCATCGTTTAGACTTGGGTTTTGTTTAGATCAAAAGTTCGCCATAGCTGCAACTTCGCGTACTTCGTTTGTGTTCAACGACCGCACAAAGGCGTCACAGAAACCCCACCTTGATCAATAAAGCTTTCATCTTATATTCGCAATATCCAGATTGCAATCTCGGTTTCTTGCTTGTTCTTCGTTTGCTCGCGGAAATGCACCTTCGTGGTCGAGTTGATCGTGCTCGGCGTGGTCAATAACCTCTCGGAGTTGGTTTAGCGATTGCTAAGGCGCGGCGTCCTCGCACGTTCGTAGTCGGATCGTCAAAGTCGACTTCTACCAAAGCGAAATCCACCATCTCATCGAAAGGCGGGACACCTTTGCCTCTATCAAGTGGTATCAGTTTCCGAGTTGCTCGGTGAGATTTTACGCTTTTTCGTAGTTTAGATCGAGTCATTCTTCATACCTATAGTCCACGAAAAATCCAAAAAAAATTATTAGGGTTAGTTCATCCCGTCCAAACCAATCGAGCCTTTGCATAATCTTTTACAGTATTTGCTTTGTTGAATTTGCGGTTGCATCGTCGTGTCAAGTTCTTTGGTCTTAGCGTCTAGTCTTTTAGAGTTTGAGTTCATTCACGAGTTGTCACGTCGCCGCTGCCATATACCACCACCACATATTCACCGCCAATCCGAATCCATATACGCCACCACATATCCGCCGCCATCACGCCCATCCGAGTCCACGCAACATATATCCGCCACCATCCGAGTTCCACCAGATTCATCTCCGCCACCAATCCGAAGTTCCACCAGATTCATCTCCGCCACCAAATCCGAGTTCCACCAGATTCATCTCCGCCACCAGTCAAGAGTTCCACCAGATTCATCTCCGCCACCAAATCAAGGTTCCACCAGATTCATCTCCGCCACCAAAGTCCAGAGTTCCACCAGATTCATCTCCGCCACGGTCCTAGTCCGAGTCCGATGGTTGTTGCATTGTTCTCGATTTCCAGATCACGCGATACTCCGAGTCGTGACAATGAGAGGACTCCCCAACTTCAAGCCATCCGCAGAAAGAAAAATAGTTCGATTTCAAAAAAAAATTCTTGTTCGGTTCGGTTCCAGTTCGGTTCGGTTCAGTTTCAAAAAAATAGTTCCAGTTTCAAAAATAGTTCGATCTGGAAAATTCGGCTAGGCAGTTTTAGACCATTTGTAGACTTTTCGAAAAAAATTTGTTATGAGCAAAAAAAAAGAGGAAAAAAGTGCAAAAAAAGAAAAAAAAGAGAAAAAAAATTCAGAGTGTGCTCCTCCCTTGTTTACGTGCAGCAACGTGATTTTGTTAGTGTTCTAGGCTCGCGTCTCTAGCACGGTCTAGCCTAGGACCAAAGACAAGATCTGTCGTTGAGCGTTTATTCAACTTTGCATCTCTGAATTGATTATTCTTGACATTTTTGCTACCATATCATAAGCCTTCCCAGCTCTACATACATCTCGTCGTGCGTTTGATTCTCCCCAGTAATCGCTATATCCAAGCTTTGAGAGTTTTGACTACAACGGTTGCCGATCACCACCTATTTCTTTGGTAAGAACTGGTAAGAATTTGAGATTTGCTTGACGGGTTTGTGATACACCACCACCACTTCTTAGTAGTCTGAGGGATCATATTCTTGTGTGTTTCTATTTGCTGCTAACCATGGTAGGATCACAAGCCGATGAGACTGATTGGGAGAACTGACGAACAAACAGCTACATGATAAGTTTCAAAGAAATGATGATTGGACAGTGCAAGACGTGGTAAACAGATTTGACGAGGCCATGGAGAAGATAGATGGCATTGAGAAGACGTTTGAAACAAAGCTTGATAGCAAGTTTGATGAATTGCTCGCTGCGTTTTCCACAACCACCGCCGGCTGCACCTATCGCACTCTGCAACGACAACAACTCGCCCCTTCCGAATCAAGATGGACGAGCTCGGCGTGTTCCTATTGAGCCAGACAAAATTCGGTGCCATTGCTCTGCTGTTGGTGCTTCTTTGGCTCCTGCTACTGCTGCTGGTGGTACCGAGGAGGATGATGAGTATGTGGACGATTATGAGGATGAGGTTGATCAACATCGAACTACGTGCAACCACCAGCACCACAACCACCAGTGTCGTCCACATGCAAATAATGGCAATATTAGGGCTCCCCTCAGTGCGAGATCATGACCATCTCCCTAAACTGAAATTGAATATTCCACCATTTGAGGGTAGATATGTTCCTCGATATATATCTTACTTGGGAGTTAGAAACTGAACAACGATTTACATGTTTACAATATCACGAGGAGAGACGTGTTCCTGCTGCTGTTTGTGCTTTCACTAGCTTTGCATGTGTTTGGTGGTCCGAACATTGTAGATTATATCCTGTTCCACTACTTGGGCTGCTTTGAAAACTGCTATGCGTACTCGTTGGGTTCCACCATATTATCAACGTGAATTACTTCAAAAATTGCAGCGCTTAAGACAAGGAAAAACTCAGTAGAAGAATATTATCGAATTACAAACCGGCTTGATTAGATGTGGTATTGTTGAGGAGAATGAAGCTATGCTTGCACGTTTTACGGGTGCATTAAATAGAGAGATTCAGACCATTCTAGACTATAAGGATTATAATAATATCACTCGTTTATTCCATCTTGCTTGTAAAGCTGAACGTGAAGTGCAGGATCGACAGGCATTGGCGCCGCACTAACTTTTCTGCAGTCGACCTTCATCATGGACACCACGTGCATCATCTACTTCCATTGCACCATCACCTCCTTCAAAGCCACCTCCAACCGTGATACAAGAAAGCGAGCACAACCACCACTATCGCCAAGAGCACACTGCCGGGCCAAGACAGCGCTCTTCTTCTTCCATGGCGTCAACAGGGCACACAAGTGATATTATTTGTCGTCGTTGTAAGGGAAGAGGACATTTTATGAGAGAATGCAAATCTCAGCGTGTGATGATTGCTCTTGAGGATGGTGGGTATGAGTCCGCTAGTGACTATGATGAGGAGACTTTGGCTCTTATTACACATGAGGAACACGGTGGAGATGATTCTGATCATGAGACACAATACATGGCTGCTGAAGATGCTTGACAGTATGAATGTTTAGTTGCTCAACGTGTTTTGAGTGTGCAGGTTACACAAGTGAGCAAAATCAGAGGCATAATTTGTTCCATACAAAGGGAGTTGTGAAGGAACGTTCTATTCAGCGTCATCATAGATGGAGGGAGCTGCAACAACTTGGCTAGCATGGAGATGGTGGAGAAGCTATCTCTCACCACAAGACCACATCCACATCCTTACTACATCCAATGGTTCAACAACAGCGGCAAGGTGAAGGTAACACGTCTTGTTCGTGTGCATTTTAGTATCTCTACATATGCTGATTATGTTGATTGTGATGTGGTACCTATGCAAGCATGTTCCTTGTTACTTGGTAGACCATGGCAATTTGATAAAATTTCAGACACCATGGTAGAAACAATCAAGATACTCTTGTTCATAAGGATAAAAATATTACTTTGCTTCCTATGACTCCAGAGTCCATTTTGAAAGATGATATTAATAGAGCTAATAAAGCAAAACAGGAGAAAAATAAGAGTGAAAATCAGATTGTGGCAAAAGAATTTGAGCAACACATGAAGCCTAATAATAAACCATCTACTTGTTGCTTCGAAATTAAATTGAAAAGTGCATGTTTACTTGCCACCAAATCTGATATTGATGAGCTAGATTTTAGCAAATCTATTTGCTATGCTTTTGTGTGCAAAGAGGCATTATTTTCATTCGAGGACGTGCCTTCCTCTTTGCCCCCTCTTGTCACTAACATTTTGCGGGAGTTCACGACGTATTTCCACAAGACGTGCCACCGGATTACCACCTATTCGAGGGATTGAGCATCAAATTGACTTAATTCCGGTGCATCATTACCCAACCGTGCACCATACCGCACCAATCCGGAGGAGGAGAAGGAGATTATCGTCAAGTCACGGAGCTGCTCGACAAAGGTTATATACGCGAATCCCTTAGTCCTTGTGCTGTTCCTATTATTCTAGTGCCGAAAAAGGATGGTACGTCACGTATGTGTGTTGATTGTAGAGGCATCAATAATATTACTATTCGTTATCGTCACCCTATTCCTAGGTTAGATGATATGCTTGATGAATTGAGTGGCTCTACAATATTCTCCAAAGTTGATTTGCGTAGTGGATACCATCAAATTCGTATGAAATTGGGAGATGAATGGAAAACAGCATTTAAAACTAAGTTTGGATTATATGAGTGGTTAGTCATGCCTTTTGGGTTAACTAATGCACCTAGTACTTTCATGAGATTAATGAGCGAAGTTTTACGTGCTTTCATTGGACGATTTGTGGTAGTCTATTTTGATGATATACTGATTTATAGCAAATCTTTGGAAGAGCATTTGGAACATTTACGTGCTGTTTTTAATGCTCTCGTGATGCACGTTTGTTTGGTAACCTTGGGAAGTGCACCTTTTGCACCGACCGAGTATCTTTTCTTGGCTATGTTGTTACTCCACGAGGAATTGAAGTTGATAAAGCCAAGATTGAAGCTATTGAGAGTTGGCCGCAGCCCAAAACGGTCACACAAGTGAGGAGTTTCCTTGGCCTCGCTGGTTTCTATAGGCGTTTTGTGAGAGATTTCAGCACCATTGCTGCACCTCTCAACGAGCTTACAAAGAAGGATGTGCCTTTTGTTTGGGGTACCGCATACAGAAGAAGCCTTCACGATATTGAAAGATAAGTTGACACATGCTCCTTTACTCCAACTTCCGATTTTAATAAGACTTTTGAGCTTGAATGTGATGCTAGTGGAATTGGATTAGGAGGTGTGTTATTACAAGATGGCAAACCTGTTGCATACTTTTACGAAAAATTGAGTGGGCCTAGTCTGAATTACTCTACTTATGATAAAGAATTATATGCTCTTGTTCGGACTTTAGAAACATGGCAACATTATTTATGGCCCAAAGAATTTGTTATACATTCGATCATGAATCTTTGAAACATATTAAAAGTCAAGCTAAACTGAATCGTAGACATGCTAAATGGGTTGAATTCATTGAGACTTTCCCTTATGTCATTAAACACAAGAAGGGTAAATAAAATGTTATTGCTGATGCATTGTCTCGTCGCTATACTATGCTTTCACAACTTGACTTCAAAATATTTGGTTTGGAGACCATCAAAGATCAATATGTACATGATGCTGATTTTAAAGATGTATTGCAGAATTGTAAAGAAGGAAGAACATGGAACAAGTTTGTCGTTAATGATGGATTTGTGTTCCGTGCTAACAAGCTATGCATTCCAGCTAGCTCCGTTCGTCTTTTGTTGTTGCAGGAGGCGCATGGAGGAGGACTAATGGGACACTTTGGCGTGAAGAAGACGGAGGACGTACTTGCTACACATTTCTTTTGGCCAAAGATGAGACGGGATGTTGAGCGTTTTGTTGCTCGCTGCACTACATGTCAAAAAGCTAAGTCACGACTCAATCCTCATGGTTTATATATGCCTTTGCCTGTACCTAGTGTTCCTTGGGAGGATATATCTATGGACTTTGTTTTAGGTTTACCTAGAACAAAGAAGGGGAGGGATAGCATATTTGTTGTCGTGGATAGATTCTCAAAAATGGCACACTTTATACCATGTCATAAAAGCGATGATGCTATCAATGTTGCTGATTTGTTCTTTCGTGAAATTATTCGCTTGCATGGTGTGCCAAATACTATTGTTTCAGATCGTGATACTAAATTTCTTAGCCACTTTTGGAGATGTTTATGGGCTAAGTTGGGGACTAAACTGCTTTTAGTACTACTTGTCACCCCCAAACCGATGGACAAACTGAAGTAGTCAATAGAACATTGTCTACTATGCTTAGGGCTGTTCTAAAGAAAAATAAGAAAATGTGGGAGGATTGCTTGCCTCATATTGAATTTGCTTATAATCGTTCATTGCATTCTACTACTAAGATGTGCCCTTTTGAAGTTGTGTATGGTTTCCTACCTCGTGCACCTATTGATTTGTTGCCTCTTCCATCTTCGGAGAAGGTTAATTTTGATGCTAAAGAACGTGCTGAATTGATTTTAAAATGCATGAGTTAACTAAGGAAAACATTGAGCGTATGAATGCTAAATATAAACTTGCTGGAGATAAGGGTAGAAAACATGTTGTGTTTGCACCTGGAGATCTTGTTTGGTTACATTTGCGTAAGGATAGATTTCCTGATTTGCGCAAATCAAAGCTAATGCCACGTGCTGCTGGTCCCTTTAAGGTGTTGGAGAAAGTAAATGATAATGCATATATACTTGAGCTGCCTGTAGATTTTGGGGTTAGTCCCACTTTTAACATTGCAGATTTGAAGCCATATTTGGGTGAGGAAGATGAACTTTAAATCGAGGACGACTTCATTTCAAGAAGGGAGGATGATGAGGACATCAATACCATTGTTACACCCACAGCCCCTCTTGCTATACATCTTGGACCAATTACTAGAGCTCACAAGACGCCAACTAAATTACCGGTACTTTCGTTTCTTGGTAATGATTCTAATGTTCATGAGAATATGATGTCGCCTAAATTGGATACATTTGTTTTGCTTACAAATGAAGGGCCTAGCTTGGAAAAGGATGAACATTGGAGCAAGAACAAGCATGGAGATGATGGCATGCATAAGGGGACAAGAATAGAGTTACAAGTGATGATTTCAGGACTTTGAAGCCACCATAGAGAGTGCATGAAGCCTTGGACGAAATATACAAGATGCCACTTCATAAATTTCGTCCAGAGGCTATTCTAGGTGCTCACGTCACCTTATTATTGGGCCAGGCCCATGTAATTTCGAAATACATTAGTATAGGCTATTTTTAGAGTCCGTATGTGTGGGAAACAAGAGATAGGGTTAGTTTGGACCCCTCCACCAAGGGCCACGAAATTCTCCCCTCTTCCTCCATATATACAGCCCTTAGGGCACCGTTTAGACTTGGGTTTTGTTTAGATCAAAAGTTCGCCATAGCTGCAACTTCGCGTGCCGTTTGTGTTCAAGACCGCACAAAGGCGTCACAGAACCCCACCTTGATCAATAAAGCTTTCATCTTATATTCGCAATATCCAGATTGCAATCTCGGTTTCTTGCTTGTTCTTCGTTTGCTCGCAGGAAGCAGACCTTCGTGGTCGAGTTGATCGTGCTCGGCGTGGTCAATAACCTCTCGGAGTTGGTTTAGCGATTGCTAAGGCGCGACGTCCTCGCACGTTCGTAGTCGGATCGTCAAAGTCGACTTCCACCAAAGCGAAATCCACCATCTCATCGAATGACGGGACACCTTTGCCTCTATCATCTTGAAACCGAGGTGACATCACTCCTCTCACAACTCTCCTTCGATTCACATGAGACATGGTTACTACCTCAAACGGAAACTCTATGCATACTCGGGCACCAAGGAGTCGACCATGAAGAAGCTAGGAAGCAAGCAGAATCAGAAGCGGAAGACACACACGAAGACGGAGAGGAAGAAGCAACCAGGACCAGAGAGACCGGACGATCCGGACGGAGGCCCGGACGATCCGGACAGCGCCCGGATGATCCGGACCCCGGTCCGGACGATCCGGCAAAATCAACCAAAGGCAACAGAACCTCCACGCTGAAGCCGGATCATCCGGACCCAGGCCCGGATCATCCGGACCCCGCCCGGACGTCCGGACCTCCAGCCGGACATCCGGCCCGTCGCCGCCACCTGCCGACCCTCCGGCTCATCCGGGACTCCACCCGGATCATCCGGACCGGCCCGGATCATCCGGACCCTCGTCCGGATCATCCGGCCAGCGCCTGTGCGCACGTGTTGGGCTGAGCCCATGTACCCCTTCGCCCCAGACTCTATATATAGGACCCCCTCTCCTCACTTTGTGACTTAGCATTGGATTAGCTCATATTTGTGTGTGAGAGCCTTTGCTCATCCACCGGTACTTCTCCTCGGAGATCAGGACCTCCGTCTAGGAGAAGATCCATTCAGATTCAAGACCCCTACCTAGGGAAGATCCCCTCGTGGATGCAAGGCCCCTATCTAGGGAAGAACATCAAGGCCTCCTCTTGGAGATGAACGGTTCCTTTGTATCCTTACCCTAGTTGACTATGTATCTTGTGGATCTCATGTGTGTATGTTGATCTAGCACTTGTGTGATCGATTCCTTGTTGGTTGAGTGATTTCCTCTCGTTTTTCCCATGTTTCCTCTCGTTCTTCCGCGCGTTCTTCGTGTTCCCTCCGTAGGATCCCCTCCAAACGTGAAAGATCGACGAATTAGGGTTCCACCCTACATCATTAAGTCAATCTGATGCTCAATCCCTCGAATAGGCGGTAATCCCGGTGGCACGTCTTGTGGAAAGACGTCAGCGAACTCCTGCAAAATGTTAGTGACAGTAGGCGGCAAAGAGGAAGGCACGTCCTCAAATGAAAATAATGCCTCTTTGCACACAAAAGCATAGCAAACAGATTTGCTAAAATCTAGCTCATCAATATCAGATTTAGTGGCAAGTAAACATGCACTTTTCAATTTAATTTCGTAAAGCAACGAGATGGTTTATTATTAGGCTTCATGTGTTGCTCAAATTCTTTTGCCACAATCTGATTTTCACTCTTATTTTTCTCCTGTTTTGCTTTATTAGCTCTATTAATATCATCTTTCAAAATGGACTCAGGAGTCATAGGAAGCAAAGTAATATTTTTATCCTTATGAACAAGAGTATCTTGATTGTTTCTACCATGGTGTCTGAAATTTTATCAAATTGCCATGGTCCACCAAGTAACAAGGAACATGCTTGCATAGGTACCACATCACAATCAACATAATCAAGATATGTAGAGATACTAAAATGCACACGAACAATGCGTGTTACCTTCACCTTGCCGCTGTTGTTGAACCATTGGATGTAGTAAGGATGTGGATGTGGTCTTGTGGTGAGAGATAGCTTCTCCACCATCTCCATGCTAGCCAAGTTGTTGCAGCTCCTCCATCTATGATGACGCTGAATAGAACGTTCCTTCACAACTCCCTTTGTATGGAACAAATTATGCCTCTGATTTTGCTCACTTGTGTAACTTGCACACTCAAAACACATTGAGCAACTAAACATTCATACTGTCAAAGATCTTCAAGCAGCCATGTATTGTGTCTCATGATCGTAATCATCTCCACCGTGTTCCTCATGTGTAATAAGAGCCAAAGTCTCCTCATCATAGTCACTAGCGGACTCATACCCACCATCCTCAAGAGCAATCATCACACGCTGAGATTTGCATTCTCTCAAGAAAATGTCCTCTTCCCTTACAACGACGACAAAGAATATCACTTGTGTGCCTGTTGACGCCATGGAAGAAGAAGAGCTCTGCAGGCCGGCAGTGTGCTCTTGGCGGATAGTGGTGGTTGTGCCTTTCTTGTATCACGGTTGGAGGTGGCACCAAGGAGGTGATGGTGCGGTGGAAGTAGATGATGCACGTGGTGTCCATGATGAAGGTCGACCTGCGAGAAAAGTTAGTGCGGCGCCAATGCACATCGATCCTGCACTTCACGTTCAGCTTTACAAGCAAGATGGAATAAGCGAGTGATATTATTATAATCCTTATAGTCTAGAATGGTCTGAATCTCTCTATTTAATCCACCCAGAAAAACGTGCAAACATAGCTTCATTCTCCTCAACAATACCACATCTAATCAAGCCGGTTTGTAATTCTGATAATATTCTTCTCTGAGTTTTTTCCTTGTCTTAAGCACTGCAATTTTTGAAGTAACTCACGTTGATAATATGGTGGAACCCAACGAGTACGCATAGCAGTTTTCAAAGCAGCCCAAGTAGCCGAACAGATATAATCTACAATGTTCGCACCACCAAACACATGCAAAGCTAGTAAAAGCACAAACAAATGACGAGAACACGTCTCTCCTCGGGATATTGTAAACATGTAAATCGTTGTTCAGTTTCTAACTCCCAAGTAAGATATATATTAGGAACATATCTACCCTCAAATGGTGGAATATTCAATTTCAGTTTAGAGAGATGGTCATGATCTCTTACGAGGGGAGCCCTAACATTGCCATTATTTGCATGTGGACGACCGGTGGTTGTGGTGCTGGTGGTTGCACGTAGTTCGATGTTGATCAACCTCATCCTCGTAATCTCCCACATAATCATCCTCCTCGGTACCAGCAGCAGCGATGGCAGAGCCAAAGAAGCACCAACAGCAGTGGCAATGCTGCACCAGAATTTTTCCCGGCTCAATAGGAACACGCTGAGCTCGTCCCATACCGATTCGGAAGGGGCGTGAGTTGTCGTTCGCAGAGGTGCGATAGGTGCAGCCGGTGGTGGTTGTGGAAAACGCAGCGAGCAATTCATCAAACTTGCTATCAAGCTTAGTTTCAAACGTCTTCTCAATGCCATCTATCTTCTCCATGGCCTCGTCATATCTCGTCCATACTGATTCGGAAGGGGGCGTAGTTGTTGTCGTTGCAGAGGTGCAATAGGTGCAGCCGGCGGTGGTTGTGGAAAACGCGCGAGCAATTCATCAAACTTGCTATCAAGCTTTGTTTCAAACGTCTTCTCAATGCCATCTATCTTCTCCATGGCCTCGTCAAATCTGTTTAGCACGTCTTGGACCTGTCCAATCATCATTTGTCAAACTTATCATGTAGCTGTTTGTTCGTCGAGTTCTCCCAATCAGTCTCGCGGCTTGTGATCCCGCCATGGTTAGCAACAATAGAAACACGAATAATATGATCCTCACAGACTACTAGGAAGTGGTGGTGGTGGTGTGGTGGACGGTCACAAATCCGTCAAGCAAATCTCAAATTCTTACCAGTTCTTACCCAAGAAGAAAGATGATCGGCAATCACAGTAGTCAAAACTCTCAAAGCTTGGCTATAGCGATTACCGGGAGAACCAAGCGCACGACGTAGATGTATGTGGAGCTGGGAAGGCTTATAATATGGTAGCAAAAAAGGTCGAGAATAATCAATTCAGAGATGCAAAGTTGAATAGGCGCTCAACGACGATCTTGTCAGGCTGGTCCTAGGCTAGACCGTGCTAGAGACGCGAGCCTAGAACACTTACAAAATCACGGCGCTGCCGCGTAAACAAGGGAGGAGCACACTCTGATTTTTTTTTCGCTTTTTTTTTATTTACTGGACCCAAAAAGCTGAAAGCGGGTCAAAAAACTTTCTATAACGGCGATTGTCTCAATACGCTTAGAAACACCTAAAAATAGGATAGCCAAAATTTTTTGTCCCGTGCGTTTTGGAAAATTTTGGGCCTAAGCGGAGGGTGGTCCGTGCGTTTTTGAAACCAACCTCTTCTACGGACGGCAAAAGATTGCTGGAATCAAACCTACTCGATACAAGGAAACACGAATCGGAAATTAGATGGATCCCAAAACAAATCTAATATGCAAGGAACTCGGATTGGTGGTGGATATATGGTGGTGGTATATGGCAACGGTTGTGGTATATGGCAGCGGTGGTGGTATATCGTCACGGATTCAAGCGGTGGCGGATAAGCGGTGGTGGTAGATGGCGGGGTGATGATAGCGGTCTTGGCGGCGTGACAACTTATGACCGAACTCGAAACTCTAAAAGACTAGACTCTAAGACCAAAGAACTAGACACGATTTATGCAACCGCAAATTCAACAACGCAAATACAGAAAAGATTATGCAAAGGCTCAGATTGGTTCGGATATGATGACCTAACCCTAATTTTTTTTGGCTTTTTTGTGGACTGTAGGTATGAAGAACAGACTCGATCTAAACTACAAAAAACTATAAAGTCTCACCGAGCAACCTAGAAATCTGATACCACTTGATAGAGGCAAAGGTGTCCCGTCTTTCGATGAGATGGTGGATTTCGCTTTGGTGGAAGTCGACTTTGACGATCCGACTACGAAGTCAGGCGAGGACGCCGCGCTAGCAATCGCTAAACCAACTCCGAGAGGTTATTGACCACACCGAGCACGATCAACTCCGACCACGAGGGTCTATTTCCTGCGAGCAAACGAAGAACAAGCAAGAATCTGAGATTGCAATCTGGATATTGCGAATATAAGATGAAAGCTTTATTGATCAAGGTGGGGTTCTGTGGACGCCTTTGTGCAGTCGTTGAACACAAACGAAGTCACGAAGTTGCAGCTATGGCGAACTTTTGATCTAAACAAAACCCAAAGTCTAAGCGGTGCCCTAAGGGCTGTATATATGGAGGAAGAGGGGAGAATTTCGTGGCCCTTGGTGGAGGGTCCAAACTAACCCTATCTCTTGTTTCCCCACACATACGGACTCTAAAATAGCCTATACTAATGTATTTCGAAATTACATGGGCACAGCAAAATAATAAGGTGACGCAGCACCTAGAATAGCCTCTGGACGAAATTTATGAAGTGGCATCTTGTATATTTCGTCCAAGGCTTCATGCACTCATTATGGTGGCTTCAAAGTCCTGAGATCATCACTTGTAACTCCATTCTTGTCCCCCTTGCGCATGCCATCATCTCCATGCTTGTTCTTGCTCCAATGTTCATCCTTCTCCAAGCTAGGCCCTTCATTTGTAAGCAAAACAAATGTATCCAATTTAGGCAGCATCATATTCTCATGAACATTAGAATCATTACCAAGAAACGAAAGTACCTGGTAATTTAGTTGGCGTGCGCGAGCTCTAGTAATTGGTCCAGTATGTATAGCAGCAGGGGCTGTGGGTGTAACAATGGTATTGATGTCCTTATCACCGGATCATAGAGTATCTGCAGAAAGGTACGGTTGTCCCAACCAGGGGGGATAATGTCTATAAGCAACATAATCTCTCGAATTTCCTTCAAAAGGAAGTGCCAATGGATTCAGAAACTTGTCTGAAAAACAGCGACGAATGATGTTCTTTGACTTTCAGGGCCAAAGAGTCCTGCTTACGGCTGAATTTGCGGGTACTCCGGGCCTCCTTGCGCAAGCGGGGAGTATTTTTTTGGATTCGCACGCTCGTCGCGAGCAGTTTGAGTACTTATGGGTCCGACACGGACTCCTAATGACAAGATTATGACCGTCTTAGTGAGCATCTGTCCAATGCCGCCCTCTTCATTTTCTCATGCGCTTTTTGCTGACCGCCCTGAATTTCTTGTCCTCTATAGTGGACGTTTCTATGCATGCACCCTTTAGTTCTTGGCTTTCACGTGCAGAAGTGTCAAGTAGTATGCCATCCTCGATCATAGGGCAAAAATACGTCACGGAGTGATAAGTAATCTCTCAAATTTCCTTCAAAAGGAAGTGCCAATGGGTTGAAACTTGTTTGAAAAACAATGACGAATGATGTTCGTGAGGGTACTCCGAGCCTCTGGCGCAAGTGGGGAAAGGAGATGATTCACCTTAGTGTTTGACTTTCGTAAGTCCTGTGAAGTAGATGTCGTTTACACATATATATTGACCGATGCGTGTCACTTGCCAAACACACAAGATGGGCTCTCTGACATGGTGATGTCTTGATGATATCCCATGGGATCTTCTCCTAGATGGAGGTCTTGGCCTGCTCAAAGCTCACCTAAGAATGAGCTATCACTTTGCTAACCCTAAAAATGGGGAGGAGGAGGTCTATTTATAGTCTAGTGGGCGAAGGGGTATCATCCCTCCGGATGGGGTCCTCGTCCGGATGATCCGAGAGGGGCCCGATGATCCAGGAAAGATCCGACCTATGCATGCACACGGGAGAAGTGTCAAGGATCGAAAGTGCGTGTAAAGGAGATGATTCCAAATCACCATGGGCTCTTGAAAGAGATGGCGCATGCCGACCTCGGATCGAGAAGTGGTCGATCACCAATTTCTTGTCATCTTGAAGTTCCAAATGGGCACTCTCCAATGTCGCACCGTCTTGTAATTCCTTCAAAAGTAGCAAAGATAACAAGCAGTTGGAAAAACAAATGTGGTTGTCGTAAGAGCAAAACCAAGCATTCAAGAGGTGATTCACCCAACAAGTGTTGTCATCAAGCATAGCATATGGTTTGACAAAGAAGTGTGTCATGACATTTGGACATATAAATTGAGCACAATCAAGTAGATCATGGGAACAAGCATGTAAATGGGAGGTCAAGATGCAAATATATGTGATAAGTGAACAAGCATCTACCTCAAGGTCATAGCAAGCATGCATAAAGAGCTCAATGAACGGTCTATGGTAGGCATAAGAGTCATTCACAACACCAAATATAGTGAAATGTCTAAACACATGGGGCAAGTGCAAGACAATCCAAGCATAACGTGCATAGGGTGTAGTGAAGATATCGTGGCACTCAACACAAAGGAAAGAGCAATTGTTCAACATGTGTGAGGCAATCAAGTCAAGCATGTGATAAGCGAAGGGACATGGCATATGTGAAGAACGAGATGCAACACACAAGGCATATATGTCATGAGGCATAGCAATGGAGCAAGCAACACATGAAGTATGATCCACAATATGCATGCTCATGGTTTGGGTATTCTCGAGATAGAAGGATATCACCTCGAAAGCATGTCCTTGTGCATTCTTCACAATGTCGAAGTGGTATGAAATGTGGTGTAGACGCAATTCATGGTCGAATGTATGAGGCTCGCTCTCAAGAGCTCGAATGGTCAACTCACGTGAAGTGGAAGTCGACACAAAGTCCAAGTATCCTACACATGCACAAAACAAAACAAAGAACATATGCACATGGTAGACAAACACATCATCCATCATGATGGTTCTCTTCTCTTGCACATAACCATTAGAAGCACAAGTGCATGAGTAATATGATGCAACAATGGCGATATTCACGGCACTAGGTATATGGTGCAAAGAGATAATACAAGCATGCTTCACAAGGAATATGTCAAAATCTCCAAACATGTGTGAGAATGCTATGGGGGCAATCTCATGAGCAAGACTATAAGCATTGTTGCACTCAATACATGGCAAATCTAGCATGAGAGAGGCAACACATGGAGATATATGACACGAAGCAATATGAATCATGTGCAAAGCATATAGATGGTTGTCATCAACCGCATGAGATGAGCACTTATAACACAAGAGATAATGATCAAGATATATCATGTGAGAGGCATGAGCATATATGTCATCAACCCAAGAAAGCAAGTAGTGGAACATGGGTGATGCAACATAGCGAGCATTCATAGCTATCAAATCAAGTAAGCTAGTAGTGCGAAGATGCAACATACTAGGAGGAATCATGGTAAACATGCCATTGGTGCAAATAGTGGGCATGAATAATTCACAAGTCATAGCACAAGCATGAAAGCAAGATATGAGTACAATATCATGAATGTATTGGCGAGAGGCCATATGTGAATAGCAATGGGTCATCATGACTCTCCCAACACAACAAGCATCAATAGAATGGGGCACATGATAAACATGGCAAAAGCAACAAGGATCTCCACCAAGCATGCAAATACACATAGTATTATCATAATGGAGAATCATGGGTAGATGCAAACAAGGGTCACAATTGCATGGCAAAGGCATAGAAGCAAGCATAGCATGCAAAGTGAACACGGTAAAATGAGCATATTGTGAGAAGTGGTAAATGGCCCATAGCCGTGTGAGAGCCAAGTAGAGGAGTTGCTCGTAGTCCTTGCGCGATGGGGACGGTGGTAAGGACAATCCATGTGATCCCAATTCATCGTTGCTCTCTAGAGCTCGTTTTGTCAACTCGTGGGATTGCGAGGTTGACAAGTATTCATGGGTACCTACACAAAAGAGACACAAACCAAAGAAATTGTGCGCGTGGTAAATGTACACATCATCCATCATGATGTGTATGTGCACGTGTGAGTTAGCACAAGATAAGCAATGCTCAAAGAAATTTGAGGCATGGTATATCAACATGTCATCCATCATGAAAGAATAGTTGTTATGTATGACACGATGGGGACAAAAATTGAGCAAACAAGTATAAGGCACATCAAAAGCATGTTTATTCATGGGGAGCATATGGTGCACACAAGTATTGGGATCATGCAATGGATGGGATGGATCAAAATCTCCTAAAATGTATGAGGAAACTATGGGGGTCTCCTCATGAGCAATATCGGAAACATCATATGGAGAAAATGGACAACATCCAAAACAATGCATATCCGAAGCTAGGTGGTCATGGCATGGCATATGAGATAAATGATGCAAAGGGAGCATATCAATATCATCACAAGAAAAACAAATGCCGATAACCATGGGCTTGTCATCTATGCCATATGTGCAAATTGGGTTTATTTTAATGGCATATGCATAGTCACTATGAAGAGATTGCAAATAAGACATATGGTGGATCTCATGCATAGCATATGACAAGTCAAGCGGATTATCAAACATGATGTGACCTAAAGAATTGTCACAAGAAATCCTATGTAACATGGCATCACTACTAATAAACTCCACATGAGAATCATCATATTCATCATAAATGGGCAAATCATTGCATGGGGAAATCATACTAGCATGAAGCATGGCAATAGGTGGATCAACATCATGCAAGCAATCAATGTCAAGAATGTCCACTAGTGGGACTAGAGAATCACCGTCACCTTTGTTACCTTTGTCATTCCATTCAAGTGGTGTAGGTGAGGTGGGAAAGACCAAATGGTGGTCATCATCATCATCTTGATGGAACCATGTGGGCGGTGCATCATAATCCACAATGGCCATCGTCTTGTCCAAAGGGAGGACGAAGTTGTCGAGGATCGGCGTGTCATCATAAATGGAACCTAGCACCAAATGAGAAGACACAATAGAGGTAGAGGTCAAGTTGTTAGAAATGCAAATGGCCTCACGAGACCTATCAACTATCTCACTCTCTCTATGTGGTGGTTCACTCACTCCATCAAAATAGGTGCACTCAAACTCACGTATGGTGGAGTCACTCATCTCACTCAAGTGGTGGGGGTTGTGGCTCTCCTCACATGGGAATTGTGGCAACTCATCATATATGGGGTTAGTGGTGAAGTCACTCTCACTCTCAATATGGTGGCACAAGTCACTCAAGTCATCATACGTCGCCGTGGTCGAAGGGAAGATCCCATGCTCAACCATCTCGTCGTAAATCCGCCGTGGATGAAGGCCAAGATGGCACATCATCACTCTCCTCCATGACCGAAGGAAAATCCATGCTCGATCATCTCGTCATCACTTGCCAGTAGATGAGGGCGAAGATGGCACATCATCACTCTCGCCTCCAAAGATGGAAGCATCATCCTTGCTCGCCACCTTGTCGCCGCCTCCAAAGCTTGGTCCTTGGGAGCATCATCTTGGAGCTCGTCGGGCTTGGACATCTTGGTGGTACTAGCCTCGAGCTTGTCGAGAGCTTGGTCGCCAAGTTTGCTTGGGGTGGAGAAGCCTTGGCCTTCATGAGTTCTTGTTCCGCCTTGAGAGCAGCAATGTAGTAGTCGTCGATGGACTTGTAGTTCTCGAGGAAGATGGTCTTGGAGATGTCGTTGTGCAATCCCATCATGAAGTGGAACTTCATTGACATGGGGTCGTCCACGCCGGCTCGTCGCAAGTCAATCATGATCTCCTTGAAGTACTTGTCGATGGACTTGGATCCATGGGTGGTGTTCTCCAATTGGCGTCGAAGTTGTTCCGTAGGTTGGAGGCACAAACTCTCGCCAGAAAGCTCTCTTCGCCTTGGGCCAACTCATGTCGTAGTACTCAAAGGTGTCTGAAGCCACCATGTCGAGGCGTAGTCGTGGAAGTTTCTTGTGGCGCACTTCACTTGATCTTCGGGACGAACTTGATGTAGCTTGAGGTAGTCGTCCATCAAACGCTCCCACTCGAGGTACTCCTCGGGTTCTTGAGTCCCATAGAAAGGAATCTTGTGGTCGGTGTCGAGGTCGTAGTAGCTCGTGGAAGTCGCGGACTTGAGCTTGGGTAGCTTCTCTTGAGTGTAGTCTTGAGGTTCTTGTTGGCGAAGATACCATATGTCCGTAGGCGAAGATGCCTTGAAGTCGCTTGGCGAAGATGCCAAGGGAGATGGTGAGGTCGTTGAGCGGTTGTTGGTGTTGAGCTCTTGACCTTCATGTTCTTGTTGGTGATGGTGTCGATGCCAATGTGATCTTGCCGGAGGTGGTAGCTCAGAAGGATGTGCTCTTGAGCGTCTTCTCGAAGATGAGGAAGATCGCTTGTAGGACTTGATGAGGGCCTTGATCTCCTCCATGCGCTTGTCCATCTTGGCGTCGTAGTTGTTGTTCATGGCATCGAACTCGTCGTTGTTGTTGTAGACCGAAAGTGAAATGCCTTGCCTATCCATCACAAGACTCGAGTAGAGGTGAGTAGGAAATGAGATAAACAATACCAAGTTACCTTTTCCCAAAGTTGAGGATGTATCTGGTTTCACTCAATGTGAGATGAAAGAATAGTGGAATTGGTACCGAACTTGTTCACTCACACCTATCAAGTAAAGGCTTATGGTAGAGCTCGGTGAGGATAGTGGCACAAAAATTTGATGCAAAATGTTAGCAAGAGTCAATAATGTTGAAAAAGATTCACAAATTCGCAAGTGAAACAAGTAGACCAATAGCAAATGGTACACGGAAACACACACACGAATAGATAAATGGGGTCGTGCAACCAAGGAATGAGCACAAAATGTGGAGTCCACGGAAAACGCTCGTGTTGCACAACTCAAGAGAGACGCTAGCACGATTGCTCAATAGGCGGATACGACACTTGTGCACAACCTATAGATGCGAAATGGATAAACTTCTATCCCAAGTATGCTATGTATATATGGTTCCCGGTGTTTCTCTCAAGCATGATATCATATGATGTAGATTTTGGTATGGCTCTTATTTGCAATGGGGGTATGATGCTATGGCACTTGCTCACGAGCTCTTTGCTCTCTTTCTTTTGCTTAAAAGCTTTATTCTCTCTTTTTTTTCTATGGCCACTTTTGCACAATGCACAAACCAAGATAGCAATTGTGTATATGCGGGAACAAACTTGAGCACAATGGATGATATGATACCAAGATGATATGGTATGTATGCAATGGATGGTGGATCACTAATGTGCACAAGTAACGTTGCCGGCAATACTCAAATGGCTAGTCTCGACGAAGTAACGCAAAAAATGGGCTAGGGGTTAACAATGCAATTGCAAGGGAATATACAAAGGTGTCGTCGAGGTTACCGTCCTTGCGATGATGAGTGGCGGTGTTCTTGGTGTAGATACCAAGATGATGGAGACTCGTCCTAAGTAGCCAAACACCTTAGGAAACGGAAAAACCGCAAACTCAAAATCTCAAATGACAAATGGCAAATGGTGGTAGCGGAAAGCGGTGGTGGTGTTGCACTAGGCAATGCGGAAGTGGAATGATGGGCTATACACGAGTCGGAGTTGAATTTGCTGTCCCTAAGTAGCCGAAACACCTTAGGAGACACAAGCCACAACTCAAACAAAATAGGGTTAAGTGGGGTGGATATGTATGGTGGGCACGTCTATGTGGAAGTGGTGGTGGTGGTTGATGAAGAAGCAATTGTCCCTAAGTAGCCGAAACACCTTAGGAGACTCTAGTCACAACTCAAACAACCACATATGCAAAGGGGAACAAAATGGGTTAGGTTGCGGAAGTCGGTGGTGGTAATGCGGATGATATGGTGGAAGGCCTAGGCAAACTTGCCAAATTTCAGAAAATATGATGGAGTCAAATGATGTTGGTGGTATTTTTGTGGGATGGGGGATGTCAAGAGCTTCAAAACGAGCTAAAGAACGTCAAAATCGGACTCCGGATGAATTAGTTATGACCAAAACAAAATTTCAGCCGTGTCAGTTTCAGGGTTAACCGGACATCCGGGAGGAGGTCCGGATGATCCGGGCTAGGTCCGGATGATCCGGGAGACTTCCGGATGATCCGGGTTCGTCAGCTCCGGTACGGGAATTTGGGCGCGTGGGGTATCCGGACGTCCGGGGGGGGGGGGTGTCCAGCTGATCCGGGCTTGGTCCGGATGATCCGGGAGAAGGTCCGGATGATCCGGGCAAGTCAATCCGCTCGGGATTTGCTCGTGGAGACGAATTTTTGGGCGGAATTTGGGGATTTTCGGGGCAAAATTGAGGAGATTTTGTGGATGGAAGGTGGGGAAACTTGGGGAAATGCTAGATCCACTTGAAACCAAGCAAATCCACGGATCAAAATCAACAAAACATCATCAAACCAACAAATCACAAAATAAAATAAAATTGGGGGGCTATTTTTGGTGGGGATTTTCGAATTTAGGACGAAAACAACAAAATCAAGCTAGAAATCACGGGGTAGGGGCTCCAAAAACGTGATCAACCTGGCTCTGATACCATATGATGTAGGGTGGAACCCTATAGCTTCGATCTTTCACGTTTGGAGTGGGATCCCTCGAAGAACACGATGAACACGGGGGAGAACGGGGAGAAATCACAAGGGGAAACACTCAAGAACAAGTCCAAATCACACATCCACTAGACAATCAAACACACAAGATCACAAGGTACATGAACAACAAAGGGAAAGATACAAGGTAAGGTTCATCTTCAAGAGGAGGTCTTGATGATATCCTAGATGGATCTTCCCACAAGGGGGTCTTGATGATATCCTGCGGGATCTTCTCCTAGATGGAGGTCTTGGCCTCCAATGGAGTAGTGGTCTCTCTCTCTCAAGAGTAGAGATAGGTAGGAGCAAAGCTCACCTAAGAATGAGCTATCACTTTGCTAACCCTAAAAATGGGGAGGAGGAGGTCTATTTATAGTCTAGTGGGCGAAGGGGTAAGTGAGGGGGCGAATGGGTACATGGGCCTCGGCCCGAAACGTTGCACGCAGGCAAGGCCCGGATGATCCGGATGGGGGTCCGGATGATCCGGCCATCGTCCGGATGATCCGGATGGGGGTCCGGATGATCCGGCCATCGTCCGGATGATCCGGATGGGGGTCCGGATGATCCGGCCATCGTCCGGATGATCCGAGAGGGGCCCGGATGATCCGACTTCACAGGAGGCCTTCGGGTGTCTTCGGACGCAATTATCCGGATTATCCGGAGGGGGACTCGGATGATCCGGCTGAGCCCAGATGATCCGGACGGCGGCCCGGATGTTTGGCCTGGCTCCTGCAGCCGCTCCGTCTTCTTCTCCTTTCTTCCGTCTTCTCTTCCACGCTTCCCTCGCGGATGGTGTAGTCGTTCCTTGGCGCTTGCACTCCTCCTTGACATCCGTGAAGCTCCGACAATACCTATGCATGCACACGGGAGAAGTGTCAAGTAGTATGCCATCCTCGAAGGGGTCAAGTGAGCACGTGTAAAGGAGATGATTCACCTTAGTGTGTGTGAAGTAGATGTCGCACGTGTCACTTGCCAAATGGGCTCTTGACATGGTGATGTCCGTAGGATGCTCCGCATCAAATGCCCTTTAGTTCTTGGCTTTCACGTGCATGAGTTACATCATGCCATCCCGCGAAAACAAGGAGAATAAGGCATATAGCCGCTGGGTTTTCTTCAATTACGGCCAAATGAGATTGCCCGGATCATAGAGCATCTGCAAAAAGGTACATTTGTCCCTACCAGGGGGGCTAATGTCTATAAGGAACATAATCTCTTAAATTTCCTTCAAAAGGAAGTGCCAATGGGTTCAGAAACTTGTTTGAAAAACAGCAACGAATGATGTTCTTTGACTTTCAGGGCCAAAAAGTCCTGCTTAAGGTCAGATTCGAGTGTACTCGAGCCTCTGGCGCGCAAGCGGGAGTATTTTCGATTCAGGGCGCTACAAGCAAGCAGTTTGAGAACTTGTGGGTCCGAGACGGACTCCGAATGACAAAATTATTACCCTTTTAGTGAACATTTGTCCATTCTATGGTTGTAGTTGAAAGTACTTAATTTTCCCGTGCGCTTTTTGCCTAACCGCCCCAAAATTTCTTGTCCTCTATAGTGGAGATATCGTTTCCACATATATATTGATCGATGCTAGGAATGCCCTTTTGTTCTTGGCTTTCACGCGCATGAGTTACAGCATGCCATCCCGCGAAAACAAGGAGATTAAGTGATAAGGACATGACTACCTTTGATATGACCAAAAATATTGCTTACATGCATATTTGTCAGGTGATTTCTAGAGCAAACTATTCAATAATCTATTTATGTTATCCAGAATAAAAATACTTCACACACTTTTGTGTTTTGTCTAATTGCAGGTGTATGGGACATTTGTACAATCCACATATGAAGATAAGGGAAAAGGAGAAGTTTAGGTGTTGTTCAAAAAGTCTTCTCACGTCACTTTTGGCCAAGAGAAGATAGAGTCCAAGTCTCTCACGTTCTGGATTCAGATTCGGACTGCACAGACATACCTGACTCAAAACGCCAACACCTTTTTCATACGGACTCCGAATTGGGTGATTCTTTTTTTGTTGGAAAGTAGATTTCATGCTCTTTCCAGCACAATTGGAATCACCTTAAAACCCGTCCGGAGCGTTGAGTTATGGACGAAACAATCGGACGCTGCACCAGAATCCGAGTCAAACTACAAGTCCAAAGGTGTTACGTCACCTCCACTTGGGCCCATTGGCCTTGTACGACCTAGGGTTAGTTTTAGGCTGCCTTGGGATGTCCTCCCACCTCCTTGGCCGCCACCCCTTGCTCCTATATAAGTAGATCCATCTAGTAGCTTTTTCCTTGGGATTTGTTTAGTTAAAAGTTAGCCATTGCAACTTCGTGTACTTTGTTTGTGTCCAACGACCAGACCAAGACCGCTTACGGATCCCCACCTTTATCAATACTTCATACATACTCGCAATATTCGGATTGCTTTTATCATATTCTTGCTTGTTCTTCAATTGCTTGCGGGAATAGACCTTCGTGGTCGTTGATTGTGCTCGGCGGGTCAATAACCTCTCGGAGTTGGTTTAGCGATTGCTAAGGCGCAACGTCATGCACGTTTGTAGTCGGATCGTCAAAGTCGTCTCGACCAAATCGATAGTTATCATCTCATCGAAAGATCGGGACACCCTCGCCTCTATCACACGGACTCCAAATTACAAAATTATTACCCTTTTAGTGAACATCTATCCATTCTATGGCAGTCCTTGAAAGTACTTCATTTTCCCGTGCGCTTTTTGCCTAATCGCCCCAAAATTTCTTGTCCTCTATAGTGGAGATATCGTTTCCACATATATATTGATCGATGCCAGGAATGCCCTTTTGTTCTTGGCTTTCACGCACATGAGTTACAGCATGCCATCCGACAAAAACAAGGAGAATATGGCATATAGCTGCTGGATTTTCTTCAATTTAAGGCAAAATGAGATTGCCCGGATCGTAGAGTATCTGCAGAAAGGTACGTTTGTCCCTACCAGGGGGAATAATGTCTATAAGCAACATAATCTCTCGAATTTCCTTCAAAAAGAAGTGCCAATGGGTTCAGAAACTTGTCTGAAAAACAGAGACGAATGATGTTCTTTGACTTTCAGGGCAGAAAAGTCCTGCTTAAGGCCGTATTTGAGGGTACTCCGGGCCTCCTAGCGCAAATGGGGAGTATTTTTTTGGATTCGCACGCTCGCCGCGAGCAGTTTGAGTACTTATGGGTCCGACACGGACTCCTAATGAGAAAATTATCACCGTTTTAGTGAACATCTGTCCATTCTATGGCAGTCCTTGAAAGTACTTCATTTTCCCGTGCGATCTTTGCCTAACCGCCCAAAACTTTCTTGTCCTCTATAGTGGAGATATCGTTTCCACATATATATTGACCGATGCCAGGAATGCCCTTTAGTTCTTGGCTTTCACGTGCATGAGTTACATCATGCCATCCGACAAAAACAAGGAGAATAAGGCATATAGCCGCTGGATTTTCTTCAATTTACGGCCAAATGAGATTGCCCGGACCATAGAGCATCTGCAAAAAGGTACATTTGTCCCTACCAGGGGGGCTAATGTCTATAAGGAACATAATCTCTTAAATTTCCTTCAAAAGGAAGTGCCAATAGGTTCAGAAACTTGTTTGAAAAACAGCGACGAATGATGTTCTTTGACTTTCAGGGCCGAAAAGTCCTGCTTAAGGCCGTATCTGAGTGATGAGGACATCAATACCATTGTTACACCCACAGCCCCTGCTGCTATACATACTGGACCAATTACTAGAGCTCGCGCACGCCAACTAAATTACCAGGTACTTTCGTTTCTTGGTAATGATTCTAATGTTCATGAGAATATGATGCTGCCTAAATTGGATACATTTGTTTTGCTTACAAATGAAGGGCCTAGCTTGGAGAAGGATGAACATTGGAGCAAGAACACACATGGAGTTGATGGCATGCTAAGGGGATCAAGAACGGAGTTACAAGTGATGATTTCAGGACTTTGAAGCCACCATAAGGAGTGCATGAAGCCTTGGACGAAATATACAAGATGCCACTTCATAATATTCGTCCATAGGCTATTCTAGGTGTTCATCACCTTATTATTGGGCCAGGCCCATGTAATTTCGAAATACATTAGTATAGGCTATTTTAGAGTCCGTATGTGTGGGGAAACAAGAGATAGGGTTAGTTTGGACCCCTCCACCAAGGGCCACGAAATTCACCCCTCTTCCTCCATATATACAGCCCTTAGGGCACCGCTTAGACTTGGGTTTTGTTTAGATCAAAAGTTCGCCATAGCTGCAACTTCGCGTTTCGCTTTGTGTTCAACGACTGCACAAAGGCGTCCACGTAACCCCACCTTGATCAATAAAGCTTTCATCTTATATTCGCAATATCCAGATTGCAATCTCGGTTTCTTGCTTGTTCTTCGTTTGCTCGCAGGAAATAGACCCTCGTGGTCGTTGATCGTGCTCGGCGTGGTCAATAACCTCTCGGAGTTGGTTTAGCGATTGCTAAGGCGCGACGTCCTCGCCGACGCGTAGTCGGATCGTCAAAGTCGACTTCCACCAAAGCGAAATCCACCATCTCATCGAAAGACGGGACACCTTTGCCTCTATCAAGTGGTATCGATTTCCGTGTTGCTCGGTGAGATTTTACGCTTTTCGTAGTTTAGATCGAGTCTGTCTTCATACCTATAGTCCACGAAAAAGCCACAAAAAAATTAGGGTTAGTTCATCCTATCCGAACCACGAGCCTTTGCATAATCTTTTACGTATTTGCATTGTTGAATTTGCGGTTGCATCGTCGTGTCTAGTTCTTTGGTCTTAGAGTCTAGTCTTTTAGAGTTTCGAGTTCTGGTCATAATTTGTCACGCCGCCGCCGCACCATTATCATCGCCCTGCCATCCACCAACACCGCTTATCCGCCACCGCTTCGAATCCGTATCCATATACCACCACCGCTGCCATATACAACCACCGCTGCCATATACCACCAATCCGAGTTCCTTGCATATTAGGTTTGTTTTCGGGATTCATCTAATTTCCGATTCGTGTTTCCTGGTCTGAGTAGGTTTCGGATTCCAGCAATCTTTTGCCGTCCGTAGAAGAGGTTGGTTTCCAAAAAAAAAAAACGACGGACAAAAAAATTTCGGCTATCCTATTTTAGGTGTTTCTAAGCGTTTTGAGACAGTCCCGTTATAGAAAGTTTTTTGACCCGTTTCAGCTTTTGGGTCCGGCAATCGAAAAAAAAAAAAGTTCAAAAAATTTCGTGCCCATCCCGTCGGTTTGACGTGGGAAGAGTTTTGAGACACTCGCCATTATAGTGATTTTTCGCAAAAAAAAAAAAAAAGCAGCGCAAAAAAAAAAAAAAAAAAAAAAAAAAAAAAAAGAGAAAAAAAAAATCAGAGTGTGCTCCTCCCTTGTTTACGCAGCGCCGTGATTTTGTTAGTGTTCTAGGCTCGCGTCTCTAGCACGGTCTAGCCTAGGACCAAAGACAAGATCTGCGTCGTTGAGCGCTTATTCAACTTTGCATCTCTGAATTGATTATTGTCAACCCTTTTGCTACCATATTATAAGCCTTCCCAGCTCCACATACATCTACGTCAGACGCTTGACTCTCCCCGCAATCGCTCTATCCAAGCTTTTGAGAGTTTTGATTACAACGGTTGCCGATCACCGCCGCTTCTTTGGGTAAGAACTGGTAAGAATTTGAGATTTGCTTCACGGATTTGTGATCGCCCACCACACCACCACCACCACTTCCTAGTAGTCAGAGGATCATATTCTTGTGTGTTTCTATTGTCGCTAACCATGACAGGATCACAAGCCGATGAGACTGATTGGGAGAACATGACGAACAAACAACTACATGATAAATTTCAGCAAATGATGAGTGGACAGTGCAAGATGTGGTAAACAGATTTGACGAGGCCATGGAGAAGATAGATGGCATTGAGAAGACGTTTGAAACAAAGCTTGATAGCAAGTTTGATGAATTGCTCGCTGCGTTTTCCACAACCACCGCCGGCTGCACCTATCGCACCTCTGCAACGACAACAACTCACGCCTTTCCGAATCAGTATGGACGAGCTCAGCGTGTTCCTATTGAGCCAGACAAAATTCTGTGCCGCTGCCATCGCTGTTGGTGCTTCTTGGCTCCTCGCCATCGCTGCTGCTTTGGTACCGAGGAGGATGATGAGTATGCGGCGATTATGAGGATGAGGTTGATCAACATCGAACTACGTGCAACCACCAGCACCACAACCACCGTGTCGCCCACATGCAAATAATGGCAATGTTAGGGCTCCCCCTCAGTACGCGATCATGACCATCTCCTAAACTGAAATTGAATATTCCACCATTTGAGGGTAGATATGTTCTGATATATATCTTACTTGGGAGTTAGAAACTGAACAACGATTTACATGTTTACAATATCCCGAGGAGAGACGTGTTCTGCTGCTGTTTGTGCTTTCACTAGCTTTGCATGTGTTTGGTGGTCCGAACATTGTAGATTATATCCTGTTCCAGCTACTTGGGCTGCTTTGAAAACTGCTATGCGTACTCGTTGGGTTCCACCATATTATCAACGTGAATTGCTTCAAAAATTGCAGCGTTTAAGACAAGGAAAAATTTCAGAGAAGAATATTATCGTGAATTACAAACCGGCTTGATTAGATGTGGTATTGTTGAGGAGAATGAAGCTATGCTTGCACGCTTTCTCGGTGGATTAAATAGAGAGATTCGCACCATTCTAGACTATAAGGATTATAATAATATCACTCGCTTATTCCATCTTGCTTGTAAAGCTGAACGTGAAGTGCAGGATCGACAGCATTGGCGCCGCACTAACTTTTCTCGCAGTCGACCTTCATCATGGACACCACGTGCATCATCTACTTCCACCGCACCATCACCTCCTTCAGTGCCACCTCCAACCGTGATACAAGAAAGCAGCACAACCACCACTATCTCGCCAAGAGCACACCGCCGGGCTCTGCACAGAGTTCTTCTTCCATGGCGTCAACAGGCACACAAGTGATATTATTTGTCGTCATTGTAAGGGAAGAGGACATTTTATGAGAGAATGCAAATCTCAGCGTGTGATGATTGCTACCGAGGATGGTGGGTATGAGTCCGCTAGTGACTATGATGAGGAGACTTTGGCTCTTATTACACATGAGGAACACGGTGGAGATGATTCGATCATGAGACACAATACATGGCTGCTGAAGATGCCGACAGTATGAATGTTTAGTTGCTCAACGTGTTTTGAGTGTGCAGGTTACACAAGCTGAGCAAAATCAGAGGCATAATTTGTTCCATACAAAGGGAGTTGTGAAGGAACGTTCTATTCAAGGTCATCATAGATGGAGGGAGCTGCAACAACTTGGCTAGCATGGAGATGGTGGAGAAGCTATCTCTCACCACAAGACCACATCCACATCCTTACTACATCCAATGGTTCAACAACAGCGGCAAGGTGAAGGTAACACGTCTTGTTCGTGTGCATTTTAGTATCTCTACATATGCTGATTATGTTGATTGTGATGTGGTACCTATGCAAGCATGTTCCTTGTTACTTGGTAGACCATGGCAATTTGATAAAAATTCAGACACCATGGTAGAAACAATCAAGATACTCTTGTTCATAAGGATAAAAATATTACTTTGCTTCCTATGACTCCTGAGTCCATTTTGAAAGATGATATTAATAGAGCTAATAAAGCAAAACAGGAGAAAAATAAGAGTGAAAATCAGATTGTGGCAAAAGAATTTGAGCAACACATGAAGCCTAATAATAAACCATCTACTGTTGCTTCGAAATTAAATTGAAAAGTGCATGTTTACTTGCCACCAAATCTGATATTGATGAGCTAGATTTTAGCAAATCTATTTGCTATGCTTTTGTGTGCAAAGAGGCATTATTTTCATTCGAGGACGTGCCTTCCTCTTTGCCCCTCGCTGTCACTAACATTTTGCAGAGTTCGCGACGCTCTTTCCACAAGACGTGCCACCGGATTACCACCTATTCGAGGGATTGAGCATCAAATTGACTTAATTCCCGTGCATCATTACCCAACCGTGCACCATACCGCACCAATCCAGAGGAGACGAAGAAGATTATGCGTCAAGTACGTGAGCTGCTCGACAAAGGTTATATACGCGAATCCCTTAGTCCTTGTGCTGTTCCTATTATTCTAGTGCCGAAAAAGGATGGTACGTCACGTATGTGTGTTGATTGTAGAGGCATCAATAATATTACTATTCGTTATCGCCACCCTATTCCTAGGCTAGATGATATGCTTGATGAATTGAGTGGCTCTACAATATTCTCCAAAGTTGATTTATGTAGTGGATACCATCAAATTCGTATGAAATTGGGAGATGAATGGAAAACAGCATTTAAAACTAAGTTTGGATTATATGAGTGGTTAGTCATGCCTTTTGGGTTAACTAATGCACCTAGTACTTTCATGAGATTAATGAACGAAGTTTTACGTGCTTTCATTGGACGATTTGTGGTAGTCTATTTTGATGATATACTGATTTATAGCAAATCTTTGGAAGAACATTTGGAACATTTACGTGTTGTTTTTAATGCTCTACGTGATGCACGCTTGTTTGGTAACCTTGGGAAGTGCACCTTTTGCACCGACCGAGTATCTTTTCTTGGCTATGTTGTTACTCCACGAGGAATTGAAGTTGATAAAGCCAAGATTGAAGCTATTGAGAGTTGGCCGCAGCCCAAAACGGTCACACAAGTGAGGAGTTTCCTTGGCCTCGCTGGTTTCTATAGGCGTTTTGTGAGAGATTTCAGCACCATTGCTGCACCTCTCAATGAGCTTACAAAGAAGGATGTGCCTTTTGTTTGGGGTACCGCATGTGAAGAAGCCTTCACGGTATTGAAAGATAAGTTGACACATGCTCCTTTACTCCAACTTCCTGATTTTAATAAGACTTTTGAGCTTGAATGTGATGCTAGTGGAATTGGATTAGGAGGTGTGTTATTACAAGATGGCAAACCTGTTGCATACTTTTCTAAAAATTGAGTGGGCCTAGTCTGAATTACTCTACTTATGATAAAGAATTATATGCTCTTGTTCGGACTTTAGAAACATGGCAACATTATTTATGGCCCAAAGAATTTGTTATACATTCTGATCATGAATCTTTGAAACATATTAAAAGTCAAGCTAAACTGAATCGTAGACATGCTAAATGGGTTGAATTCATTGAGACTTTCCTTATGTCATTAAACACAAGAAGGGTAAAGAAAATGTTATTGCGATGCATTGTCTCGTCGCTATACTATGCTTTCACAACTTGACTTCAAAATATTTGGTTTGGAGACCATCAAAGATCAATATGTGCATGATGCTGATTTTAAAGATGTATTGCAGAATTGTAAAGAAGGAAGAACGTGGAACAAGTTTGTCGTTAATGATGGATTTGTGTTCGTGCTAACAAGCTATGCATTCCAGCTAGCTCCGTTCGTCTTTTGTTGTTGCAGGAGGCGATGGAGGAGGACTAATGGGACACTTTGGCGTGAAGAAGACGGAGGACGACTTGCTACACATTTCTTTTGGCCAAAGATGAGACGGATGTTGAGCGTTTTATTGCTCATTGCACTACATGTCAAAAAGCTAAGTCACGACTCAATCCTCATGGTTTATATATGCCTTTGCTCGTACCTAGTGTTCCTTGGGAGGATATATCTATGGACTTTGTTTTAGGTTTACCTAGAACAAAGAAGGGAGGATAGCATATTTGTTGTCGTGGATAGATTCTCGAAAATGGCACACTTTATACCATGTCATAAAAGCGATGATGCCGTCAATGTTGCTGATTTGTTCTTTCGTGAAATTATTCGCTTGCATGGTGTGCCAAATACTATTGTTTCAGATCGTGATACTAAATTTCTTAGCCACTTTTGGAGATGTTTATGGGCTAAGTTGGGGACTAAACTGCTTTTAGTACAACTTGTCACCCCAAACCGATGGACAAACTGAAGTAGTCAATAGAACATTGTCTACTATGCTTAGGGCTGTTCTAAAGAATAATAAGAAAATGTGGGAGGAATGCTTGCCTCATATTGAATTTGCTTATAATCGCTCATTGCATTCTACTACTAAGATGTGCCCTTTTGAAGTTGTGTATGGTTTCCTACCTCGTGCACCTATTGATTTGTTGCCTCTTCCATCTTCGGAGAAGGTTAATTTTGATGCTAAAGAACGTGCTGAATTGATTTTAAAATGCATGAGTTAACTAAGGAAAACATTGAGCGCATGAATGCTAAATATAAACTTGCTGGAGATAAGGGTAGAAAACATGTTGTGTTTGCACCGGAGATCTTGTTTGGTTACATTTGCGTAAGGATAGATTTCTGATTTGCATAAATCAAAGCTAATGCCACGTGCTGCTGGTCCCTTTAAGGTGTTGGAGAAAGTAAATGATAATGCATATAAACTTGAGCTGCCCGCAGATTTTGGGGTTAGTCCCACTTTTAACATTGCAGATTTGAAGCCATATTTGGGTGAGGAAGATGAACTTCCGTCGAGGACGACTTCATTTCAAGAAGGGAGGATGATGAGGACATCAATACCATTGTTACACCCACAGCCCCTCTGCTATACATACCGGACCAATTACTAGAGCTCACAAGACGCCAACTAAATTACTGTGTACTTTCGCTTCTTGGTAATGATTCTAATGTTCATGAGAATATGATGTCGCTTAAATTGGATACATTTGTTTTGCTTACAAATGAAGGGCCTAGCTTGGAGAAGGATGAACATTGGAGCAAGAACACACATGGAGTTGATGGCATGCTAAGGGATCAAGAACGGAGTTACAAGTGATGATTTCAGGACTTTGAAGCCACCATAAGGAGTGCATGAAGCCTTGGACGAAATATACAAGATGCCACTTCATAATATTCGTCCATAGGCTATTCTAGGTGTCACGTCACCTTATTATTGGGCCAGGCCCATGTAATTTCGAAATACATTAGTATAGGCTATTTTTAGAGTCCGTATGTGTGGGGAAACAAGAGATAGGGTTAGTTTGGACCCTCCACCAAGGGCCACGAAATTCACCCCTCTTCCTCCATATATACAGCCCTTAGGGCACCGTTTAGACTTGGGTTTTGTTTAGATCAAAAGTTCGCCATAGCTGCAACTTCGCAGCATTTCGCTTGTGTTCAACGACTGCATAAAGGCGCCACAGTAACCCCACCTTGATCAATAAAGCTTTCATCTTATATTCGCAATATCCAGATTGCAATCTCGGTTTCTTGCTTGTTCTTCGTTTGCTCGCAGAAATAGACCCTCGTGGTCGTTGATCGTGCTCGGCGTGGTCAATAACCTCTCGGAGTTGGTTTAGCGATTGCTATAGTATGCGACGTCCTCGCACGCTCGTAGTCGGATCGTCAAAGTCGACTTCCACCAAAGCGAAATCCACCATCTCATCGAAAGACGGGACACCTTTGCCTCTATCACTGAGGGTACTTAGAGCCTCCTGGCGCAAGCGGGGAGTATTTTCTGGATTCAGACGCTCGCCGCGAGCAGTTTGAGAACTTGTGGGTCTGAGACGGACTCCGAATGACAAAATTATTACCCTTTTAGTGAACATCTGTCCATTCTATGGCTGTCTTTGAAAGTACTTCATTTTCCCGTGCGCTTTTTGCCTAACCGTCCCAAAATTTCTTGTCCTCTATAGTAGAGATATCGTTTCCACATATATATTGATCGATGCCAGGAATGCCCTTTTGTTCTTGGCTTTCACGCGCATGAGTTACATCATGCCATCCGGCGAAAACAAGGAGATTAAGGCATATAGCCGCTGGATTTTCTTCAATTTACGGCAAAATGAGATTGCCTGGATCATAGAGTATCTGCAGAAAGGTACGTTTGTCCCAACCAGGGGGGATAATGTCTATAAGCAACATAATCTCTCGAATTTCCTTCAAAAGGAAGTGCCAATGGGTTCAGAAACTTGTCTGGAAAACAGAGACGAATGATGTTCTTTGACTTTCAGGGCAGAAAAGTCCTGCTTAAGGCCGTATTTGAGGGTACTCCGGGCCTCCTAGCACAAATGGGGAGTATTTTTTTCGATTCGCACGCTCGCCGCGAGCAGTTTGAGTACTTATGGGTCCGACACGGACTCCTAATGAGAAAATTATGACCGTTTTAGTGAGCATCTGTCCATTCTACGGCTGTCCTTGAAAGTACTTCATTTTCTCGTGTGCTTTTTGCCTGACCGCCCCAAAATTTCTTGTCCTCTATAGTGGAGATATCGTTTCCCCATATATATTGACCGATGCCAGGAATGCCCTTTAGTTCTTGGCTTTCACGTGCATGAGTTACATCATGCCATCCGGCAAAAACAAGGAGAATAAGGCATATAGCCGCTGGATTTTCTTCAATTTACGGCCAAATGAGATTGCCCGGACCATAGAGCATCTGCAAAAAGGTTCATTTGTCCCTACCAGGGGGGCTAATGTCTATAAGGAACATAATCTCTTAAATTTCCTTCAAAAGGAAGTGCCAATAGGTTCAGAAACTTGTTTGAAAAACAGCGACGAATGATGTTCTTTGACTTTCAGGGCCGAAAAGTCCTGCTTAAGATCGTATCTGAGGGTACTTAGAGCCTCCTGGCGCAAGCGGGGAGTATTTTCTGGATTCAGACGCTCGCCGCGAGCAGTTTGAGAACTTGTGGGTCTGAGACGGACTCCGAATGACAAAATTATTACCCTTTTAGTGAACATCTGTCCATTCTATGGCTGTCTTTGAAAGTACTTCATTTTCCCGTGCGCTTTTTGCCTAACCGTCCCAAAATTTCTTGTCCTCTATAGTGGAGATATCGTTTCCACATATATATTGATCGATGCCAGGAATGCCCTTTTGTTCTTGGCTTTCACGCGCATGAGTTACATCATGCCATCCGGCGAAAACAAGGAGATTAAGGCATATAGCCGCTGGATTTTCTTCAATTTACGGCAAAATGAGATTGCCTGGATCATAGAGTATCTGCAGAAAGGTACGTTTGTCCCAACCAGGGGGGATAATGTCTATAAGCAACATAATCTCTCGAATTTCCTTCAAAAGGAAGTACCAATGGGTTCAGAAACTTGTCTGGAAAACAGAGACCAATGATGTTCTTTGACTTTCAGGGCCAAAAAGTCCTCCTTAAGGCCGTATTTGAGGGTACTCCGGGCCTCCTGGTGCAAGCGGGGAGTATTTTTTCGATTCGCGCGCTCGCCACGAGCAGTTTGAGTACTTATGGGTCCGCCACGGACTCCTAATGACAAAATTATGACGGTCTCAGTGAGCATCTGCCCATTCTACGGCTGTCCTTGAAAGTACTTCATTTTCTCGTGTGCTTTTTGCCTGACTGCCCCAAAATTTCTTGTCCTCTATAGTGGAGATATCGTTTCCACATATATATTGACCGATACCAGGAATTCCCTTTAGTTCTTGGCTTTCACGTGCATGAGTTACAACATTCCATCCGGTGAAAACAAGGAGAATAAGGCATATAGCCGCTGGATTTTCTTCAATTTACGGCCAAATGAGATTGCCCGGATCATAGAGCATCTGCAAAAAGGTACGTTTGTCCCTACCAGGGGGGCTAATGTCTATAAGGAACATAATCTCTCAAATTTCCTTCATAAGGAAGTTCCAATGGGTTTAGAAACTTGTTTGAAAAACAGCGACGAATGATGTTCTTTGACTTTCAGGGCCAAGAAGTCCTGGTTAAGGCCGTATCTGAGGGTACTCCGAACCTTCTGGCACAAGCGGGGAGTATTTTCTGGATTCAGACGCTCGCCGCGAGCAGTTTGAGAACTTGTGGGTCCGAGACGGACTCCGAATGACAAAATTATTACCCTTTTAGTGAACATCTGTCCATTCTATGGCAGTCCTTGAAAGTACTTCATTTTCCCGTGCGCTTTCTAACCGCCCCAATCAGGAACATATCTGGGCTTTGCCATTTTTAGTGGAGATATCGTTTCCACATATATATTGATAGATGCCAGGAATGCCCTTTTGTTCTTTGCTTTCACGCGCATGAGTTATAGCATGCCATCCGGCGAAAACAAGGAGATTAAGGCATATAGGCACTGGATTTTCTTCAATTTACGACAAAATGAGATTGACCGGATCATAGAGTATCTGCAAAAAGGTACGTTTGTCCCTACCAGGTGGGATCGTGTTTATAAGCAACATAATATCTCGAATTTCCTTCAAAAGGAACTGCCAATGGGTTCAGAAACTTGTCGGAAAAACAGAGGCGAATGATGTTCTTTGACTTTCAGGGCCAAAAAGTCCTGCTTAAGGCCGTATTTGAGGGTACTCCAGGCCTCCTGGTGCAAGCGGGGAGTATTTTTTTGGATTCGCGCGCTCGCCGCGAGCAGTTTGAGTACTTATGGGTCCGACACAGATTCCTAATGACAAAATTATGACCGTCTTAGTGAGCATCTGTCCATTCTACAGCAGTCCTTGAAAGTTCTTCATTTTCTCGTGCGCTTTTTGCCTGACTGCCCCAAAATTTCTTGTCCTCTATAGTGGAGATATCGTTTCCACATATATATTGACCGTTGCCAGGAATGCCCTTTAGTTGTTGGCTTTCACGTGCATGAGTTACATCATGCCATCCTGCGAAAACAAGGAGAATAAGGCATATAGCCGGTGGATTTTCTTCAGTTTACAGCCAATGGAGATTTCCCGGATCATAGAGCATCTGCAAAAAGGTACGTTTGTCCCTACCAGGGGGCTAATGTCTATAAGGAACATAATCTCTCAAATTTCCTTCAAAAGGAAGTGCCAATGGGTTCAGAAACTTGTTTGAAAAACAGCGACGAATGATGTTCTTTGTCTTTCAGGGCCAAAAAATCCAGCTGATGAGGACATGACTACCTTGGATATGACCAAAAATATTACATACATGCATATTTGTTAGGTGATTTCTAGTGCAAACTATTAAATAATCTATTTATGTTATCCAGAACAAAAATACTTCACACACTTTTGTGTTTTGTCTAATTGCAGGTGTATGGGACATTTGTACAATCCACATATGAAGATAAGGAAGAAAGAGATGTTTATTTGTTGTTCAAAAAGTTCTCTCACGTCACTTTTGGCCCAAGAGAATAGACAGTCCAAGTCTCTCACGTTCTGGACTCAGATTCGGACTGCACAGACATACCTGACTCAAAACGTCAACAACTTTTTCATACGGACTCCGAATTGGGTGATTCTTTTTTGTTGGAAAGTAGATTTCGTCCTCTTTCCAACCCAATTGGATTCAACTTAAAATTCGTCCGGAGCGTTGGGTTATGGAAGAAACAATCTGATGCTGCAGCAGAATCCAAGTCAAACTACAAGTCCAAAGGTGTTACGTCACCTCCACTTGGGCCCATTGGCCTTGTATGACCTAGGGTTAGTTTTAGGATGCCTTGGGACGTCCTCCCACCTCCTTGGCCGCCACCCCTTGCTCCTATATAAGTAGATCCATCTAGTAGCTTTTCCCTTGGGATTTGTTTAGTTAAAAGTTAGCTATTGCAACTTCGTGTACTTCATTTGTGTCCAACAACCAGACCAAGACCGCTTACGGATCCCAAACATTATCAATACTTCATCCATATTCGCAATATTTAGATTGCTTTATCATATTTTTGCTTGTTCTTCGATTGCTTGCTGGAATAGACCGCCGTGGTCAGGCTGATCGTGCTTCCGGCATCGTTAGTAACCTCAGGAGATTGGTTTAGCAATTGCTAAGGCGCAACGTCGTGCACGTTTGTAGTCGGATCGTCAAAGTCGTCTTCACCAGATCGATAGTTATTATCTCACCGAAAGATCGGGACACCCCGCCTCTATCAAGTGGTATCAGTTTCAGGTTCGTCGGTGAGAATTTCCAGTTATCCCTAGATTACATTTATTTTCTTACCTATTGCCCAAGAAAAAGCCACAAAAAAAGTTAGATCTATTCATCCTTTGTCCTAGCCAGTCTGAGCCTTTGCAATTTTCTTTTCATTGTTTGCATTATTGAATTATCTGTTGCATCGTTGTGTCGAGTTGTTGGTCTTAGTATCTAGTTCCTTTTGAGTTTCGAGTTCAGTTCACACTAGTCACGCTGCCGCTGCATCATTATCCCTTCCGCTATCCACCATCCCATCCATCAATTTCCACCACGTGCTACGCACTGTTCATTGTCATAATCATAGTTGAGGTCATTCACATCTTGCACTGATCCAATCTGCACCTTATCTAGTTTGTCTTGGAAAGAGGGAGAAAAAAAAGATAGAGAAAAAAAAGAAAAAGAAAAGTGAAAGAAGAAAAAGAAAAAGAGAGAAGAAAAAGAAAAAAGTGTGAGAAAAAAAGAGAGAAGAAAAAAAATTCAGATATATCTAGAATCAATCCCGTACCTGAATTCGGATTGGAATCTGTTTTGCGCACTATTCAGTAAAACAGGTATATTTCCTCATACGAAATCCGTTTTTGCTCCGCGAGTACTCAAATTAAAGCTAGCAATAAGCCTCATCTAGATAGTTACAGAAGCTAGTTCAATATTTGACACCTCAAAATTGGCTACTAAATAGGTCTTTTTGCCCTCCGAAGTTCGTTAACACAGCTTGTTCCAATTTTTCAGGCCAGTTTTAGAATTCTTTGACTCCTCATATCAATTCGGAATTGAGTGATTCTTTTTGCATTGGAAAGCTTGAGTTTGTAGCATTCTTTGAAAAATTATCAGAAAATTGGCTCAAACTTTTCAAGAGGAAAGTTGGAGAGAGTTGTTGTATATCCTGCTTGGCAGTTGTTTTTCATCATTATCTTCACTGCCGTTGTGATCTTCACTTATATCTTGCTATCCAGAGCTACTTAGTATCCTTGATTGATGCTAGTTGTGCTACGCCGTGACCTCATTAGTGTTCTAGGCTCGCGTCTCTAGTCCGGTCTAGCCTAGGACCAGCACAGTACCGTTGTTGAGCGTTTATTCAAGAGTGCATCTTTGAATTGATTATTGCTAAAAAATTTGCTACCATATATATAGCCAACCCAGCTCCACATATTTCTACACCATGTATACGTACGTTCCCCTAGCAATCGCTTTACACAATCTTCAGAGTTACTTGACACTGTCGGTTGCCTATCACCACCTGCCGCATGGTAAGAACTTGTAAGATATTGATATTTGCTTTACTGTGAGCCCTTTACAACCACATCCTAGTAGTTCATAGGAACATTATTCTCGAATTTTGTTTCTTGTATCTACTAAGCATGACAGGTTCCGAAGATAGAAGTTCTTGGATGACGGACACATCTTCACCATCACGAGAGTTGGGACAACACACACAAGCACATGGTCAGGTTATCTCTTTACCGTCATTTGAGGGTTGATTTAATCCTGCTATTTAGCTAGCTTGGGAGCTTGAAGTAGAACAAGTTTTTCGTCACCATAACTTTTCTGAACTTGAGAGAGTATGAGCTGCCACTAGAGCATTTACTGGTTTTGCTTCTGTTTGGTGGAGTGTGCATTGTAAGAAAAACATTGATAACCAACCCATAACTTGGAAACATTTGAAAGATGTAATGAGACAACAATTTTCCCTCCTTACTATCGTCGTGAATTGCTTCGCAAATTTGAACAATTTAAACAAGGCAACAACACTGTTCATGCTTACTACCAAGAGTTCAAATCTTATATGCATCATTGTGACATAGAAGAATCTGAGGATGATACAATGAATAGATTTTTTGGTGGTTTGAACCATGATATTCAGGCAAGATTTTAGTATATTCCTCGTTGCATTACTAGTATGTATGTTCGTGCTTGTACCTTTGAGAGACAGTTACAGGAGGATGCATTGGGTGACTACAACAACTACTATTCTAGTTCATGCTCACCACTGCCGGTTGGTTCCTCCACCATTGCACCTACTAGAGCAGCCCCACCTCGGATTGTGAGCGCGACATCATCTCAAGAGTATGGTGCATTGTCTACGTCTGTACCTACATCAGCTACGTCTTTGCGACAAGGTAACAATAAAGGTATTGATGATATAACTTCACATGAGAATGATGCATCCCTAGTTAACTTGAATGCATCATGTGTTGAGTTACCTGGTGATATGAGCACAACACCTATTTTAGAGAATCTTGATACTGCCATGAATGTGTCATATGATCAAACAACTGAAATACCAACAATTTTGAGTGCACCAATTGAATTAACTGTTGATGCAAAAGAATCAATGTTTAATCATTTTGATATGACCTCTAATCTTGGTGATGATTCTGTGTTGAATGACTTATTGCATGTTTGCTTATTTAAGCATGTTGTGGCATGTAAATTCGATGCAAGTAAGGTTTATTCACCAATGTTGGGATGGTTTAATGATCAACATTGTCAATCTTTTGAAATGAATAAGAGCTTCACTTATACGTGCAAACTGAGTTGCAATATTTTCATGCCTTCTACTTCTTGTGCTAATTTTTTGGCTTTAGATTTTATGAACTATGCAATTACTCATCTATTCATGTGTCATATATGCAAAAACCAAGGGAAGTAAAAATGGATGACATATACATATACAACATGTACACCTTGTCTCTTTTGTTAGCCACATTTCAGATTAAGCAACGCCGAGGACGGCTTTATTTTCAAGAAGGGGAGAATGATGAGGACATGACTACCTTGGATATGACCAAAAATATTGCATACATGCATATTTGTCAGGTGATTTCTAGTGCAAACTATTCAATAATCTATTTATGTTATCAGAACAAAAATACTTCACACACTTTTGTGTTTTGTCTAATTGCAGGTGTATGGGACATTTGTACAATCCACATATGAAGATAAGGAAGAAAGAAATGTTTATTTGCTTTTCAAAAAGTTCTCTCACGTCACTTTTGGCCCAAGAGAAGATAGAGTCCAAGTCTCTCACGTTCTGGACTCAGATTCGGACAGCACAGACATACCTGACTCAAAACGTCAACAACTTTTTCATACGGACTCCGAATTGGGTGATTTTTTTTTGTTAGAAAGTAGATTTCGTCCTCTTTCCAACCCAATTAGATTCACCTTAAACTTCGTCCGGAGCGTTGTGTTATGGAAGAAACAATCTGACGCTGCAGCAGAATCCGAGTCAAACTACAAGTCCAAAGGTGTTACGTCACCTCCACTTGGGCCCATTGGCCTTGTACGACCTAGGGTTAGTTTTAGGCTGCCTTGGGATGTCCTCCCACCTCCTTGGCCGCCACCCCTTGCTCCTATATAAGTAGATCCATCTAGTAGCTTTTCCCTTGGGATTTGTTTAGTTAAAGTTAGCTATTGCAACTTCGTGTACATCGTTTGTGTCCAACGACAAGACCAAGACCGCTTACGGGTCCCCACAATTATCAATACTTCATCCATATTCGCAATATTTAGATTGCTTTATCATATTCTTGCTTGTTCTTCGATTGCTTGCAGGAATAGACCTTCGTGGTCAGGCTGATCGTGCTTCCGGCATCGTCAGTAACCTCAGGAGATTGGTTTAGCGATTGCTAAGGCGCAACGTCGTGCACTAGTCGGATCGTCAAAGTCGTCTTCACCAATTCGATAGTTATTATCTCATCGGAAGATCGGGACACCCCGCCTCTATCACCTGCTTAAGGCCGTATCTGAGGGTACTTCGAGCCTCCTGGCGCAAGCGGGGAGTATTTTCTGGATTCGGACGCTCGCCGCGAGCAGTTTGAGAACTTGTGGGTCCGACACAGACTCGGAATGACAAAATTATTACCCTTTTAGTGAACATCTGTCCATTCTATGGCAGTCCTTGAAAGTACTTCATTTTCCCGTGCGCTATTTGCCTAACCGCCCCAAAATTTCTTGTCCTCTATAGTGGAGATATCGTTTCCACATATATATTGATCGATCCCAGGAACGCCCTTTTGTTCTTGGCTTTCACGCGCATGAGTTACAGCATGCCATCCGGCGAAAGAAGGAGAATAACGCATATAGCCGCTGCATTTTCTTCAATTTACGACAAAATGAGATTACCCAGATCATAGAGTATCTGCAGAAAGGTATGTTTGTCCCTACCAGGGGGGATAATGTCTATAAGCAACATAATCTCTCGAATTTCCTTCAAAAGGAAGTGCCAATGGGTTCCGAAACTTGTCTGAAAAACAGAGACGAATGATGTTCTTTGACTTTCAGGGCCAAGTAGTCCTGCTTAAGGCCGTATTTGAGGGTACTCCGGGCCTCCTGGCGCAAGCGGGGAGTATTTTTGTGGATTTGCGCGCTCGCCACGAGCAGTTTGAGTACTTATGGGTCCGACTCTTAGTGAGCATCTGTCCATTCTATGGCAGTCTTTGAAAGTACTTCATTTTCTCGTGCTCTTTTTGCCTGACTGCCCCAAAATTTCTTGTCCTCTATAGTTGAGATATCGTTTCCACATATATATTGACCGATGCCAGGAATGCCCTTTAGTTCTTGGCTTTCACGGGCATGAGTTACAGCATCCCATCCAGCGAAAACAAGGAGAATTAGGCATATAGCCGCTGGATTATCTTCAATTTACGGCCAAATGAGATTGCCCGGATCATAGAGCATCTGCAAAAAGGTACGTTTGTCCCTACCAGTAGGGCTAATGTCTATAAGGAACATAATCTCTCAAATTTCCTTCAAAAGGAAGTGCCAATGGGTTCAGAAACTTGTTTGAAAAACAGCGACGAATGATGTTCTTTGACTTTCAGGGCCAAAAAGTCCCGCTTAAGGTCGTATCTGAGGGTACTCTGAGCCTCCTAGCGCAAGCGGGGAGTATTTTCTGGACTCACACGCTCGCCGCGAGCAGTTTGAGAACTTGTGGGTCCGACACGGACTCCGAATGACAAAATTATTACCCTTTTAGTGAACATCTGTCCATTCTATGGCCGTCCTTGAAAGTTCTTCATTTTCCCGTGCGCTTTTTGCCTAACCGCCCCAAAATTTCTTGTCCTCTATAGTGGAAATGATGAGGACATCAATACCATTGTTACACCCACAGCCCCTGCTGCTATACATACTGGACCAATTACTAGAGCTCGCGCACGCCAACTAAATTACCAGGTACTTTCGTTTCTTGGTAATGATTCTAATGTTCATGAGAATATGATGCTGCCTAAATTGGATACATTTGTTTTGCTTACAAATGAAGGGCCTAGCTTGGAGAAGGATGAACATTGGAACAAGAACAAGCATGGGGATGATGGCATGCGCAAGGGGGACAAGAATGTAGTTACAAGTGATGATTTCAGGACTTTGAAGCCACCATAATGAGTGCATGAAGCCTTGGACGAAATATACAAGATGCCACTTCATAAATTTCGTCCAGAGGCTATTCTAGGTGCTGCGTCACCTTATTATTGGGCCAGGCCCCTGTAATTTCGAAATACATTAGTATAGGCTATTTTTAGAGTCCGTATGTGTGGGGAAACAAGAGATAGGGTTAGTTTCGGACCCCTCCACCAAGGGCCACGAAATTCACCCCCTCTTCCTGCATATATAACGCCCTTAGGGCACCGTTTAGACTTGGGTTTTGTTTAAATTAAAAGTTCGCCTTAGCTGCAACTTCACGTACTTCGTTTGTGTTCAACGACCAGACAAAGGCGTCACAGAACCCCACCTTGATCAATAAAGCTTTCATCTTATATTCGCAATATCCAGATTGCAATCTCAGTTTCTTGCTTGTTCTTCGTTTGCTCACAGGAAATAGACCTTCGTGGTCAGGTTGATCGTGCTCCGGCGTGGTCAATAACCTCTCGGAGTTGGTTTAGCGATTGCTAAGGCACGACGTCCTCGCACGTTCATAGTCGGATCGTCAAAGTCGGCTTCCACCAAAGCGAAATCCACCATCTCATCGAAAGACAGGACACCCTCGCCTCTATCAAGTGGTATCAGATTTCCAGGTTGCTCGGTGAGATTTTACAGTTTTTCGTAGTTTAGATCGAGTCTGTCTTCATACCTATAGTCCACGAAAAAGCCACAAAAAAAATTAGGGTTAGTTCATCCTATCCGAACCAGTCTGAGCCTTTGCATAATCTTTTTCAGATTTGCATTGCTGAATTTGCGGTTGCATTGTCGTGTCTAGTTGCTGGTCTTAGAGTCTAGTCTTTTAGAGTTTCGAGTTCTGGTCATAAGTTGTCACGCCGCCGCCGCAGCATTATCATCGCCCTACCATCTACCACCACCGCTTATCCGCCACCGCTTCGAATCCGTATCCATATACCACCACCGCTTATCCGCCACCGCTTCGAATCCGTATCCATATACCACCACCACTTCCATATATCACCACCGCTGCCATCGACCACTAATCCGAGTCCCTTGCATATTAGGTTTTTTTTCGGGATCCATCTAGTTTTCCGATTCGTGTTTCCTTGTCTGAGTAGGTTTCGGATTCCAGCAATCTTTTGCCGTCCGTAGAAGAGGTTGGTTTTCGTAGAAGAGTTTTTTTGACCCGTTTCCAGTTTTGGGGTCCAGGCAGCTGAACAAAAAAATTTGGTCGAAAAACTTTCGTGCCCATCCTGTCAGTTTGACATGGGAAGAGTTTTGAGACACTCGCCATTATAGTGATTTTTCGCAAAAAAAAAGAGCAGCGCAAAAAAAAAGCAGCGCAAAAAAAAAGAGGAGCGAAAAAAAATCCAGAGTGTGCTTTTCCCTTGTTTATGTGCAGCGCCGTGATTTTGTTAGTGTTCTAGGCTCGCGTCTCTAGCACGGTCTAGCCTAGGACTAGCACAGTACCGTCGTTGAGCGTTTATTCAACTTTGCATCTCTGAATTGATTATTGCTGACCTTTTTTTGCTACCATATTATAAGCCTTCCCAGCTCCACATACATCTACGTCGTGCGTTTGATTCTCCCTGGTAATCGCTATATCCAAGCTTTGAGAGTTTTGACTACAACGGTTACCGATCACCACCGTCACTGGGTAAGAACCGGTAAGAATTTGAGATTTGCTTGACAGGTTTGTGATACACCACCACCACTTCTTAGTAGTCTGTAGGATCATATTCTTGTGTGTTTCTATTTGCTGCTAACCATGGTAGGATCACAAGTCGATGAGACTGATTGGGAGAACTGACGAACAAACAGCTACATGATAAGTTTCAGCAAATGATGATTGGACAGTGCAAGATGTGCTAAACAGATTTGACGAGGCCATGGAGAAGATAGATGGCATTGAGAAGACGTTTGAAACAAAGCTTGATAGCAAGTTTGATGAATTGCTCGCTGCTTTTCCACAACCACCGCTGGCTGCACCTATCGCACCTCTCAAGAACGACAACAACTACGCCCCTTCCGAATCAAGATGGACGAGCTCAGCGTGTTCCTATTGAGCCAGGACAAAATTCTGGTGTCGCTGCTCTCGCTGTTGGTGCTTCTTTGGCTCCTGCTATCTGCTGCTGCTGGTACCGAGGAGGATGATTATGTGGGAGATTACGAGGATGAGGTTGATCAAAATCGAACTACGTCCAACCACCACCACAACCACCAGGTCGTCCACATGCAAATAATGGCAATGTTAGGGCTCCCCTCAGTACGAGATCATGACCATCTCCCTAAACTGAAATTGAATATTCCACCATTTGAGGGTAGATATGTTCCTGATATATATCTTACTTGGGAGTTAGAAACTGAACAACGATTTACATGTTTACAATATCCTGAGGAGAGACGTGTTCCTGCTGCTGTTTGTGCTTTCACTAGCTTTGCATGTGTTTGGTGGTCTGAATATTGTAGATTATATCCTGTTCCAGCTACTTGGGCTGCTTTGAAAACTGCTATGCGTACTCGTTGGGTTCCACCATATTATCAACGTGAATTACTTCAAAAATTGCAGCGCTTAAGACAAGGAAAAATTCTGTAGAAGAATATTATCGGGAATTACAAACTGGCTTGATTAGATGTGGTATTGTTGAGGAGAATGAAGCTATGCTTGCACGTTTTCGGGTGGATTAAATAGAGAGATTCAGACCATTCTAGACTATAAGGATTATAATAATATCACTCGCTTATTCCATCTTGCTTGTAAAGCTGAACGTGAAGTGCAGGATCGACAGCATTGGCGCCGCACTAACTTTTCTGCAGGTCGATCTTCATCATGGACACCACGTGCATCATCTACTTCCACCGCACCATCACCTCCTTCAAAGCCACCTCCAACCGTGATACAAGAAAGCAGGCACAACCACCACTATCTGCCAAGAGCACACCTGCCGGGCCTGCACAGAGCTCTTCTTTTTCCATGGCGTCAACAGGGCACACAAGTGATATTATTTGTCGTCGTTGTAAGGGAAGAGGACATTTCAGCGTGTGATGATTGCTACTGAGGATGGTGGGTATGAGTCCGCTAGTGACTATGATGAGGAGACTTTGGCTCTTATTACACATGAGGAACACGGTGGAGATGATTCTGATCATGAGACACAATACATGGCTGCTGAAGATGCTGACATGTATGAATGTTTAGTTGCTCAACGTGTTTTGAGTGTGCAGGTTGCACAAGCTGAGCAAAATCAGAGGCATAATTTGTTCCATACAAAGGGAGTTGTGAAGGAACGTTCTATTCAGCGCCATCATAGATGGAGGGAGCTGCAACAACTTGGCTAGCATGGAGATGGTGGAGAAGCTATCTCTCACCACAAGACCACATCCACATCCTTACTACATCCAATGGTTCAACAACAGCGGCAAGGTTAAGGTAACACGTCTTGTTAGTGTGCATTTTAGTATCTCTACATATGCTGATTATGTTGATTGTGATGTGGTACCTATGCAAGCATGTTCCTTTTACTTGGTAGACCATGGCAATTTGATAAAATTCAGTACACCATGGTAGAAACAATCAAGATACTCTTGTTCATAAGGATAAAAATATTACTTTGCTTCCTATGACTCCGAGTCCATTTTGAAAGATGATATTAATAGAGCTAATAAAGCAAAACAGAGAAAAATAAGAGTGAAAATCAGATTGTGGCAAAAGAATTTGAGCAACACATGAAGCCTAATAATAAACCATCCACTGTTGCTTCGAAATTAAATTGAAAAGTGCGTGTTTACTTGCCACCAAATCTGATATTGATGAGCTCGATTTTAGCAAATCTATTTGCTATGCTTTTGTGTGCAAAGAGGCATTATTTTCATTCGAGGACGTGCCTTCCTCTTTGCCCCCTCTGTCACTAACATTTTGCAGAGTTCACGACGCCTTTTCCACAAGACGTGCCACCGGATTACCACCTATTCGAGGGATTGAGCATCAAATTGACTTAATTCCCGGTGCATCATTACCCAACCGTGCACCATACCGTACCAATCCAGAGGAGACGAAGGAGATTATGCGTCAAGTCCAGGAGCTGCTCGACAAAGGTTATATACGCGAATCCCTTAGTCCTTGTGCTGTTCCTATTATTCTAGTGCCGAAAAAGGATGGTACGTCACGTATGTGTGTTGATTGTAGAGGCATTAATAATATTACTATTCATTATCGTCACCCTATTCCTAGGCTAGATGATATGCTTGATGAATTGAGTGGCTCTACAATATTCTCCAAAGTTGATTTGCGTAGTGGATACCATCAAATTCGTATGAAATTGGGAGATGAATGGAAAACAACATTTAAAACTAAGTTTGGGTTATATGAGTGGTTAGTCATGCCTTTTGGGTTAACTAATGCACCTAGTACTTTCATGAGATTAATGAACGAAGTTTTACGTGCTTTTATTGGACGATTTGTGGTAGTCTATTATGATGATATACTGATTTATAGCAAATCTTTGGAAGAACATTTGGAACATTTACGTGGTGTTTTTAATGCTCTATGTGATGCACGTTTGTTTGGTAACCTTGGGAAGTGCACCTTTTGCACCGACCGAGTGTCTTTTCTTGGCTATGTTGTTACTCCACAGGGAATTGAAGTTGATAAAGCCAAGATTTAAGCTATTGAGAGTTGCCCGCAGCCCAAAACGGTCACACAAGTGAGGAGTTTTCTTGGCCTCGCTGGATTCTATAGGCGTTTTGTGAGAGATTTCAGCACCATTGCTGCACCTCTCAATGAGCTTACAAAGAAGGATGTGCCTTTTGTTTGGGGTACCGCACAGGAAGAAGCCTTCACGGTGTTGAAAGATAAGTTGACACATGCTCCTTCACTCCAACTTCCTGATTTTAATAAGACTTTTGAGCTTGAATGTGATGCTAGTGGAATTGGATTAGGAGGTGTGTTATTACAAGATCGCAAACCTGTTGCATACTTTTCTGAAAAATTGAGTGGGCCTAGTCTGAACTATTCTACTTATGATAAAGAATTATATGCTCTTGTTTGGACTTTAGAGACATGGCAACATTATTTATGGCCCAAAGAATTTGTTATACATTCTGATCATGAATCTTTGAAACATATTAAAAGTCAAGCTAAACTGAATCATAGACATGCTAAATGGGTTGAATTCATTGAGACTTTCCCTTATGTCATTAAACACAAGAAGGGTAAAGAAAATGTTATTGCTGATGCATTCTCTCGTCGTTATACTATGCTTTCACAACTTGACTTTAAAATATTTGGTTTGGGGACCATCAAAGATCAATATGTGCATGATGCTGAATTTGGCGATGTATTGCATAATTGTAAACAAGGTAGAACATGGAACAAGTTCGTCGTTAATGATGGATTTGTGTTTCGTTCTAACAAGCTATGCATTCCAGCTAGCTCCGTTCGTCTTTTGTTGTTGCAGGAGGCGCATGGAGGAGGACTAATGGAACACTTTGGCGTGAAGAAGACGGAGGACGTACTTGCTACACATTTCTTTTGGCCAAAGATGAGACGGGATGTTGAGCGTTTTATTGCTCGCTGCACTACATGTCAAAAAGCTAAGTCACGACTCAATCCTCATGGTTTATATATGCCTTTGCCTGTACCTAGTGTTCCTTGGGAGGATATATCTATGGACTTTGTCTTAGGTTTACCTAGAACAAAGAAGGGGAGGGATAGCATATTTGTTGTCGTGGATAGATTCTCGAAAATGGCACACTTTATACCATGTCATAAAAGCGATTGATGTTGTTAATGTTGCTGATTTGTTCTTTCGTGAAATTATTCGCTTGCATGGTGTGCCAAATACTATTCTCGTCGATCGTGATACTAAATTTCTTAGCCACTTTTGGAGATGTTTATGGGCTAAGTTGGGGACTAAATTGCTTTTAGTACTACTTGTCACCCCAAACCGATGGACAAACTGAAGTAGTCAATAGAACATTGTCTACTATGCTTAGGGCTGTTCTAAAGAATAATAAGAAAATGTGGGAGGAATGCTTGCCTCATATTGAATTTGCTTATAATCGTTCATTGCATTCTACTACTAAGATGTGCCCTTTTGAAGTTGTGTATGGTTTCCTACCTCGTGCACCTATTGATTTGTTGCCTCTTCCATCTTCGGAGAAGGTTAATTTTGATGCTAAAGAACGTGCTGAATTGATTTTAAAAATGCTGAGCTCATCAAACCTAATGCCACGTGCTGATGGTCCTTTTAAGGTGTTAGAGAAAATAAATGATAATGCATATAAACTTGAGCTCCCTACAGATTTTGGGGTTAGTCCCACTTTTAACATTGCAGATTTGAAGTCTTATTTGGGTGAGGAAGATGAGCTTCCGTCGAGGACGACTTCATTTCAAGAAGGGGAGGATGATGAGGACATCAACACCATTGTTACACCCACAGCCCCTACTGTTACATATACGGGACCAATTACTAGAGCACAAGACGCCAATTAAATTACTGTGTACTTTCGCTTTCTTGGTAATGATTCTAATGTTCATGAGAATATGATGTCGCTTAAATTGGATACATTTGTTTTGCTTACAAATGAAGGGCCTAGCTTGGAGAAGGATGAACATTGGAGCAAGAACACACATGGAGTTGATGGCATGCGCAAGGGGATCAAGAACGGAGTTACAAGTGATGATTTCAGGACTTTGAAGCCACCATAAGGAGTGCATGAAGCCTTGGACGAAATATACAAGATGCCACTTCATAATATTCGTCCATAGGCTATTCTAGGTGCTGCGTCACCTTATTATTGGGCCAGGCCCATGTAATTTCGAAATACTTAAGTATAGGCTATTTTTAGAGTCCGTATGTGTGGGGAAACAAGAGTTAGGGTTGGTTTCGGACCCCACCCTCAAGGGCCACGAAATTCCCTCCTTTTCCCCCATATATACAGCCCTTAGGGCGTCGTTTAGACTTTGGGTTTTGTTTAGATTAAAAGTTCGCCATAGCTGCAACTTCACATTTCGCTTGTGTTCAACGACTGCACAAAGGCGCCACGTAACCCCACCTTGATCAATAAAGCTTTCATCTTATATTCGCAATATCCAGATTGCAATCTCAGTTTCTTGCTTGTTCTTCGTTTGCTTGCAGGAAACAGACCTTCGTGGTCAGGTTGATCGTGCTTCGGCATGGTCAATAACCTCTCGGAGTTGGTTTAGTGATTGCTAAGGCGCGACGTCCTCGCACGTTCGTAGTCGGATCGTCAAAGTCGACTTCCACCAAAGCGAAATCCACCATCTCATCGAAAGACGGGACACCTTTGCCTCTATCATTTCACGTTGAAGGTGTCGCTCATGTTGTACTCGTCGCTTGGTAGGTCGAGCTTCTGGCTTTGTTGTTGTAGCGTGCTAACACCTTGAAGGGTCCATCAGCTCGAGGTAGAAGTTTGGACTTGCGTTCGTCGGGGAAGCGTTCCTTGCGAAGGTGTAGCCACACGAGATCGCCTATGTTGAAGATCATGGGTTTCTTGTTGATGTTGAGCTTGGTCGCTAGTCGTTGTACTTGGCGCTCGATGGTGTTTCTTGTATCTTCATGCATCTTTTTGATGTAGCTTGCACGGGCACTTGCGTCGAGGTTGGTGCGCTCTTGTAGAGGTAGAGGTAGAATGAGCTATATCATCTAAGCGAGGAATCGGATGCCTATAGCGCACGGTGATAGCATTTATAGGTCTACAATCGGAGCACAAGCGGAAACTTCCATCGGGCTTAGGCACAAGTATAACGGGAACGGCACAAGGGCTTAAGCTTTCACGTACATGACCGTTGTCAATTAGTTGTTGTACTTGCCGTTGAATCTCCTTGGTTTCTTCGGGATTGACACGGTAGGGAGCTTTGTTTGGAAGTGGCGCTCCGGGGATGAGGTTGATTCGATGCTCAATGCCTCGAAGAGGAGGTAGACCCGGAGGTAGCTCATCGGGGAAAACATCTTGAAATTCCTGCAAAAGAGATTGAAACACCAAAGGTAGCTCATGAGTGGTGTTAGTTCTTGGTTCTCCATCCTTGCACACAAGGACAAAGTGCATCACACTCGATGGGTTCTCACACACTTCTCTCATCTCATGTTTGGTGGCGAATAGTATGAGGTTTTTCTCTCTAGGCAAAGAGGCGCTCAAATTTGGCTTGTGGCTCTCACTCACTTTTTGGTGGCTCACTTTCTCACTCTTCTCTCTTTGGTTGGTGGCTTGTTTGTCGGCTATCACTTGACTTGGAGACATGGGTCGTAGGACATATTCTTTGCCTTTCATCTTGAAGCTATAGTGGTTTGTACGCCCATTGTGGTAGACACCACGGTCGAATTGCCATGGCCGACCAAGGAGGAGGTGGAAAACGGTCATTGGGACCACATCACACTCCAAAGTGTCCTCATATGCACCTATTTTGAATGATAGTAGGACCGTATGCTCAACTCGTATAGTGCCGGAGTCACTTAGCCATTGAACCTTGTAGGGTTGCGGATGCTTCTTCTTGACCAATTGGAGTTTGGAGCATAGTTCTTCGCTTGCCAAGTTGTGGCAACTACCTCCATCGATGATGACCTTGATGGAGCGTCCATTGATGCCTGCCTTTGTGTGGAAGATGTGGCATCTTTGATCTTCTTCTTGTTGATGTTGAAGTGTCAAGACTTTGGAGACAACAAGAGCGGGACTCGTATCTTCATCACAAAAGACTTGATCATCTTCATCCTCGTTGATGCGCCGGTGCATGGCCACTTGCTCAATAGCGTCCATTTCATCTTCACTCATTGAGTCGTAGTTGCCATCGTCGTTAAGTATCATGGTGCGCTTGTTGGTGCATTCATAGGACTTGTGGCCTCGGCCGCCGCAAGTGAAACACTTGAAGGAGCTTGTCTTGACGGTCTCATCGGTTGGAGTAGATAATGAAGCACGCGGCTTGAGGTTGCTTGTAGTAGGAGGGAGACGACTTGGACTTGAGGAAGTTTTCTTGTAACTTGACTTGTCGTTGTTGCTTGGAAAAGGCTTGGTTGATGTCGAAGTTGGAGTAGTTGTTGAAGCGTGGTTGTTGGAGAAGCCGTATGTCTTGGATGAGTACTTGGCGTACTTGAAGTCATCTTGCACTTGACGTTCCGCCTTTGTAGCTTGATGCACGAGCTCAATGAGGTTGGAATAGGGTTGGAAGTCGGCGATCTTCTTGATGGGATGATTGAGGCCATTCAAGAATCATGCCATTGTTTGCTCATCATCCTCCGTGACATTGGCTCGAATCATGGCAATCTCCATTTCCTTGTAGTATTCTTCAACACTCTTTGTTCCTTGCTTGAGGATGATGCGGAGCATCCTTCCATCATCCCCATGGACTCTACATCAACACCTACAACACCACAAGGACCGATGACTCGAGCACGTGCAAGAGCTCTTGAAACCAAGGTGACATCACTCCTCTCACAACTCTCCTTCGATTCACATGAGACATGGTTACTACCTCAAACGGAAACTCTATGCATACTCAGGCACCAAGGAGTCGACCATGAAGAGGCTAGGAAGCAAGGAGAATCGAAGCGGAAGACATACGCCAAGACGGAGAGGAGAAAGCAACCAGACCGGGAGGCCGGACGATCCGGACGGAGGTCTGACGATCCGGCAGAGCTCGGATGATCCGGACCCGGTCCGGACGATCCGCTAACTCCACCAAGGCAACAGAACCTCCACGCTGAAGCCGGATCATCCGGACCCAGCCGGATTATCCGGACCCCGCCGGACGTCCGGACCTCCAAATGGACATCCGCCCGTCGCCGCCACCACCGACCCTCCACTCATCCGGACTCCACCCGGATCATCCGGACCGCCCGGATCATCCGGACCCTCGTCCGGACCATCCGCCCGAAGGCTCATACAGTGTTTGGGCTGAGCCCATGTACCCCTTCGCCCGCACTCTATATATAGGACCCCCTCTCCTCACTTTGAGACTTAGCATTGGATTAGCTCATATTTGTGTGTGAGAGCCTTTGCTCATCCACCGGTACTTCTCCACGGAGATCAGGACCTCCGTATAGGACAAGATCCATCGGATTCAAGACCCCTCTAAGGGAAGATCCCCTCGTGGATTCAAGACCTCCTCCGGGAGAAGAACGACTACCTTTGTATCTTTCCTTTGTTGATTTTGGACCATGTATCACTCGTGCTTCGATGATCTAGACCTTGTGTGATTGATCTCTTGTCGGTTGAGTGTCTCTTTCGTTTTTCCCCGTGATTTCCTCTCGTTCTTCCGCGCGTTCTTCGTGTTCCCTCCGTAGGATCCCCTCCAAACGTGAAAGATCGACGAATTAGGGTTTCACCCTACATCATATGGTATCATGAGCCACGTTGATCACATTTTGGAGCCCCTACCTCGTGATTTCTAGCTTGATTTTGTTGTTTTCGTCCTAAAAACCCGAAAATCCCCACAAAAATACCCCCAAATTTTTTTGTGATTTGTTGGTTTTGATGATGTTTTGTTGTTTTTGATCCGTGGATTCGGTGTGTAACTCGTGGATCTTGTGTTTCCCCACCTTCTCCCTCGAATCCACCCAAAATCCTCGTAATCGCCAAATTTCTCCCGCTTTGAAGTTCTTCCAGAGCAGTTCCGTGCGTGGTTGACCTGCCGGATCATCCGGACCAAGTCCCGGATCATCCGGACTCACCCGGATCATCCGGCTCCTGGCCCGGATCATCCGGCTTCCTCTGCCGAAACTGCAGACTCTGCATCCCCCATCTACCACCACCACCATCCACACACATATACACCCTCCCCACCCCATCCTCCACCATTTCCACTTGCCAAACCCCAAGACTCAACCTCCGTATTACCATTCGATTTTGAGTTCGACAATTTGAGTGAGATTTCCGTGTCCTCTTGTGTTTCGGCTATTTAGGCGCGGTGTGACATCAACAACAAACACTCATTTTGGTCGACTACTCATCTTCGCTACGGACGGTAACATCGACGACATCTTTGTCATACCTTGCAATTGCATTGATAACCATCACATACCATCTTTTGCGTTGCTTACCCACCGAGACTAGCCATTGAGTATTGCCGGCAACGTGACTTGTGCACATTAGTTGCATACACCATATCATACATACAATTGAGGTGCATATCTCGGAATCAACTTGTGTGTCACAAAGTTGTCATCGCATACACAATTGCTATCTTAGTTCGTCAAGTTTGCATAAGAAAAGAGCTCAAAAGAGAAAGAGCCACTCAAGCTTTTAAGCAAAGAGGAAAGATAAGCAAAGAGCTTATAAGCAACAAGCATAGCATCATACAACATTAAGATTGTCATATAAGATCATCTTGGATCATTGCACCGATACACCATACATATAGCATACGTGGGATAGAGATCGTTGCATTTTTGCCCAGTAGGTTGTGCACAAGCTCCGTATCCGCCTATTGTGCAATCGTGCTAGCGTCTCTCTAGTATTGTGCAACAAGAGCATTTTCGTGGATTCCACATTTTGGCTCAATTTTGGTTTGCACAATCCCATTTATCTATTTGCGTGTGTGTTTCCGTGCACAACTACTTGCTTGGTCTACTTGTTGCATATGCGAATTTGCGAATCTTCTTCAACATTTTTGAGTCAAGCTAACGATTGCAATCAATTTTGTGCCACCATCCTAACCAAGCTCCACCAAAAGCTTTTACTTGTGTAGGTGTGAGAATCGACAAGGATCGGTACCAATAGTGCTATTTCATTGTCTGCATTTGAGTGAACTTGATTCATCTTCAACTTCGGTCAAAGGTACATTGGTATTCATTCTTCTCCTTCTACCACTCACAATTTGCTTGAAATGATGGATAGGCCAAGTTCTTCTACAAATCCACTCTTCATCGAGCAAGACAACGACATGTCATCATACGTCACCAAGAGCCACCTCTTTGGCGCGCAACGAGCTCTCCATCAAGAGCAACAAGCATTGAGCGAACGCATCGACAACCTCTCCACCGACTTGCGACTCTCCGAGAAACGTACACGAGATTACTTCGACAACAAACTCGACGCGCACAAGAAAGAGAATGATGCAAGAATGGACGAGATCCATGCCTTGTTGGTGAACCGGCGTACTTCTACCTCTTCACACTCAAGACGGAGCCACTCAAGTCGCCACTCCGACGACTCCTTCTCCGACACAAGTACACCGTCATCGAACATTCTCCGCCGAGCCAGCGTCAAGACCGCTATGCATCTCGCAACCCGCTACACGACAAGAATCTCCAAGAGCAAGTTGATGAAGAAGTTCCTCGTCCTCAATCTAGCAAAATGGCGTTTGCTCAAGCTCAAGAACGACAACGTCTTCGCTACCAACAAGAACAAGAACGAGCGCGCCACACTAAGAGCAACAAGACGCCGAGGCTCAACGCCTACAACAACAACGAAGCACAAGCTCTTGAGGCGAACGCGCTTTCAAGCATCAAGTCGAGCTCGCCAACCGCAATCGCGAAAGGCGCAATCAAGAGGAAGCCCTTCGAGAAGAAATACAAGAGAGGAACTACCATCCACGTGCGCAACGTCAAGCCCCACAAGCTCCTCCACAAGCTCATCAAGCTCATCCTCAACCTCAAGGTCAACAAGGGCAAGTTGATCATGGACTTCCTCCTCGACAAGAGCAACATGAGGATCATTACCCTCCACGTCAAGAACGTCATCATCAACATCGACCTCAAAACAATGAAGAACACCGCTATGGAAAGCTCAAGTTCACAATGCCCAAGTTCAATGGAACCAATGATCCCGAAGAGTACCTCTCATGGGCATTGAAGGTCGACAAAATCTTTTGTTTGCACAACTATGAGGAAGAGAAGAAGATCGCTATGGAATCACTTGAGTTCCAAGACTATGTCCTCATATGGTGGGAACAAGTCCTTGAGCGCCGACAAGCAAGAGGTGAACCTCCAATCACCACTTGGGCTCAAATGAAGGATGTCATGAGAGCACGCTTTGTGCCCACCTACTACAACCGTGATCTCTTCAAGAAGATCCAACTCCTCAAGCAAGGAACAAAGAGTGTTGAAGAATACTACAAGGAAATGAAGATTGCCATGATTCGAGCCAATGTCACGGAGGATGATGAGCAAACAATGGCACGATTCTTGAACGGCCTCAACCATCCCATCAAGAAGATTGCCGACTTCCAACCCTACTCCAACCTCATTGAGCTCGTGCATCAAGCTACAAAGGCGGAACGACAAGTGCAAGATGACTTCAAGTACGCCAAGTACTCATCCAAGACATACGGCCTCTCCAACAACCAAGCTTCAACACCTACTCCAACTTCGACATCAACCAAGCCTTCTCCAAGCAACGACGACAAGTCAAGTTACAAGAAAACTTCTACAAGTTCAAGTCGTCCTCCTCCTACTACAAGCAACTCCAAGCCGCGTGCTTCATCATCTACTCCAAACGATGAGACCGTCAAGACAAGCTCCTTCAAGTGCTTTACTTGCGGCGGCCGAGGCCACAAGTCATATGAATGCACCAACAAGCGGACCATGATACTCAACGACGATGGCACCTACGACTCAATGAGTGAAGACGCTATTGAGCAAGTGGCCATGAACCGGCGCATCAACGAGGATGAAGATGATCAAGTCTTTTGTGATGAAGATACAAGCCCCGCTCTTGTTGTTTCCAAAGTCTTGACACTTCAACATCACCAAGAAGAAGACCAACGATGCCACATCTTCCACACAAAGGCCGGCATCAATGGGAGATCCGTCAAAGTCATCATCGATGGAGGTAGTTGCCACAACTTGGCAAGCGAAGAACTATGCTCCAAGCTCCAATTGGTCAAGAAGAAGCATCCGCAACCATACAAGGTTCAATGGCTAAGTGACACCGGCACTATACAAGTTGAGCACACGGTCCAAGTATCCTTCAAAATCGGTGCATATGAGGACACTTTGGAGTGTGATGTGGTCCCAATGACCGTTTGCCACCTCCTCCTTGGTCGGCCATGGCAATTCGACCGTGGTGTCTACCACAATGGGCGTACAAACCACTATAGCTTCAAGATGAAAGGCAAAGAATATGTCCTACGACCCATGTCTCCTAGTCAAGTGATAGCCGACAAACAAGCCACCAACCAAAGAGAGAAGATTGAGAAAGTGAGCCACCAAAAGTGAGTGAGAGCCACAAGCCAAATTTGAGCGCCTCTTAGCCTAGAGAAAAACCTCATACTATTCGCCACCAAACATGAGATGAGAGAAGTGTGTGAGAACCCATCGAGTGTGATGCACTTTGTCCTTGTGTGCAAGGATGGAGAACCAAAACTAACACCACTCATGAGCTACCTTTGGTGTTTCAATCTCTTTGCAGAATTTCAAGATGTTTTCCCGATGAGCTACCTCCGAGTCTACCTCCTCTACGAGGCATTGAGCATCGAATCGACCTCATCCCCGGAGCGCCACTTCCAAACAAAGCTCCCTACCGTGTCAATCCCGAAGAAACCAAGGAGATTCAACGGCAAGTACAACAACTACTCGACAATGGTCATGTACGTGAAAGCTTAAGCCCTTGTGCCGTGCCCGTTATACTTGTGCCTAAGCCCGATGGAAGTTTCCGCTTGTGCTCTGATTGTAGACCCATAAATGCTATCACCGTGCACTATAGGCATCCCATTCCTCGCTTAGATGATATGCTTGATGAACTTAGTGGAGCCAACTTTTTCTCAAAAATTGATCTTAAAAGTGGTTATTATCAAATCCGCATTCATGAGGGTGATGAATGGAAAACTGCTTTCAAAACAAAATTTGGCTTATATGAATGGTTTGTTATGCCCATGGGTTTGTCGGAAGCTCCCGGGACTTTTGTGCGTCTTATGCATCATGTACTTCGCCCATACATTGGAATCTTTGTTGTGGTTTACTTCGATGATATTCTTGTGTTTAGCAAAACCATGAAAGAGCATCTTGATCATGTTAAGCTTGTTTTGCAAACGCTTCGAAAGGAAAGTCTTTATGCAAACTTAAAGAAATGCACTTTTGGAGTTGACAAAGTGGTTTTCTTGGGTTTCGTTGTCTCCTCCAAGGGTGTCCATGTTGATGAAACTAAGATCAAAGCAATTAAAACTTGGCCCCAACCCACCAATTTGCAACAAGTGCGAAGTTTTCTTGGTCTTGCAGGTTTTTATCGCCGCTTTGTGAAAAACTTTAGCACTATCGCAGCTCCATTGCATGCTTTGAGTAAGAAGAATACTTCTTTTGTTTGGGGACCTTTGCAATCCAGCGCTTTTGATGAGCTCAAGTCTTTGCTTACTCATGCTCCAATTCTTGCTTTGCCCAATTTTGACAAAACTTTTGAGGTTCATTGTGATGCAAGTGGTACCGGAATTGGCGGAGTTTTAATGCAAGAAAAACGAGTCATAGCTTATTTTAGTGAAAAACTCTCCGGTGCTCAACTTAACTATCCCGTGTATGACAAGGAATTGTATGCTTTAGTGCGTGTGCTAAATGTTTGGGAACATTATCTTAGACCTCATGAGTTTGTCATACATACCGATCATGAAACGCTTAAGTACTTAAAAGGTCAAACTAAATTGAACAAGCATCATGCCAAATGGAGTGAATTTATTGAATCTTTTCCATATGTGATCAAGTACATTAAGGGCAAGGAAAATGTAGTTGCCGATGCACTTTCACGCATATGCACGCTTGTCACCCAACTTGAGTTGAATGTTATAGGTTTTGAGCATATCAAAGATTTGTATGCTAGTGATCCATCTTTTGCACCTCATTATGCTAAATGTTTGACGCATACATCTTGGGAACAATATTACATCAAGGATGGTTATCTTATGAGAGCTAACAAACTATGCATACCCGAGTCTTCTCTCCGTTTGCTCCTTTTGCAAGAGGCTCATGGAGGTGGACTCATGGGACACTTTGGACGCGACAAGAGCTTCGCCACGCTCTCCAAGAACTACTTTTGGCCAAAGATGTTTCGAGATGTTTCACGCTTCACCACCCGATGCTCTACATGCCGCAAAGCTAAGTCAAAAGCTCAATCTCATGGTCTTTACATGCCTCTTCCTATTCCTTATCAACCTTGGGAAGACATTAGCATGGACTTTGTACTTGGTTGGCCTAGAACTCAAAATGGAAAGGACTCCGTATTTGTTGTTGTGGACAGATTTTCTAAAATGGCACATTTCATTCCTTGCAACAAGGTAGACGATGCTTCACATATTGCAAATCTCTTTTGTAGGGAAATCTTGCGCCTCCATGGAGTACCAAAGTCAATCGTCTCCGACCGCGATGTCAAGTTCTTGAGTTACTTTTGGAAAACTCTTTGCGCCAAGCTCGGAATCAAGCTCTTGTTCTCATCCGCATACCATCCTCAAACCGACGGCCAAACGGAGGTGACGAACCGAATGCTATCCACTCTACATCGCGTGTTGATCAAGAAGAACATCAAGGAGTGGGAGACATGTCTACCCATCGCCGAGTACGCCTACAACCGCGCAAGACATTCAACCCATTGTCCCCATTGGACATCCTACCTCTACCTCTACAAGAGCGCACCAACCTCGACGCAAGTGCCCGTGCAAGCTACATCAAGAAGATGCATGAAGATACAAGAAAACCATCGAGCGCCAAGTACAACGACTAGCGACCAAGCTCAACATCAACAAGCAACCCATGATCTTCAACATAGGCGATCTGATAGAGGCGGGGTGTCCCGATCTTTCGATGAGATGATATCTATCGCTTTGGTGAAGATGACTTTGACGATCCGACTACAAACGTGCACGACGTTGCGCCTTAGCAATCGCTAAACCAACTCCGAGAGGTTATTGACCACGCCGAGCACGATCAACGACCACGAAGGTCTATTCCGCAAGCAATCGAAGAACAAGCAAGAATATGATAAAAGCAATCTGAATATTGCGGTATGTATGAAGTATTGATAAAGGTGGGGATCCGTAAGCGGTCTTGGTCTGTCGTTGGACACAAACGAAGTACACGGTTGCAATGGCTAACTTTTAACTAAACAAATCCCAAAGTCTAAACGGTGCCCTAAGGTCTGTATATATATGGAGGAAGAGGGGAGAATTTCGTGGCCCTTGGTGGAGGGTCCAAACTAACCCTATCTCTTGTTTCCCCACACATACGGACTCAAAAATAGCCTATACTAATGTATTTCGAAATTACATGGGCCTGGCCCAATAATAAGGTGACGCAGCACCTAGAATAGCCTCTGGACGAAATTTATGAAGTGGCATCTTGTATATTTCGTCCAAGGCTTCATTGACTCATTATGGTGGCTTCAAAGTCCCGTAATCATCACTTGTAACTCCATTCTTGTCCCCTTTGCGCATGGCATCATCTCCATGCTTGTTCTTGCTCCAATGTTCATCCTTCTCCAAGCTAGGCCCTTCATTTGTAAGCAAAACAAATGTATCCAATTTAGGCAGCATCATATTCTCATGAACATTAGAATCATTACCAAGAAACGAAAGTACCTGGTAATTTAGTTGGCGTCTTGTGAGCTCTAGTAATTGGTCCAAGATGTATAGCAGCAGGGGTTGTGGGTGTAACAATGGTATTGATGTCCTCATCATCCTCCCCTTCTTGAAATGAAGTCGTCCTCGACGGAAGTTCATCTTCCTCACCCAAATATGGCTTCAAATCTGCAATGTTAAAAGTGGGACTAACCCCAAAATATGCAGGCACTCAAGTTTATATGCATTATCATTTACTTTCTCCAACACCTTAAAGGGACCAGCAGCACGTGGCATTAGCTTTGATTTGCGCAAATCAGGAAATCTATCCTTACGCAAATGTAACCAAACAAGATCTCCATGTGCAAACACAACATGTTTTCTACCCTTATCTCCAGCAAGTTTATATTTAGCATTCATACGCTCAATGTTTTCCTTAGTTAACTCATGCATTTTGAAAATCAATTCAGCACGTTCTTTAGCATCAAAATTAACCTTCTCCAAAGATGGAAGAGGCAACAAATCAATAGGTGCACGAGGTAGGAAACCATACACAACTTCAAAAGGGCACATCTTAGTAGTAGAATGCAATGAACGATTATAAGCAAATTCAATATGAGGCAAGCATTCCTCCCACATTTTCTTATTTTTCTTTAGAACAGCCCTAAGCATTGTAGACAATGTTCTATTGACTACTTCAGTTTGTCCATCAGTTTGGGGGTGACAAGTAGTACTAAAAAGCAGTTTAGTCCCCAACTTAGCCCGTAAACATCTCCAAAAGTGGCTAAGAAATTTAGTATCACGATCTGAAACAATAGTATTTGGCACACCATGCAAGCGAATAATTTCACGAAAGAACAAATCAGCAACATTGACAAAGATCATCGCTTTTATGACATGGTATAAAGTGTGCCATTTTCGAGAATCTATCCACGACAACAAATATGCTATCCCTCCCCTTCTTTGTTCTAGGTAAACCTAAAACAAAGTCCATAGATATATCCTGATGAGGACATCAATACCATTGTTACACCCACAGCCCCTGCTGCTATACATTCTGGACCAATTACAAGAGCTCACAAGACGCCAACTAAATTACTGTACTTTCGCTTTCTTGGTAATGATTCTAATGTTCATGAGAATATGATGCTGCCTAAATTGGATACATTTGTTTTGCTTACAAATGAAGGGCCTAGCTTGGAGAAGGATGAACATTGGAGCAAGAACAAGCATGGAGATGATGGCATGCGCAAGGGGGACAAGAACGGAGTTACAAGTGATGATTTCAGGACTTTGAAGCCACCATAATGACTGCATGAAGCCTTGGACGAAATATACAAGATGCCACTTCATAAATTTCGTCCAGAGGCTATTCTAGGTGCTGCGTCACCTTATTATTGGGCCAGACCCATGTAATTTCGAAATACATAAGTATAGGCTATTTTTAGAGTCCGTATGTGTGGGGAAACAAGAGATAGGGTTAGTTTCGGACCCCTCTACCAAGGGCCACGAAATTCACCCCCTCTTCCTCCATATATACAGCCCTTAGGGCACCGTTTAGACTTTGGGTTTTGTTTAGATCAAAAGTTCGCCATAGCTGCAACTTCACGTACTTCGTTTGTGTTCAACGACCAGACAAAGGCGTCACAGAACCCCACCTTGATCAATAAAGCTTTCATCTTATATTCGCAATATCCAGATTGCAATCTTAGTTTCTTGCTTGTTCTTCGTTTGCTCGCAGGAAATAGACCGTCGTGGTCGTTGATCGTGTCTCGGCGTGGTCAATAACCTCTCGGAGTTGGTTTAGCGATTGCTAAGGCGCGACGTCCTCGCCGACGTCGTAGTCGGATCGTCAAGTCGACTTCCACCAAAGCGAAATCCACCATCTCATCGAAAGACGGGACACCTTTGCCTCTATCAAGTGGTATCGATTTCCGTGTTGCTCGGTGAGATTTTACGATTTTCGTAGTTCGGATCGAGTCTGTTTCTTCATACCTATAGTCCACGAAAAAGCCACAAAAAAAATTAGGGTTAGTTCATCCCATCCGAACCAATCTGAGCCTTTGCATAATCTTTTCTGTATTTGCTTTGTTGAATTTGCGGTTGCATCAGAGGCATAATTTGTTCCATACAAAGGGAGTTGTGAAGGAACGTTCTATTCGCGTCATCATAGATGGAGGGAGCTGCAACAACTTGGCTAGCATGGAGATGGTGGAGAAGCTATCTCTCACCACAAGACCACATCCACATCCGTACTACATCCAATGGTTCAACAACAGCGGCAAGGTTAAGGTAACACGTACTGTTCGTGTGCATTTTAGTATCTCTACATATGCTGATTATGTTGATTGTGATGTGGTACCTATGCAAGCATGTTCCTTATTACTTGGTCGACCATGGCAATTTGATAAAATTCATACACCATGGTAGAAACAATCAAGATACTCTTGTTCATAAGGATAAAAATATTACTTTGCTTCCTATGACTCCACGAGTCCATTTTGAAAGATGATATTAATAGAGCTAATAAAGCAAAACAGGAGAAAAATAAGAGTGAAAATCAGATTGTGGCAAAAGAATTTGAGCAACATATGAAGCCTAATAGTAAACCATCTAGTGTTGTTTCTGAAATTAAATTGAAAAGTGCATGTTTACTTGCCACTAAATCTGATATTGATGAGCTAGATTTTAGCAAATCTGTTTGCTATGCTTTTGTGTGCAAAGAGGCATTATTTTCATTCGAGGACGTGCCTTCCTCTTTTGCCCCTGCTGTCACTAACATTTTGCAGAGTTCACCGACGTCTTTCCACAAGACGTGCCACCGGATTACCACCTATTCGAGGGATTGAGCATCAAATTGACTTAATTCGGTGCATCATTACCCAACCATGCGCCATACCGTACCAATCCGGAGGAGACGAAGGAGATTATCGTCAAGTACAGGAGCTGCTGCTCGACAAAGGTTATATCTGCGAATCCCTTAGTCCTTGTGCTGTTCCTATTATTCTAGTGCCGAAAAAGGATGGTACATCACGTATGTGTGTTGATTGTAGAGGCATTAATAATATTACTATTCGTTATCGTCACCCTATTCCTAGGCTAGATGATATGCTTGATGAATTGAGTGGCTCTACAATATTCTCCAAAGTTGATTTATGTAGTGGATACCATCAAATTCGTATGAAATTGGGAGATGAATGGAAAACAGCATTTAAAACTAAGTTTGGTTTATATGAATGGTTAGTCATGCCTTTTGGGTTAACTAATGCACCTAAATACGTTCATGAGACTAATGAGCGAAGTTTTACGATGCTTTCATTGGACGATTTGTGGTAGTCTATTTTGATGATATACTGATTTATAGCAAATCTTTGGAAGAACATTTGGAACATTTACGTGCTGTTTTAATGCTCTCGTGATGCACGTTTGTTTGGTAATCTTGGGAAGTGCACCTTTTGCACCGACCGAGTATCTTTTCTTGGCTATGTTGTTACTCCACGAGGAATTGAAGTTGATAAAGCCAAGATTGAAGCTATTGAGAGTTGGCCGCAGCCCAAAGCGGTCACACAAGTGAGGAGTTTTCTTGGACTCGCTGGTTTCTATAGGCGTTTTGTGAGAGATTTTAGCACAATTGCTGCACCTCTCAATGAGCTTACAAAGAAGGATGTGCCTTTTGTTTGGGGTACCGCATGGAAGAAGCCTTCACGATATTGAAAGATAAGTTGACACATGCTCCTTTACTCCAACTTCCTGATTTTAATAAGACTTTTGAGCTTGAATGTGATGCTAGTGGAATTGGATTAGGAGGTGTGTTATTACAAGATGGCAAACCTGTTGCATACTTTTACTCTAAAAACTGAGTGGGCCTAGTCTGAACTATTCTACTTATGATAAAGAATTATATGCTCTTGTTCGGACTTTAGAGACATGGCAACATTATTTATGGCCCAAAGAATTTGTTATACATTCTGATCATGAATCTTTGAAACATATTAAAAGTCAAGCTAAACTGAATCGTAGACATGCTAAATGGGTTGAATTCATTGAGACTTTCCCTTATGCCATTAAACACAAAAAGGGTAAAGAAAATGTTATTGCTGATGCATTGTCTCGTCGTTATACTATGCTATCACAACATGACTTTAAAATATTTGGTTTGGAGACCATCAAAGATCAATATGTGCATGATGCTGAATTTAGCGATGTATTGCAGAATTGTAAAGAAGGTAGAACATGGAACAAGTTAAATGCGTTAATGATGGATTTGTGTTTCGTTCTAACAAGCTATGGATTCCAGCTAGCTCCGTTCGTCTTTTGTTGTTGCAGGAGGCGCATGGAGGAGGACTAATGGGACACTTTGGCGTGAAGAAGGCGAGGATATACTAGCTACACATTTCTTTTGGCCAAAGATGAGACGGGATGTTGAGCGTTTTGTTGCTCGCTGCACTACATGTCAAAAAGCTAAGTCACGACTCAATCCTCATGGTTTATATATGCCTTTGCTGCACTTAGTGTTCCTTGGGAGGATATATCTATGGACTTTGTTTTAGGTTTACCTCGAACAAAGAAGGGAGGATAGCATATTTGTTGTCGTGGATAGATTCTCGAAAATGGCACACTTTATACCATGTCATAAAAGCGATGATCTTTGTTAATGTTGCTGATTTGTTCTTTCGTGAAATTATTAAGCTTGCATGGTGTGCCAAATACTATTGTTTTAGATCGTGATACTAAATTTCTTAGCCATTTTGGAGATGTTTATGGGCTAAGTTGGGGACTAAACTGCTTTTTAGTACTACTTGTCACCCCAAACCGATGGACAAACTGAAGTAGTCAATAGAACATTGTCTACTATGCTTAGGGCTGTTTTGAAGAATAATAAGAAAATGTGGGAAGAATGCTTGCCTCATATTGAATTTGCTTATAATCGTTCATTGCATTCTACTACTAAGATGTGCCCTATTGAAATTGTGTATGGTTTCCTACCTCGTGCACCTATTGATTTATTGCCTCTTCCATCTTCGGAGAAGGTTAATTTTGATGCTAAAGAACGTGCTGAATTGATTTTAAAAATGCATGAGTTAACTAAGGAAAACATTGAGCGTATGAATGCTAAATATAAACTTGCTGGAGATAAGGGTAGAAAACATGTTGTGTTTGCACCGAGATCTTGTTTGGTTACATTTGCGTAAGGATAGATTTCCTGATTTGCGCAAATCAAAGCTAATGCCACGTGCTGCTGGTCCCTTTAAGGTGTTGGAGAAAGTAAATGATAATGCATATAAACTTGAGCTGCCTACAGATTTTGGGGTTAGTCCCACCTTTAACATTGCAGATTTGAAGCCATATTTGGGCCAGATTTGAAGCCATATTGTCTATTCTTTGGACCGAGTATCTTTTCTTGACTCAATCCTCATGGTTTATATATGCCTTTGCCTGTACCTAGTGTTCCTTGGTCGGTGCGAAAGGTGCACTTCCCAAGGGTACCAAACAAACGTGCATCACGTAGAGCATTAAAAACAGCACGTAAATGTTCCAAATGTTCTTCCAAAGATTTGCTATAAATCAGTATATCATCAAAATAGACTACCACAAATCGTCCAATGAAAGCACGTAAAACTTCGTTCATTAGTCTCATGAAAGTACTAGGTGCATTAGTTAACCCAAAAGGCATGACTAACCACTCATATAATCCAAACTTAGTTTTAAATGCTGTTTTCCATTCATCTCCCAATTTCATACGAATTTGATGGTATCCACTCGCAAATCAACTTTGGAGAATATTGTAGAGCCACTCAATTCATCAAGCATATCATCTAGCCTAGGAATAGGGTGATGATAACGAATAATAATATTATTGATGCCTCTACAATCAACACACATACGTGATGTACCATCCTTTTTCGGCACTAGAATAATAGGAACAACACAAGGACTAAGGGATTCGCGTATATAACCTTTGTCGAGCAGCTCCTGTACTTGACGCATAATCTCCTTCGTCTCCTCTGGATTGGTACGGTATGGTGCACGGTTGGGTAATGATGCACCGAATTAAGTCAATTTGATGCTCAATCCCTCGAATAGGTGGTAATCCGGTGGCACGTCTTGTGGAAAGACGTCGTGAACTCTGCAAAATGTTAGTGACAGCAGGGGCAAAGAGGAAGGCACGTCCTCGAATGAAAATAATGCCTCTTTGCACACAAAAGCATAGCAAATAGATTTGCTAAAATCTAGCTCATCAATATCAGATTTGGTGGCAAGTAAACATGCACTTTTCAATTTAATTTCAAAGCAACAGAGATGGTTTATTATTAGGCTTCATGTGTTGCTCAAATTCTTTTGCCACAATCTGATTTTCACTCTTATTTTCTCTGTTTTGCTTTATTAGCTCTATTAATATCATCTTTCAAAATGGACTCAGAGTCATAGGAAGCAAAGTAATATTTTTATCCTTATGAACAAGAGTATCTTGATTGTTTCTACCATGGTGTCTGAAATTTTTATCAAATTGCCATGGTCTACCAAGTAACAAGGAACATGCTTGCATAGGTACCACATCACAATCAACATAATCAGCATATGTAGAGATACTAAAATGCACACGAGCAGTCGTGTTACCTTCACCTTGCCGCTGTTGTTGAACCATTGGATGTAGTAAGGATGTGGATGTGGTCTTGTGGTGAGAGATAGCTTCTCCACCATCTCCATGCTAGCCAAGTTGTTGCAGCTCCCTCCATCTATGATGGCCTTGAATAGAACGTTCCTTCACAACTCCTTTGTATGGAACAAATTATGCCTCCGATTTTGCTCAGCTTGTGTAACCTGCACACTCAAAACACGTTGAGCAACTAAACATTCATACTGTCGGCATCTTGGCAGCCATGTATTGTGTCTCATGATCAGAATCATCTCCACCGTGTTCCTCATGTGTAATAAGAGCCAAAGTCTCCTCATCATAGTCACTAGCGGACTCATACCCACCATCCTCGGTAGCAATCATCACACGCTGAGATTTGCATTCTCTCATAAAATGTCCTCTTCCCTTACAACGACGACAAATAATATCACTTGTGTGCCTGTTGACGTCATGGAAGAAGAAGAGCTCTGTGCAGGCCCGGCGGTGTGCTCTTGGCGAGATAGTGGTGGTTGTGCCTGCTTTCTTGTATCACGGTTGGAGGTGGCACCTGAAGGAGGTGATGGTGCGGTGGAAGTAGATGATGCACGTGGTGTCCATGATGAAGGTCGACTGCGAGAAAAGTTAGTGCGGCGCCAATGCTCGTCGATCCTGCACTTCACGTTCACTTTACAAGCAAGATGGAATAAGCGAGTGATATTATTATAATCCTTATAGTCTAGAATGGTCTGAATCTCTCTATTTAATCCACCCGAAAACGTGCAAGCATAGCTTCATTCTCCTCAACAATACCACATCTAATCAAGCCGTTTGTAATTCCCGATAATATTCTTCTCTGAGTTTTTCCTTGTCTTAAGCGCTGCAATTTTGAAGTAATTCACGTTGATAATATGGTGGAACCCAACGAGTGCATAGCAGTTTTCAAAGCAGCCCAAGTAGCTGGAACAGGATATAATCTACAATGTTCGACCACCAAACACATGCAAAGCTAGTGAAAGCACAAACAAGCAGAGCAGAACACGTCTCTCCTCGGGATATTGTAAACATGTAAATCGTTGTTCAGTTTCTAACTCCCAAGTAAGATATATATCAGAACATATCTACCCTCAAATGGTGGAATATTCAATTTCAGTTTAGGGAGATGGTCATGATCTCGCACTGAGGGAGGAGCCCTAACATTGCCATTATTTGCATGTGGGCGACCTGGTGGTTGTGGTGCTGGTGGTTGCACGTAGTTACGATGTTGATCAACCTCATCCTCGTAATCTTCCACATAATCATCCTTGTCGGTACCAAAGAGCGGCGATGGCGAGGAGCCAAAGAAGCACCAACAGCATGGCAGCGGCACCAGAATTTTGTCTGGCTCAATAGGAACACGCCGAGCTCGTCCATACTGATTCGGAAGGGGCGTAGTTGTTGTCGTCGCAGAGGTGCGATAGGTGCAGCCGGCGGTGGTTGTGGAAAACGCGCGAGCAATTCATCAAACTTGCTATCAAGCTTTGTTTCAAACGTCTTCTCAATGCCATCTATCTTCTCCATGGCCTCGTCAAATCTGTTTAGCACGTCTTGCACCTGTCCAATCATCATTTGCTGAAACTTATCATGTAGCTGTTTGTTAAATCAGTCCTCCCAATCAGTCTCGCTCGACATGTGATCCTGCCATGGTTAGCGACAATAGAAACACACAAGAATACGATCCTCTGACTACTAGGAAGTGGTGGTGGTGGTGTGGTGGGCGATCACAAATCCGTCAAGCAAATCTCAAATTCTTACCGGTTCTTACCCAAGAAGAGCGGTGATCGGCAACCGTTGTAGTCAAAACTCTCAAAGCTTGGCTATAGCGATTACGGGAGAATCAAGCGCACGGCGTAGATGTATGTGGAGCTGGGAAGGCTTATAATATGGTAGCAAAAAAGGTCGGAATAATCAATTCGAGAGATGCAAAGTTGAATAAGCGCTCAACGAGCAGTCTTGTGCTGGTCCTAGGCTAGACCGTGCTAGAGACGCGAGCCTAGAACACTAACAAAATCACGGCGCTGCGTAAACAAGGAGGAGCACACTCTGAATTTTTTTTTTCTTTTTTTTTTTTGCGCTTTTTTTTTTTTTGCTTTTTTTTTGCGAAAAATCACTATAATGGCGAGTGTCTCAAAACTCTTCCCAGTCAAACCGATAGGATGGGCACGAAATTTTTTCGACCAAATTTTTTTTTTTTCGAACGCTGGACCCAAAAACTGAAGCGGGTCAAAAAACTTTCTATAACGGCGATCGTCTCTCAATACGCTTAGAAACACCTAAAAATAGGATAGCCAGAATTTTTTTTTGTCCCGTGCGTTTTTGGAAAATTTTGGGCCTAAACGGAGGGTGGTTTCCGGACTTTTTTTGCAAACCAACCTCTTCTACGGACGACAAAAGATTGCTGGAATCAAACCTACTCGGACAAGGAAACACGAATCGGAAATTAGATGGATCCGAAAACAAATCTAATATGCAAGGAACTTCGGATTGGTGGTGGATATATGGTGGTGGTATATAGCAGCGGTGGTGGTATATGGCAGCGGTGGTGGTATATGGATATGGATTGAAGCGGTGGCGGATAAGCGGTGGTGGTAGATGGCGGGCGATGATAGCGGTCTTGGCGGCGTGACAACTTATGACGAACTTCGAAGCTCTAAAGACTAGACTCTAAGACCAGCAACTAGACACGGCGATGCAACCGCCAAATTCAACAACGCAAAATCTGAAAAAGATTATTGCAAAGGCTCGGTGGCTTGGATAAAGGATGAACAGATCTAACTTTTTTTTGTGGCTTTTCATGGACTATAGGTATGAATGATGGATCACGATCTAAACTATGAAAAACTGTAAAATCTCACCGAGCAACACAAAAACGATACCACTTGATAGAGCGGGGTGTCCGATCTTTCGATGAGATGATATCTATCGCTTTGGTGAAGATGACTTTGACGATCCGACTACAAGCGTGCGACGTTGCGCCTTAGCAATCGCTAAACCAACTCCGAGAGGTTATTGACCACGCGGAGCACAATCAACGACCACGAAGGTCTTTCCTGCAAGCAATCGAAGAACAAGCAAGAATGTGATAAAAGCAATCTGAATATTGCGAGTATGTATGAAGTATTGATAAAGGTAGGGATCCGTAAGCGGTCTTGGTCTGGTCGTTGGACACAAACGAAGTACACGAAGTTGCAATGGCTAACTTTTAACTAAACAAATCCCCAAAGTCTAAACGGTGCCCTAAGGGCTGTATATATGGAGGAAGAGGGGGAGAATTTCATGGCCCTTGGTGGAGGGGTCCGATACTAACCCTATCTCTTGTTTCCCCACACATACGGACTCTAAAAATAGCCTATACTAATGTATTTCGAAATTACATGGGCCTGGCCCAATAATAAGGTGACGCAGCACCTAGAATAGCCTCTGGACGAAATTTATGAAGTGGCATCTTGTATATTTCGTCCAAGGCTTCATTGACTCATTATGGTGGCTTCAAAGTCTTGTAATCATCACTTGTAACTCCATTCTTGTCCCCCTTGCGCATGCCATCATCTCCATGCTTGTTCTTGCTCCAATGTTCATCCTTCTCCAAGCTAGGCCCTTCATTTGTAAGCAAAGCAAATGTATCCAATTTAGGCAGCATCATATTCTCATGAACATTAGAATGATTACCAAGAAACGAAAGTACAGTAAATTTAGTTGGCGTCTTGTGAGCTCTAGTAATTGGTCCAGTATGTATAGCAGCAGGGGCTGTGGGTGTAACAATGGTATTGATGTCCTCATCACGATCTCGTGTGGCTACACCTTCGCAAGGAACGCTTCCCCAACGAACGCAAGTCCAAACTTCTACCTCGAGCCGATAGACCCTTCAAGGTGTTAGCACGCTACAACAACAACGCCTACAAGCTTGACCTACCAAGCGACAAGTACAACGTAAGCGACACCTTAAACGTCAAAGACCTCTCGTGATGAGGACATCAATACCATTGTTACACCCACAGCCCCTGCTGCTATACATACTGGACCAATTACTAGAGCTCGCGCACGCCAACTAAATTACCAGGTATTTTCGTTTCTTGGTAATGATTCTAATGTTCATGAGAATATGATGCTGCCTAAAATTGGATACATTTGTTTTGCTTACAAATGAAGGGCCTAGCTTGGAGAAGGATGAACATTGGAGCAAGAACACCCATGGAGTTGATGGCATGCGCAAGGAGATCAAGAACGGAGTTACAAGTGATGATTTCAGGACTTTGAAGCCACCATAAGGAGTGCATGAAGCCTTGGACGAAATATACAAGATGCCACTTCATAATATTCGTCCATAGGCTATTCTAGGTGCTGCGTCACCTTATTATTGGGCCAGGCCCATGTAATTTCGAAATACATTAGTATAGGCTATTTTTAGAGTCCGTATGTGTGGGGAAACAAGAGATAGGGTTAGTTTCGACCCTCCACCAAGGGCCACGAAATTCACCCTCTTCCTCCATATATACAGCCCTTAGGGCACCGTTTAGACTTGGGTTTTGTTTAGATCAAAAGTTCGCCATAGCTGCAACTTCGCGTACTTCGTTTGTGTTCAACGACCAGACAAAGGCGTCACAGAACCCCACCTTGATCAATAAAGCTTTCATCTTATATTCGCAATATCCAGATTGCAATCTCGGTTTCTTGCTTGTTCTTCGTTTGCTCGCAGGAAATAGACCCTCGTGGTCAGGTTGATCGTGCTCCGGCGTGGTCAATAACCTCTCGGAGTTGGTTTAGCGATTGCTAAGGCGCGACGTCCTCGCACGTTCGTAGTCGGATCGTCAAAGTCGACTTCCACAAAGCGAAATCCACCATCTCATCGAAAGACGGGACACCTTTGCCTCTATCAAGTGGTATCGATTTCCGTGTTGCTCGGTGAGATTTTACGATTTTCGTAGTTTAGATCGAGTCTGTCTTCATACCTATAGTCCACGAAAAAGCCAAAAAAAATTAGGGTTAGTTCATCCTATCCGAACCAATCGAGCCTTTGCATAATCTTTTCTCAGATTTGCATTGTTGAATTTGCGGTTGCATCGTCGTGTCTAGTTGCTGGTCTTAGAGTCTAGTCTTTTAGAGTTTCGAGTTCGGTCATAAGTTGTCACGCCACGCCGCACCACCGCTCAATCCGTATCCATATACCACCACCGCTTATCCGCCACCGCTTCGAATCCGTATCCATATACCACCACCGCTGCCATATATCATCACCAATCCGAGTCCCTTGCATATTAGGTTTGTTTTCGGGATCCATCTAGTTTTCCGATTCGTGTTTCCTTGTCTGAGTAGGTTTCGGATTCCAGCAATCTTTTGCCGTCCGTAGAAGAGGTTGGTTTCAAAAAAAAAAAAAATTCCAAAAACGCACGGGATAAAAAATTTTCTGGCTATCCTATTTTTAGGTGTTTCTAAGCGTATTGAGCGAGTCGCCGTTATAGAAAGTTTTTTGACCCGTTTCAGCTTTTGGGTCCGGCATCAAAAAAAAAAATTTGGTCGAAAAATTTCGTGCCCATCCCGTCGATTTGATCTGGGAAGAGTTTTGAGACACTCGCCATTATAGTGATTTTTCAAAAAAAAAAGCAAAGCAAAAAAAAAAGCGCAAAAAAAAAGAGCGAAAAAAAAATTCAGAGTGTACTTTTCCTTTGTTTACGTGCAGCGCGTGATTTTGTTAGTGTTCTAGGCTCGCGTCTCTAGCACGGTCTAGCCTAGGACCAGCCAAGATCTGCTGCGTTGAGCGTTTATTCAACTTTGCATCTCTGATTTGATTATTGCTGACCCTTTTTGCTACCATATTATAAGCCTTCCCAGCTCCACATACATCTACGCTGTATGCTTGATTCTCCCCGTAATCGCTATAGCCAAGCTTTGAGAGTTTTGACTACAACGGTTGCCGATCACCACCGCTCGCGGGTAAGAACTGGTAAGAATTTGAGATTTGCTTCACGGATTTGTGACTGCCCACCACACCACCACCACCACTTCCTAGTAGTCTGTAGGGATCATATTCTTGTGTGTTTCTATTGCTGCTAACCATGGCAGGAACACAGCCGATGAGACTGATTGGGAGAACTCGACAAACAAACAGCTACATGATAAGTTTCAAAAATGATGATTGGACAGGTGCAAGATGTGGTAAACAGATTTGACGAGGCCATGGAGAAGATAGATGGCATTGAGAAGACGTTTGAAACAAAGCTTGATAGCAAGTTTGATGAATTGCTCGCTGCTTTTCCACAACCACCGCCGGCTGCACCTATCGCACCTCTGCAACGACAACAACTACGCCCCTTCCGAATCAGATGGACGAGCTCAGCGTGTTCCTATTGAGCAAGGACAAAATTCGTGCCGCTGCTATCGCTGTTGGTGCTTCTTTGGCTCCTGCTCATCGCTGCTGCTTTGGTACGGACGAGGATGATTATGTGGAAGATTACGAGGATGAGGTTGATCAACATCGAACTCACGTGCAACCACCAGCACCACAACCACCGTGTCGCCCACATGCAAATAATGGCAATGTTAGGGCTCCCCTCAGTACGAGATCATGACCATCTCCCTAAACTGAAATTGAATATTCCACCATTTGAGGGTAGATATGTTCCTGATATATATCTTACTTGGGAGTTAGAAACTGAACAACGATTTACATGTTTACAATATCCCGAGGAGAGACGTGTTCTGCTGCTGTTTGTGCTTTCACTAGCTTTGCATGTGTTTGGTGGTCCTAACATTGTAGATTATATCCTGTTCCACTACTTGGGCTGCTTTGAAAACTGCTATGCGTACTCGTTGGGTTCCACCATATTATCAACGTGAATTACTTCAAAAATTGCAGCGCTTAAGACAAGGAAAAATTCTGTAGAAGAATATTATCGAATTACAAACCGGCTTGATTAGATGTGGTATTGTTGAGGAGAATGAAGCTATGCTTGCACGTTTTACGGGTGGATTAAATAGAGATTCAGACCATTCTAGACTATAAGGATTATAATAATATCACTCGCTTATTCCATCTTGCTTGTAAAGCTGAACGTGAAGTGCAGGATCGACAGCATTGGCGCCGCACTAACTTTTCTCGCAGTCGACCTTCATCATGGACACCACGTGCATCATCTACTTCCACCGCACCATCACCTCCTTCAGTGCCACCTCCAACCGTGATACAAGAAAGCAGCACAACCACCACTATCTCGCCAAGAGCACACCTGCTGGCCTGCACAGAGCTCTTCTTCCATGGCGTCAACAGGCACACAAGTGATATTATTTGTCGTCGTTGTAAGGGAAGAGGACATTTTATGAGAGAATGCAAATCTCAGCGTGTGATGATTGCTACGAGGATGGTGGGTATGAGTCCGCTAGTGACTATGATGAGGAGACTTTGGCTCTTATTACACATGAGGAACACGGTGGAGATGATTCGATCATGAGACACAATACATGGCTGCTCAAGATGCCGACAGTATGAATGTTTAGTTGCTCAACGTGTTTTGAGTGTGCAGGTTACACAAGTGAGCAAAATCAGAGGCATAATTTGTTCCATACAAAGGAGTTGTGAAGGAACGTTCTATTCAGCGTCATCATAGATGGAGGGAGCTGCAACAACTTGGCTAGCATGGAGATGGTGGAGAAGCTATCTCTCACCACAAGACCACATCCACATCCTTACTACATCCAATGGTTCAACAACAGCGGCAAGGTGAAGGTAACACGTCTTGTTCGTGTGCATTTTAGTATCTCTACATATGCTGATTATGTTGATTGTGATGTGGTACCTATGCAAGCATGTTCCTTGTTACTTGGTAGACCATGGCAATTTGATAAAATTCAGTACACCATGGTAGAAACAATCAAGATACTCTTGTTCATAAGGATAAAAATATTACTTTGCTTCCTATGACTCCTGAGTCCATTTTGAAAGATGATATTAATAGAGCTAATAAAGCAAAACAGGAGAAAAATAAGAGTGAAAATCAGATTGTGGCAAAAGAATTTGAGCAACACATGAAGCCTAATAATAAACCATCTATTGTTGCTTCGAAATTAAATTGAAAAGTGCATGTTTACTTGCCACCAAATCTGATATTGATGAGCTAGATTTTAGCAAATCTATTTGCTATGCTTTTGTGTGCAAAGAGGCATTATTTTCATTCGAGGACGTGCCTTCCTCTTTGCCCCTGCTGTCACTAACATTTTGCAGAGTTCGTTGACGTCTTTCCACAAGACGTGCCACCGGATTACCACCTATTCGAGGGATTGAGCATCAAATTGACTTAATTCCCGTGCATCATTACCCAACCGTGCACCATACCGCACCAATCCAGAGGAGACGAAGGAGATTATGCGTCAAGTACAGAGCTGCTCGACAAAGGTTATATACACGAATCCCTTAGTCCTTGTGTTGTTCCTATTATTCTAGTGCCGAAAAAGGATGGTACGTCACGTATGTGTGTTGATTGTAGAGGCATCAATAATATTACTATTCGTTATCGTCACCCTATTCCTAGGCTAGATGATATGCTTGATGAATTGAGTGGCTCTACAATATTCTCCAAAGTTGATTTGCGTAGTGGATACCATCAAATTCGTATGAAATTGGGAGATGAATGGAAAACAGCATTTAAAACTAAGTTTGGATTATATGAGTGGTTAGTCATGCCTTTTGGGTTAACTAATGCACCTAGTACTTTCATGAGATTAATGAACGAAGTTTTACGTGTTTTCATTGGACGATTTGTGGTAGTTTATTTTGATGATATACTGATTTATAGCAAATCTTTGGAAGAACATTTGGAACATTTACGTGCTGTTTTTAATGCTCTACGTGATGCACGTTTGTTTGGTAACCTTGGGAAGTGCACCTTTTGCACCGACCGAGTATCTTTTCTTGGCTATGTTGTTACTCCACAGGAATTGAAGTTGATAAAGCCAAGATTGAAGCTATTGAGAGTTGGCCGCAGCCCAAAACGGTCACACAAGTGAGGAGTTTCCTTGGCCTCGCTGGTTTCTATAGGCGTTTTGTGAGAGATTTCAGCACCATTGCTGCACCTCTCAATGAGCTTACAAAGAAGGATGTGCCTTTTGTTTGGGGTACCGCACGGGAAGAAGCCTTCACGGTATTGAAAGCTAAGTTGACACATGCTCCTTTACTCCAACTTCCTGATTTTAATAAGACTTTTGAGCTTGAATGTGATGCTAGTGGAATTGGATTAGGAGGTGTGTTATTACAAGATGGCAAACCTGTTGCATACTTTTCGAAAAATTGAGTGGGCCTAGTCTGAATTATTCTACTTATGATAAAGAATTATATGCTCTTGTTCGGACTTTAGAAACATGGCAACATTATTTATGGCCCAAAGAATTTGTTATACATTCGATCATGAATCTTTGAAACATATTAAAAGTCAAGCTAAACTGAATCGTAGACATGCTAAATGGGTTGAATTCATTGAGACTTTCCCTTATGTCATTAAACACAAGAAGGGTAAAGAAAATGTTATTGCTGATGCATTGTCTCGTTGCTATACTATGCTTTCACAACTTGACTTCAAAATATTTGGTTTGGAGACCATCAAAGATCAATATGTGCATGATGCTGATTTTAAAGATGTATTGCAGAATTGTAAAGAAGGTAGAACATGGAACAAGTTCGTCATTAATGATGGATTTGTGTTTCGTTCTAACAAGCTATGCATTCCAGCTAGCTCCGTTCGTCTTTTGTTGTTGCAGAGGCGATGGAGGAGGACTAATGGGACACTTTGGCGTGAAGAAGTCGAGGATATACTAGCTACACATTTCTTTTGGCCAAAGATGAGACGGGATGTTGAGCGTTTTGTTGCTCATGCACTACATGTCAAAAAGCTAAGTCACGACTCAATCCTCATGGTTTATATATGCCTTTGCTCTGTACCTAGTGTTCCTTGGGAGGATATATCTATGGACTTTGTTTTAGGTTTACCTCGAACAAAGAAGGGAGGATAGCATATTTGTTGTCGTGGATAGATTCTCGAAAATGGCACACTTTATACCATGTCATAAAAGCGATGATGTTTGTTAATGTTGCTGATTTGTTCTTTCGTGAAATTATTCGCTTGCATGGTGTGCCAAATACTATTGTTTCAGATCGTGATACTAAATTTCTTAGCCACTTTTGGAGATGTTTATGGGCTAAGTTGGGGACTAAACTACTTTTTAGTACTACTTGTCACCCCAAACCGATGGACAAACTGAAGTAGTCAATAGAACATTGTCTACTATGCTTAGGGCTGTTTTGAAGAATAATAAGAAAATGTGGGAAGAATGCTTGCCTCATATTGAATTTGCTTATAATTGTTCATTGCATTCTACTACTAAGATGTGCCCTTTTGAAATTGTGTATGGTTTCCTACCTCGTGCACCTATTGATTTATTGCCTCTTCCATCTTCGGAGAAGGTTAATTTTGATGCTAAAGAACGTGCTGAATTGATTTTAAAATGCATGAGTTAACTAAGGAAAACATTGAGCGTATGAATGCTAAATATAAACTTGCTGGAGATAAGGGTAGAAAACATGTTGTGTTTGCACCGGAGATCTTGTTTGGTTACATTTGCGTAAGGATAGATTTCTGATTTGCGCAAATCAAAGCTAATGCCACGTGCTGCTGGTCCCTTTAAGGTGTTGGAGAAAGTAAATGATAATGCATATAAACTTGAGCTGCTGCAGATTTTGGGGTTAGTCCCACTTTTAACATTGCAGATTTGAAGCCATATTTGGGTGAGGAAGATGAACTTCCGTCGAGGACGACTTCATTTCAAGAAGGGAGGATGATGAGGACATCAATACCATTGTTACACCCACAGCCCTGCTGCTATACATACTTGGACCAATTACTAGAGCTCAAGACGCCAACTAAATTACCGGTACTTTCGTTTCTTGGTAATGATTCTAATGTTCATGAGAATATGATGCTGCCTAAATTGGATACATTTGTTTTGCTTACAAATGAAGGGCCTAGCTTGGAGAAGGATGAACATTGGAGCAAGAACACCCATGGAGTTGATGGCATGCGCAAGGAGATCAAGAACGGAGTTACAAGTGATGATTTCAGGACTTTGAAGCCACCATAAGGAGTGCATGAAGCCTTGGACGAAATATACAAGATGCCACTTCATAATATTCGTCCATAGGCTATTCTAGGTGCTGTGTCACCTTATTATTGGGCCAGGCCCATGTAATTTCGAAATACATTAGTATAGGCTATTTTTAGAGTCCGTATGTGTGGGAAACAAGAGATAGGGTTAGTTTGGACCCTCCACCAAGGGCCACGAAATTCACCCCTCTTCCTCCATATATACAGCCCTTAGGGCACCGTTTAGACTTGGGTTTTGTTTAGATCAAAAGTTCGCCATAGCTGCAACTTCGCGTGCCGCTTGTGTTCAACGACTGCACAAAGGCGCCACGAACCCCACCTTGATCAATAAAGCTTTCATCTTATATTCGCAATATCCAGATTGCAATCTCAGTTTCTTGCTTGTTCTTCGTTTGCTCGCGGAAATGCAGACCCTCGTGGTCGTTGATCGTGCTCGGCGTGGTCAATAACCTCTCGGAGTTGGTTTAGCGATTGCTAAGGCGCGACGTCCTCGCACGTTCGTAGTCGGATCGTCAAAGTCGACTTCCACAAAGCGAAATCCACCATCTCATCGAAAGACGGGACACCTTTGCCTCTATCATCTTGCCTTTCCATGGTGATGAAGAACTAGATCCGAGGTCGGATCCTTTCGAAGGGAGGGGATATGATGCGGAGCATCCTTCCATCATCCCCATGGACTCTACATCAACACCTACAACACCACAAGGACCGATGACTCGAGCACGTGCAAGAGCTCTTGAAACCAAGGTGACATCACTCCTCTCACAACTGTCCTTCCATTCACATGAGACATGGTTACTACCTCAAACGGAAATTCTATGCATACTCAGGCACCAAGGAGTCGACCATGAAGAGGCTAGGAAGCAAGGAGAATCGGAAGCGGAAGACATACGCGAAGATGGAGAGGAGAAAGCAACCAGGACCAGGGAGGCCGGACGATCCGGACAGAGCCCGGATGATCCGGACCCCGGTCCGGACGATCCGGCTAACTCCACCGAAGGCAACAGAACCTCCACGCTGAAGACGGATCATCCGGACCCAGGCCCGGATCATCCGGACCCGGCCCGGACGTCCGGACCTCCAAATGGACATCCGCCCGTCGCCGCCACCAGCCGACCCTCCGGCTCATCCGGACTCCACCGGATCAGCCGGACCGCCCGGATCATCCGGACCCTCGTCCGGATCATCCGGACAAGGCCATCTGCAGCGTGTTAATGAGCCCATGTACCCTTCGCCCTGCACTCTATATATAGGACCCCTCTCCTCACTTTGAGACTTAGCATTGGATTAGCTCATATTTGTGTGTGAGAGCCATTGCTCATCCACGGTACTTCTCCACGGAGATCGGGACCTCCAGATAGGAGAAGATCCATCGGATTCAAGACCCCTCTAAGGGAAGATCCCTCGTGGATTCAAGACCTCCTCCGGGAGAAGAACGGCTACCTTTGTATCTTTCCTTTGTTGATTTTGGACAATGTATCACTCGTGCTTCGATGATCTAGACCTTGTGTGATTGATCTCTTGTCGGTTGAGTGTCTCTCTCGTTTTTCCCCGTGATTTCCTCTCGTTCTTCCGCGCGTTCTTCGTGTTCCCTCCGTAGGATCCCCTCCAAACGTGAAAGATCGACGAATTAGGGTTTCACCCTACATCAGAGGAGTTGTAGCTTCTTGAAGAGATCACGGTTGTAGTAGGTGGGCACAAAGCGTGCTCGCATGACATCCTTCATTTGAGCCCAAGTGGTGATTGGAGGTTCACCTCTTGCTTGTCGGCGCTCAAGGACTTGTTCCCACCATATGAGCACATAGTCTTGGAACTCAAGTGATGCCATAGCAATCTTCTTTTCTTCCTCATAGTTGTGCAAACGAAAGATTTTGTCGACCTTCAATGCCCATGAGAGGTACTCTTCGGGATCATTGCTTCCATTGAACTTGGGCATTGTGAACTTGAGCTTGCCATAGCGTTGCTCTTCATTGTGTTGTGGTCGATGTTGATGATGACGTTCTTGCCGTGGATGGTAATCATCCTCATGTCGCTCTTGGCGTGGAGGAAGTCCATGATCAACTTGCTCTTGTTGACCTTGAGGTTGAGGTTGAGCTTGAGGAGCTTGTGGAGGATCTTGTGGGACTTGACGTTGCGCACGCGGATGGTAGTTCCTCTCTTGTATTTCTTCTCGAAGGGCTTCCTCTTGATTGCGCCTTTCGCGATTGCGGTTGGTGATAGCTCGACTTGATGCTTGAAGGGCACGTTCCGCCTCAAGAGCTTGTGCTTCTCGTTGTTCTTGTTGAAGACGTTGAGCCTCGGCGTCTTGTTGCTCTTCATGTAGGCGCGCTCGTTCTTGTTCTTGTTGGCGACGAAGACGTTGTCGTTCTTGAGCTTGAGCAAACGCCACTTGGTTCGATTGAGGACGAGGAACTTGTTCATCAACTTGCTCTTGGGGATGCTTGTCGTGTAGCGGGTTGCGAGATGCATGACGGTCTTGACGCGCTGCTCGTCGAAGAGTGTTCGATGACGGTGTACTTGTGTTGGAGAAGGAGTCGTCGGAGTGGCGACTTGAGTGGCTCCGTCTTGAGTGTGAGGAAGTAGAAGGACGCCGGTTCACCAACAAGGCGCGGAGCTCGTCCATTCTTGCATCGTTCTCTTTCTTGTGTGCGTCGAGCTTGTTGTCGATGCGTTCGCTCATTGCTTGTTGCCCTTGATGGAGAGCTCGTTGTGCGGCAAAGAGGTGGCTCTTGGTGACGTATGATGACATGTCGTCGTCTTGCTCGATGAAGAGTGGATTTGTAGAAGAACTTGGCCTATCCATCATTTCAAACAAATTGTGAGTGGTGGAAGGAGAAGAACGAATACCAATGTACCTTTGACCGAAGTTGAAGATGAATCAAGTTCACTCAAATGCGGACAATGAAATAGCACTATTGGTACCGATCCTTGTCGATTCTCACACCTACAAAAGTAAGAGCTTTTGGTGGAGCTTGGTTAGGATGGTGGCACAATATTGATTGCAATCGTTAGCTTGACTCAAAAATGTTGAAGAAGATTCGCAAATTCGCATATGCAACAAGTAGACCAAGCAAGTAGTGGTACACGGAAACACACACGCAAATAGATAAATGGGATTGTGCAAACCAAAAGTGAGCCAAAATGTGGAAACCACGAAAATGCTCTTGTTGCACAATACTAGAGAGACGCTAGCACGATTGCACAATAGGCGGATACGGAGCTTGTGCACAACCTACTAGGCAAAAATGCAACGATCTCTATCCCAAGTATGCTATGTGTATGGTATTTCGGTGCAATGATCCAAGATGATCTTATATGACAATCTTAATGTTGTATGATGCTATGCTTGTTGCTTAAAGCTCTTTGCGTATCTTTCCTCTTTGCTTAAAAGCTTGAGTGGCTCTTTCTCTTTTGAGCTCTTTTCTTATGCAAACTTGACGAACCAAGATAGCAATTGTGTATGTGATGACAACTTTGTGACACACAAGTTGATTCCGAGATATGCACCACAATGGTATGTATGATATGGTGTATGCAACTAATGTGCACAAGTCACGTTGCCGGCAATACTCAATGGCTAGTCTCGATGGGTAAGCAACGCAAAAGATGGTCTATGATGGTTATAAATGCAATTGCAAGGTATGACAAAGATGTCGCCGGTTATTCTTGTCAGTAGCGAAGATGAGTAGTGGACGAAAATGAGCGTTTGTTGTTGATGTCTCACCGCACCTAAATAGCCGAAACACAATAGGACACGGAAATCTCAACTCAAATTCTCGAACCCAAATTCGAATGGTAGTACGGAGGTTGTGTCGTGGTGTTTGGCAAGTTGAAGTGGTGGTGGTTGGGGTGGGGAGGTGTTATGTAGGTGTAGATGGTGGTGGTGGTGGAGGGGGGACTGCACAAGTGCAGTTTCGGCAGAGGAAGCCGAATGATCCGGGCCAGGAGTCGGATGATCCGGGCACGTCCGGATGATCCGGGTCGGAGTCCGGATGATCCGGGCAGGTCAACCATGCACGGGAACTGGTCGGAAAGAATACGAAAACGGGGAGAAATTTGACGATTTCGGGGATTTTGGATGGATTTCGAGGGGGAGAAGGTGGGGAAAAGCAAGATCCACGAGTTACACACCGAATCCACGGATCAAAAACAACAAAACATCATCAAAACCAACAAATCACAAAAAAATTTGGGGGTTATTTTTGGTGGGGATTTTCGGATTTAGGACGAAAACAACAAAATCAAGCTATAAAACACGGGGTAGGGGCTCCAAAAACGTGATCAACATGGCTCATGATACCATATGATGTAGGGTGGAACCCTATAGCGTCGATCTTTCACGTTTGGAGGGGATCCTACGGAGGAAACACGAAGAACACGCGGAAGCACAAGGGGAAACACGGGGAAAACGAGAGAGAATCACTCAACCAACAAGGAATCGATCACACAAGTGCTAGATCAACATACACACATGAGATCCACAAGATACATAGTCAACTAAGGTAAGGATACAAAGGAACCGCTCATCTCCAAGAGGAGGCCTTGATGTTCTTCCCTAGATAGGGGTCTTGAATCCAGAGGGGATCTTCTCCGAGGAGGTCCCGATCTCCGAGGAGAAGTAACCGAGTGGATGAGCAAAGGCTCTCACACAAATATGAGCTAATCCAATGCTAAGTCCCAAAGTGAGGAGATGGGGTCCTATATATAGAGTTGGGGCGAAGGGTACATGGGCTCAGCCCAACACGCTGCAGGCAGCATCGGCCGGATGATCCGGACGAGGGTCCGGATGATCCGGTGGAGGCCTTGATGAGCCGGAGGGTCGGCCGGTGGTCGCGCAGGCCGGATGTCCTACCGAGGTCCGGATGTCCGGCCGGTCCGATGATCCGGGGCGGGTCCGATGATCCGGGTTCAGGGTGGAGCTTCTGTAGCCTTCGGTCGATTTAGCCGGATCGTCCGGACCGGGGTCCGGATCGTCCGGGCTCTGTCCGGATCGTCCGGGCCGCCGTCCGGATCATCCGGCCAACCTGGTCCTTGGTGCTTTTTTCTCTCCGTCTTCCCGCATGTCTTCCGCTTCCGGTTCTCCTTGCTTCCTAGCCACTTCATGGTTGACTCCTTGGTACCTGAGTATGCATAGCATTTCCGTTTGAGGTAGTAACCATGTCTCATTTGAATCGAAAGGGAATTGTGAGAGGAGTGATGTCACCTCGGTTTCAAGAGCTCTTGCACGTGCTCGAGTCATAGGTCCTTGTGGGGTTGGATGTGTTGATGTAGAGTCCATGGGGATGATGGAAGGATGCTCCGCATCACCAAGTCGATGAGCAAGTCCCTCGTCCTCAATCAAACCAAGTCGCGTTTGCTCAAGCTCAAGAACGACAACGTCTTCGTCGCCAAGAAGAACAAGAACGAGCGCGTCTACAACAAGAGCAGCAAGACGCCGAGGCTCAACGTCTTCAACAACAACAACAAGAAGCACAAGCTCTTGAGGCGGAATGTGCCCTTCAAGAATCAAGTCGAGCCATCGCCAACCGCAATCGCGAACGGCGCAATCCAAGAGAGGAACTACCATCCGCGTGTCCAACGTCAAGCTCCACAAGCTCCTTCACAAGCTCGTCAAGCTACACCTCAACCTCAAGTTCAACAAGAGCAAGTTGAGCATGGACTTCCCCCACGCCAAGAGAAACATGAGGATGATTACCCTCCACGACAAGGGCGTCATCATCACCATCGCCAACAACACAATGAAGAGCAACGCTATGGCAAGCTCAAATTCACAATGCCCAAGTTGAATGGAAGCAATGATCCCGAAGAGTACCTCTCATGGGCATTGAAGGTCGACAAAATCGTTCGTTTGCACAACTATGAGGAAGAGAAGAATATCACTATGGCATCACTAGAGTTCCAAGACTAAGTGCTCATAGGGTGGGAACAAGTCCTTGAGCGCCGACAAGCAAGAGGTGAACCTCCAATCACTACTTGGGCTCAAATGAAGGATGTCATGCGAGCACGTTTTGTGCCAACCTACTACAACCGCGATCTCTTCAAGAAGCTACAACTCCTCAAGCAAGGAACAAAGAGTGTTGAAGAATACTACAAGGAAATGGAGATTGCCAAGATTCGAGCCAATGTCACAGAAGATGATGGCACGATTCTTGAATGGACTCAATCATCCCATCAAGAAGATCGCCGACTTCCAACCCTACTCCAACCTCATTGAGCTCGTGCATCAAGCTACAAAGGCGGAACGTCAAGTGCAAGATGACTTCAACTACGCCAAGTACTCATCCAAGACCTACGACTTCTCCAATAACCAAGCTTCAACAACTACTCCACCTTCAACATCAACCAAGCTTCAACAACTACTCCACCTTCTACAAGAAAACTTCGGCAAGTTCAAGTCGTCTTCCTCCTATAACAAGCAACTTCAAGCCGCGTGCTTCGTCTTCTACTCTGACCGATGAGACCGTCAAGACAAGCTCCTTCAAGTGTTTTACTTGCGGCGGTCCAGGCCACAAGTCCTATGAATGCACAAACAAGCGCACCATGATTCTAAACGACGATGGCACCTACGACCCAATGAGTGAAGATGAAATGGAAGCTCTTGAGCATGTGGCCATGCACCGGCGCGTGAACGAGGATGAAGATGATCAAGTCTTTTGTGATGAAGATACGAGCCCCGCTCTTGTTGTCTCCAAGGTCTTTGATGCGGAGCATCCTACGGACATCACCATGTCAAGAGTCCGTTTGGCAAGTGACACGTGCGACCTCTACTTCTCATACATAAAGGTGAATCTTCTCCTTTACACGTGTTCACTTGACCCCTTTGAGGATGGTATACTACTTGACACTCCACTCGTGTGCATGCATAGGTATTGTCGGAGCTTCACGCACGACGAGGAGGAGTGCAAGCGCCAAGGAACGCCTACACCGTCCGCAAGGGAAGCATGGAAGCGAAGACGGAAGAAAAAGGACTTGCCCAGTCCAGAAAGGGCGGTACTACCGCCCAAAGCAAGCGGTACTACCGCTCAAGCGGTACTACCGCCCAAAGCGAGCGGTACTACTGCTCATGCAAGATTACCGCCCATGAGTCCGTACTACCGCCTCTGCCTGTCTTGTGAGCCGGGCCTTGGCCTTGTATCCCTCTCCCACTTACCCTTCGTGGCTTAGACTATAAATAGACCACCTCCACCTCCTTTCTAGGGTTAGCAAATATGATAGCTCATTCTTAGGTGAGCTTTGCTCCTACCTCTACTCTTGAGAGAGAGAGAGACTACCACTCCCATGGAGTTCAAGACCTCCATGTGAGAAGATCCTGCGGATATCATCAAGACCCCTTGTGGGAAGATCCATCTAGGATATCATCAAGACCTCCTCTTGGAGATGAACCTTACCTTGTATCTTTCCCTTTGTTGTTCATGTACCTTGTGATCTTGTGTGTTTGATTGTCTAGTGGATGTGCGATTGGACTTGTTCTTGAGTGTTTCCCCTTGTGATTTCTCCCCGTTCTTCCCCGTGTTCATCGTGTTCTCCGTAGGATCCCCTCCAAACGTGAAAGATCGACGAATTAGGGTTCCACCCTACATCATATGGTATCATGAGCCACGTTGATCACGTTTTTGGAGCCCCTACCCCGTGTTTTCTAGTTTGATTTTGTTGTTTTCGTCCTAAATCTGAAAATCCCCACCAAAAATAGCCCCAAATTTTTTTGTGATTTGTTGGTTTGATGATGTTTTGTTGATTTTGATCCATGGATTTGCTTGGTTTCAAGTGGATCTAGCATCTCCCCAAGTTTCACCTCTTTTCATCCACGAAATCCATCCAATTTTGCCCCCGAAATCATCCATTTCCGCCCCAAAATCGCCCCCCGATTCGATCTGCGAAAAATCCCGACAGGAGCGGTACTACCGCCCTATAGAGCGGTACTACCGCTGAGAACATCAAGCGGTACTACCGCCCCGCTAACGGTACTACCGCTAGGCCCTGTTTCAGCCGAAGCAGTCGAAAAATCCCGACACGAGCGGTACTACCGCCCTCCCGAGCGGTACTACCGCCCTGGCCAGTTTCAGCTTTCCGAGTTTCACCGTTTTGCCCATAACTAATTCATCCGGAGTCCGTTTTTGACGTTCTTTAGCTCGTTTTTAAGATATTGCCATCCCCCATCCCACAAAAATACTAGCAACATCATTTGACTCCATCACATTTGGTGAATTTTGGCATCTTTGCCTAGGGCTTCCACCACAACATCCGCATAACCACCACCGACATCCGCAACCTAACCCATTTTGTTCCTTATAGCATTAGTGGTTGTTTGAGTTGTGATTTGAGTCTCCTAAGGTGTTTCGGCTACTTAGGGACGGTTGCTTCTTTATCAACCACCACCACCACCACCACTTCCACATAACCTTGCCCACCATACACTTCCGACAACCCAACTTAACCCAATTGTTGTTTGAGCTTTTTCGAGTTGTGGCTTGTGTTTCCTAAGGTGTTTCGGCTACTTAGGGACCGTGTGCTTCCAACTCTTACATCGTGTATAACCCATCATCCCACTTCCGCATTGCCTAGTGCAACACCACCACCGCTTTCCGCTACCACCATTTGACATTTGTCATTTGAGATTTTGAGTTTGCGGTTTTTCCGTTTCCTAAGGTGTTTCGGCTACTTAGGGACGAGTCTCCATCATCTTGGTATCTACACCAAGAACACCGCCACTCATCATCGCAGCGACGGTAACCTCGACGACACCTTTGTATATTCCCTTGCAATTGCATTGTTAACCCCTAGCCCATTTTATGCTACTTGCCTATCGAGACTAGCCATTTGAGTATTGCCGGCAACGTTACTTGTGCACATTAGTGGTCCATACATTCCATTGCATACATACCATATCATCTTGGTATCATATCATCCATTGTGCCTCAAGTTTGTTCCCGCATATACACAATTGCTATCTTGGATTGTGCATTGTGCAAAAGTGGCCATAGAAAAAAAGGAGAAAAAGCTTTTAAGCAAAAAGAGAGCAAAGAGCTCGTGAGCAAGTGCCAGCATCATACCCCATTGCACATAAGAACCATACCAAAATCAACATCATATGATATCATGCTTGAGAGAAACACCGGGAACCATACATACATAGCATACTTGGGATAGCAAGAATATCCATTTTGCATCTTATAGGTTGTGCACAAGTGTCGTATCCGCCTATTGAGCAATCGTGCTAGCGTCTCTCTTGAGTTGTGCAACACGAGCGTTTTCCGTGGATTCCACATTTTGTGCTCATTCCTTGGTTGCACGACCCCATTTATCTATCCGTGTGTGTGTTTTCGTGTACCATTTGCTATTGATCTACTTGTTTCACTTGCGAATTTGTGAATCTCTTTCAACATTATTGACTCTTGCTAACATTTTGCATCAAATTTTTGTGCCACTATCCTCACCAAGCTCTACCATAAGCTTTACTTGATAGGTGTGAGTGAACAAGTCCGTACCAATTCCACTATTCTTTCATCTCACATTGAGTGACACGGGATACATCCTCAACTTTGGGAAAAGGTAACTTGGTATTGTTTATCTCATTTCCTACTCACCTCTACTCGAGTCTTGTGATGGATAGGCAAGGCATTTCATCTTTGGTATACAACAACAACGACGAGTTCGATGCCATGAATAACAACTCCGACGCCAAGATGCAAGCTAAAATGGAGGAGATCAAAGCCCTCATCAAGTCCTACAAGCGATCTTCCTCATCTTCGAGACGACGCTCAAGAGCACATGCTTCCGAGCTACCATCTCCGGCATGATCACATCGGCATCGACACTATCACCAACAAGAACGTGAAGGTCAAGAGCTCTACATCAACAACCGCTCAATGACTTCACCATCTCCCTTGGCATCTTCGCCAAGCGACTTCAAGGCATCTTCGCCACGGACATATCGCATCTTCGCCAACAAGAACCCCAAGACTACGCTCAAGAGAAGCTCCCCAAGCTCAAGTCCGCGACTTCCACGAGCTACTACGACCTCGACATCAACCACGCGATTCCTTTCTATGGGACTCAAGAACCCGAGGAATACCTCGAGTGGGAGCGTTTGATGGACGACTACCTCAAGCTACATCAAGTTCGTCCCGAAGATCAAGTGAAGTGCGCCACAAGAAACTTCCACGACTACGCCTCGACATGGTGGCTTCACACACCTTCGGAGTACTACGACATGAGTTGGCCCAAGACGAAGAGAGCTTTATGGCGAGAGTTTGTGCCTCCAACCTACACGGAACAACTTCGACGCCAATTAGAGAACACCACCTAAGGATCCAAGTCCATCGACAAGTACTTCAAGGAGATCATGATTGCCTTGCGACGAGCCGGCGTGGACGACCCCATGTCAATGAAGTTTCACTTCATGATGGGATTGCACAACGACATCTCCAAGACCATCTTCCTCGAGAACAACAAGTCCATCGATGACTACTACATTGGTGCTCTCAAGGCGGAACAAGAACTCATGAAGGCCAAGGCTTCTCCACCCCAAGCAAACTTCGCGGTGACCAAGCTCTACGACAAGAATGAGGCTAGTACCACCAAGATGTCCAAGCCCGACGAGCTCCAAGACGATGCTCCCAAGTTTGACTTCAACGCCATCCCTCTTTGTGGCATTGATGATGCCGAGTCTACTTCGACTCTTTTTCAAGACGGTGCGGCGACAAGTACGACTACGGAGACCAACAAGGACCAAGCTTTGGAGGCAAGCGACAAGGTGGGGAGCAAGGATGATGTTTCCATCTTTGGAGGCGAGAGCGATGAAGTGCCATCTTCGGCCTTCATCAACGGCGACGATGACGAGATGATCGAGCATGGGATTTTCCCTTCGGTCATGGAGGAGAGTGATGATGTGCCATCTTCGGCCTTCATCCACGGCGACCACGACGAGATGATCGAGCATGGGATTTTCCCTTCGGTCATGGAGGAGAGTGATGATGTGCCATCTTCGGCCTTCATCCACGGCGACGACGACGAGATGGTTGAGCATGGGATCTTCCCTTCGACCACGGCGACGTATGATGACTTGAGTGACTTGTGCCACCATATTGAGAGTGAGAGTGACTTCACCACTAGCCCCATATATGATGAGTTGCCACAATTCCCATGTGAGGAGAGCCACAACCCCACCACTTGAGTGAGATGAGTGACTCCACCATATGTGAGTTTGAGTGCACCTATTTTGAGGGAGTGAGTGAACCACCACATAGAGAGAGTGAGATAGTTGATAGGTCTCGTGAGGCCATTTGCATTTCTAACAACTTAACCTCTACCTCTATTGTGTCTTCTCATTTGGTGCTAGGTCCCATTTATGATGACGCCGATCCTCGATTTACTTCGCCCTCCCTTTGGACAAGACGATGGCCATGGTGGAATATGATGCACCCCCCACATGGTTCCATCAAGATGAAGATGACCACCATTTGGTCTTTCCCACCTCACCTACACCACTTAAGTGGAATGACAAAGGTAACAAAGGTGACGGTGATACTCTAGTCCCATTAGTGGGCATTCTTGACATTGATTGCTTGCATGATGTTGATCCACCTATTTCCATGCTTCATGCTAGTATGATTTCCCCATGCGATGATTTTCCCATTTATGATGAGTATGATGATTCTCTTGTGGAGTCTATTAGTTGTGATGCCATGTTTCATAGGATTTCTTGTGACAATTCTTTAGGTCACGTCATGTTTGCTAATCCGCTTGACTTGTCATATGCTATGCATGAGATCCATCATATATCTTATTTGCAATCTCTTCATAGTGACAATGCATATGCCATTAAAATGAACCCAATTTGCACATATGGCATAGATGACAAGCCCATGGTTATTGGCATTTGTTTTTCTTGTGATGATATTGATATGCTCCCTTTGCATCATTCATCTCATATGCCATGCCATGACAACCTAGCTTCGGATATGCATTGTTTTGGATGTTGTCCATTTTCTCCATATGATGTTTCCAATGTTGTTCATGAGGAGACCCCCATAGTTTCCTCATACATGTTAGGAGATTTTGATCCATCCCATCCATTGCATGATCCCCATAATTGTGTGCACCATATGCTCCCCATGATTAAACATGATATTGATGTGTCATATACTTGCATTCTCAATTTGTGTCCCCATCGTGTCATACATAACAACTATTCTTTCATGATGGATGACATGTTCATATACCATGCCTCAAATTTCTTTGAGCATTGCTTATCTTGTGCTAACTCACACGTGCACATACACATCATGATGGATGATGTGTACATTTACCACACACACAATTTCTTTCGTTTGTGTCTCTTTTGTGTAGGTACCCATGAATACTTGTCAACTTCGCAATCCCACGAGTTGACAAAACGAGCTCTTGAGAGCAATGACGATTTGGGATCCCATGGACTCCTTACCACCGTTTCCTTCGCGCAAGGACTACGCGCAACTCCTCTACTTGGCTCTCACACGGCTATGGTCCATTTACCACTTCTCACATTATGCTCATTTTACCGTGTTCACTTTGCATGCTATGCTTGCTTCTATGCCTTTGCCATGCAATTGTGACCCTTGTTTGCATCTACCCATGATTCTCCATTATGATATTCCTATGTGTATTTGCATGCTTGGTGGAGATCCTTGTTGCTTTTGCCATGCTTATCATGTGCCCCATTCTATTGATGCTTGTTGTGTTGGGAGAGTCATGATGGCCCATTGCTATTCACATATGGCCTCTCGCCAATACATTCATGATATTGTACTCATATCTTGCTTTCATGCTTGTGCTATGACTTGTGAATTATTCATGCCCACTATTTGCACCAATGACATGTTTGCCATGATTCCTCCTAGTATGTTGCATCTTCGCACTACTAGCTTGCTTGATTTGATAGCTATGAATTGATAGAGGCAAAGGTGTCCCGTCTTTCGATGAGATGGTGGATTTCGCTTTGGTGGAAGTCGACTTTGACGATCCGACTACGAACGTGCGAGGACGTCGCGCCTTAGCAATCGCTAAACCAACTCCGAGAGGTTATTGACCACGCCGAGCACGATCAACTCGACCACGAAGGTCTGCTTTCCTGCGAGCAAACGAAGAACAAGCAAGAAACTGAGATTGCAATCTGGATATTGCGAATATAAGATGAAAGCTTTATTGATCAAGGTGGGGTTCTGTGGCGCTTTGTCCGGTCGCTTGAACACAAACGGCACGCGAAGTTGCAGCTATGGCGAACTTTTAATCTAAACAAAACCCAAAGTCTAAACGGTGCCCTAAGGGCTGTATATATGGAGGAAGAGGGGTGAATTTCGTGGCCCTTGGTGGAGGGGTCCAAACTAACCCTATCTCTTGTTTCCCCACACATACGGACTCTAAAAATAGCCTATACTAATGTATTTCGAAATTACATGGGCCTAGCCCAATAATAAGGTGACGAGCACCTAGAATAGCCTCTGGACGAAATTTATGAAGTGGCATCTTGTATATTTCGTCCAAGGCTTCATGCACTCATTATGGTGGCTTCAAAGTCCTGAAATCATCACTTGTAACTCCATTCTTGTCCCCTTGCGCATGCCATCATCTCCATGCTTGTTCTTGCTCCAATGTTCATCCTTCTCCAAGCTAGGCCCTTCATTTGTAAGCAAAACAAATGAATCCAATTTAGGCAGCATCATATTCTCATGAACATTAGAATCATTACCAAGAAACGAAAGTACCGTAATTTAGTTGGCGTCTTGTGAGCTCTAGTAATTGGTCCAAGATGTATAGCAGCAGGGGCTGTGGGTGTAACAATTATATCGATGTCCTCATCATCCTCCCTTCTTGAAATGAAGTCGCCCTCGACGGAAGTTCATCTTCCTCACCCAAATATGGCTTCAAATCTGCAATGTTAAAAGTGGGACTAACCCCAAAATCTGCAGGCAGCTCAAGTTTATATGCATTATCATTTACTTTCTCCAACACCTTAAAGGGACCAGCAGCACGTGGCATTAGCTTTGATTTGCGCAAATCAGAAATCTATCCTTACGCAAATGTAACCAAACAAGATCTCCGTGCAAACACAACATGTTTTCTACCCTTATCTCCAGCAAGTTTATATTTAGCATTCATACGCTCAATGTTTTCCTTAGTTAACTCATGCATTTTAAAATCAATTCAGCACGTTCTTTAGCATCAAAATTAACCTTCTCCAAGATGGAAGAGGCAACAAATCAATAGGTGCACGAGGTAGGAAACCATACACAACTTCAAAAGGGCACATCTTAGTAGTAGAATGCAATGAACGATTATAAGCAAATTCAATATGAGGCAAGCATTCCTCCCACATTTTCTTATTATTCTTTAGAACAGCCCTAAGCATAGTAGACAATGTTCTATTGACTACTTCAGTTTGTCCATCGGTTTGGGGTGACAAGTAGTACTAAAAAGTAGTTTAGTCCCCAACTTATCCCATAAACATCTCCAAAAGTGGCTAAGAAATTTAGTATCACGATCTGAAACAATAGTATTTGGCACACCATGCAAGCGAATAATTTCACGAAAGAACAAATCAGCAACATTGACAAAGATCATCGCTTTTATGACATGGTATAAAGTGTGCCATTTTCGAGAATCTATCCACGACAACAAATATGCTATCCCTCCCCTTCTTTGTTCTAGGTAAACCTAAAACAAAGTCCATAGATATATCCTCCCAAGGAACACTAGGTACAGGCAAAGGCATATATAAACCATGAGGGTTGAGTCGTGACTTAGCTTTTTGACATGTAGTGCAGCGAGCAATAAAACGCTCAACATCCCGTCTCATCTTTGGCCAAAAGAAATGTGTAGCAAGTACGCCCTCCGCCTTCTTCACGCCAAAGTGTCCCATTAGTCCTCCTCCATGCGCCTCCTGCAACAACAAAAGACGAACGGAGCTAGCTGGAATGCATAGCTTGTTAGCACGGAACACAAATCCATCATTAACGACAAACTTGTTCCATGTTCTTCCTTCTTTACAATTCTGCAATACATCTTTAAAATCAGCATCATGCACATATTGATCTTTGATGGTCTCCAACCCAAATATTTTGAAGTCAAGTTGTGAAAGCATAGTATAGCGACGAGACAATGCATCAAGAATAACATTTTCTTTACCCTTCTTGTGTTTAATGACATAAGGAAAGTCTCAATGAATTCAACCCATTTAGCATGTCTACGATTCAGTTTAGCTTGACTTTTAATATGTTTCAAAGATTCATGATCGAAATGTATAACAAATTCTTTGGGCCATAAATAATGTTGCCATGTTTCTAAAGTCCGGACAAGAGCATATAATTCTTTATCATAAGTAGAGTAATTCAGACTAGGCCCACTCAATTTTTCGTAAAAGTATGCAACAGGTTTGCCATCTTGTAATAACACACCTCCTAATCCAATTCCACTAGCATCACATTCAAGCTCAAAAGTCTTATTAAAATCAGGAAGTTGGAGTAAAGGAGCATGTGTCAACTTATCTTTCAATACCGTGAAGGCTTCTTCCCGTAAGCGGTACCCCAAACAAAAGGCACATCCTTCTTTGTAAGCTCATTGAGAGGTGCAGCAATGGTGCTGAAATCTCTCACAAAACGCCTATAGAAACCAGCGAGGCCAAGGAAACTCCTCACTTGTGTGACCGCTTTGGGCTGCGCCAACTCTCAATAGCTTCAATCTTGGCTTTATCAACTTCAATTCCTGTGGAGTAACAACATAGCCAAGAAAAGATACTCGGTCGGTGCAAAAGGTGCACTTCCCAAGGTTACCAAACAAACGTGCATCACGAGAGCATTAAAACAGCACGAAATGTTCCAAATGTTCTTCCAAAGATTTGCTATAAATCAGTATATCATCAAAATAGACTACCACAAATCGTCCAATGAAAGCACGAAAACTTCGCTCATTAATCTCATGAAAGTACTAGGTGCATTAGTTAACCCAAAAGGCATGACTAACCACTCATATAATCCAAACTTAGTTTTAAATGCTGTTTTCCATTCATCTCCCAATTTCATACGAATTTGATGGTATCCACTACGCAAATCAACTTTGGAGAATATTGTAGAGCCACTCAATTCATCAAGCATATCATCTAGCCTAGGAATAGGGTGACGATAACGAATAGTAATATTATTAATGCCTCTACAATCAACACACATACGTGATGTACCATCCTTTTTCGGCACTAAAATAATAGGAACAGCACAAGGACTAAGGGATTCGCAGATATAACCTTTGTCGAGCAGCTCCTCAGTGCTTGACGATAATCTCCTTCGCCTCCTCCGGATTGGTACGGTATGGTGCACGGTTGGGTAATGATGCACCGAATTAAGTCAATTTGATGCTCAATCCTCGAATAGGTGGTAATCCCAGGCACGCCTTGTGGAAAGACGCCGCTGAACTCCCGCAAAATGTTAGTGACAGCGGGGGCAAAGAGGAAGGCACGCCCTCGAATGAAAATAATGCCTCTTTGCACACAAAAGCATAGCAAACAGATTTGCTAAAATCTAGCTCATCAATATCAGATTTAGTGGCAAGTAAACATGCACTTTTCAATTTAATTTCGAAACAACACTAGATGGTTTACTATTAGGCTTCATATGTTGCTCAAATTCTTTTGCCACAATCTGATTTTCACTCTTATTTTTCTCCTGTTTTGCTTTATTAGCTCTATTAATATCATCTTTCAAAATGGACTCAGAGTCATAGGAAGCAAAGTAATATTTTTATCCTTATGAACAAGAGTATATCGATTGTTTCTACCATGGTGTACAGAATTTTATCAAATTGCCATGGTCTACCAAGTAATAAGGAACATGCTTGCATAGGTACCACATCACAATCAACATAATCAGCATATGTAGAGATACTAAAATGCACACCTAACAAGACGTGTTACCTTAACCTTGCCGCTGTTGTTGAACCATTGGATGTAGTAAGGATGTGGATGTGGTCTTGTGGTGAGAGATAGCTTCTCCACCATCTCCATGCTAGCCAAGTTGTTGCAGCTCCCTCCATCTATGATGACGCTGAATAGAACGCTCCTTCACAACTCCCATTGTAAGGAACAAATTATGCCTCTGATTTTGCTCACTTTGTGTAACCTGCACACTCAAAACACGTTGAGCAACTAAACATTCATACCTGTCGGCATCTTCAGCAGCCATGTATTGTGTCTCATGATCGAATCATCTCCACCGTGTTCCTCATGTGTAATAGAGCCAAAGTCTCCTCATCATAGTCACTAGCGGACTCATACCCACCATCCTCGGTAGCAATCATCACACGCTGAGATTTGCATTCTCTCAAAAATGTCCTCTTCCCTTACAACGACGACAAATAATATCACTTGTGTGCCCTGTTGACGCCATGGAAGAAGAAGAGCTCTGTGCAGGCCCGCAGTGTGCTCTTGGCGATAGTGGTGGTTGTGCCTGCTTTCTTGTATCACGGTTGGAGGTGGCACCAAAGAGGTGATGGTGCAAAGGAAGTAGATGATGCACGTGGTGTCCATGATGAAGGTCGACCTGCAGAAAAGTTAGTGCGCGCCAATGCCTGTGATCCTCAAGACTTCACGCTCAGCTTTACAAGCAAGATGGAATAAACGAGTGATATTATTATAATCCTTATAGTCTAGAATGGTCTGAATATCTCTATTTAATCCACCCAGAAAACGTGCAAGCATAGCTTCATTCTCCTCAACAATACCACATCTAATCAAGCCAGTTTGTAATTCCTGATAATATTCTTCTACAAAATTTTTACCTTGTCTTAAGTGCTGCAATTTTTGAAGTAATTCACGTTGATAATATGGTGGAACCCAACGAGTACGCATAGCAGTTTTCAAAGCAGCCCAAGTAGCTGGAACAGGATATAATCTACAATGTTCGACCACCAAACACATGCAAAGCTAGTGAAAGCACAAACAAAGCAGCAGAACACGCCTCTCCTCGTGATATTATAAACATGTAAATCGTTATTCAGTTTCTAACTCCCAAGTAAGATATATATCAGAACATATCTACCCTCAAATGGTGGAATATTCAATTTCAGTTTAGGGAGATGGTCATGATCTCGCACTGAGGGGAGCCCTAACATTGCCATTATTTGCATGTGGACGACCTGGTGGTTGTGGTGCTGGTGGTTGCACGTAGTTCGATGTTGATCAACCTCATCCTCGTAATCTCCCACATAATCATCCTCCTCGGTACTAGCAAAGCAGCAGAGCAGGAGCCAAAGAAGCACCAACAGAGTAGCAGCGGCACCAGAATTTTGTCCTGGCTCAATAGGAACACGCCGAGCTCGTCCCATACCGATTCGGAAGGGGCGAGTTGTTGTCGTTGCAGAGGTGCGATAGGTGCAGCCGGCGGTGGTTGTGGAAAACGCGCGAGCAATTCATCAAACTTGCTATCAAGCTTTGTTTCAAACGCCTTCTCAATGCCATCTATCTTCTCCATGGCCTCGTCAAATCTGTTTAGCACATCTTGCACCTGTCCAATCATCATTTGCTGAAACTTATCATGTAGCTGTTTGTTCGCCGAGTTCTCCCAATCAGTCTCATCGGCTTGTGATCCTGCCATGGTTAGCAGCAATAGGAACACACAAGAATATGATCCTACAGACTACTAGGAAGTGGTGGTGGTGGTGTGGTGGGCATCACAAATCCGTCAAGCAAATCTCAAATTCTTACCAGTTCTACCCAAAGAAATAGTGGTGATCGGCAACCGTTGTAGTCAAAACTCTCAAAGCTTGGATATAGCGATTACGGGGAGAATCAAACGCACGACGAGATGTATGTGGAGCTGGGAAGGCTTATAATATGGTAGCAAAAAGGTCAAGAATAATCAATTCAGAGATGCAAAGTTGAATAAACGCCAACGACGGTCTTCAGATCTTTGGTCCTAGGCGAGACCATGCTAGAGACGCGAGCCTAGAACACTAACAAAATCACGGCGCACTGCACGTAAACAAGGGAGGAGCACACTCTGAATTTTTTTTCTTTTTTTTTTTTTTTTTGCACTTTTTCCTTTTTTTTGCTCAAACAAATTTTTTTCGAAAAGTTTACAAATGGTCTAAAACTGCCTAGCCGAATTTTTCCAGACTTAGTTTTTTTTTGAAACTGGAACTATTTTTCTTCTCATGGATGGCTTGGAAGTTGGGGAGTCCTCTCTTGTCACGACTCGGAGTATCGCGTGATCTGGAAATCGAGAACAATGCAACAATTACTAGACTCGGACTAGGACCGGTGGCGGAGATGAATCTGTGGAACTTCGGACGGTGGCGGAGATGAGTCTGTGGAACTCGGACCGGTGGCGGATATATGTTGCGGTGGACTCGGATGGGCGTGATGGCGGCGGATATGTGGTGGCGATATGGATTCGGATTGGCGGTGAATATGTGGTGGTGGTATATGGCAGCGGCGACGTGACAACCTCGTGAATGTAACTCAAACTCTAAAAGACTAGACGCTAAGACCAGAACTTGACACGACGATGCAACCGCAAATTCAACAAAGCAAATACTGTAAAAGATTATGCAAAGGCTCAGATTGGTTCGGACGGGATGAACTAACCCTAATTTTTTTGGCTTTTTCGTGGACTATAGGTATGAAGAACAGACTCGATCTAAACTACGAAAAACTCAGAAAATCTCACCGAGCAACCCGGAAATCGATACCACTTGATAGAGGCAAAGGTGTCCGCCTTTCGATGAGATGGTGGATTTCGCTTTGGTGGAAGTCGACTTTGACGATCCGACTACGAACGTGCGAGGACGCCGCGCTTTAGCAATCGCTAAACCAACTCCGAGAGGTTATTGACCACGCCGAGCACGATCAACTCGACCACGAAGGTCTGCTTCCTGCGAGCAAACGAAGAACAAGCAAGAAACTGAGATTGCAACTGGATATTGCGAATATAAGATGAAAGCTTTATTGATCAAGGTGGGGTTCTGTGGCGCCTTTGTCCGTCGTTGAACACAAACGGCACGCGAAGTTGCAGCTATGGCGAACTTTTAATCTAAACAAAACCCAAAGTCTAAACGGTGCCCTAAGGGCTGTATATATGGAGGAAGAGGGGTGAATTTCGTGGCCCTTGGTGGAGGGGTCCAAACTAACCCTATCTCTTGTTTCCCCACACATACGGACTCTAAAAATAGCCTATACTAATGTATTTCGAAATTACATGGGCCTAGCCCAATAATAAGGTGACGCAGCACCTAGAATAGCCTCTGGACGAAATTTATGAAGTGGCATCTTGTATATTTCGTCCAAGGCTTCATGCACTCATTATGGTGGCTTCAAAGTCCTGAAATCATCACTTGTAACTCCATTCTTGTCCCCCTTGCGCATGCCATCATCTCCATGCTTGTTCTTGCTCCAATGTTCATCCTTGTCCAAGCTAGGCCCTTCATTTGTAAGCAAAACAAATGTATCCCATTTAGGCAGCATCATATTCTCATGAACATTAGAATCATTACCAAGAAACGAAAGTACCTGGTAATTTAGTTGGCGTGCGCGAGCTCTAGTAATTGGTCCAGTATGTATAGCAGCAGGGGCTGTGGGTGTAACAATTGTATTGATGTCCTCATCATGAATGCTCACTATATTGCATCACCCATGTTCCACTACTTGCTTTCTTGGGTTGATGACATATATGCTCATGCCTCTCACATGATATATCTTGATCATTGTCTCTTGTGTCATACTTGCTCATGTCATGCGGTTGATGACAACCATCTATATGCTTTGCACATGACTCGTATTGCCTCTTGTCATATATCTCCATGTGTTGCCTCTCTCATGCACGATGATTTGCCATGTATTGAGTGCAACAATGATTCTCTTCTTGTTCATGAGATTGCCCCCATAGCATTCTCGCATATATTTGGAGATTTTGACACAATTCTTGTGAAGCATGCTTGTCTTACTTCTTTGCACCATATACCTAGTGCCATGAATATCGCCATTGTTGCATCATATTATTCATGCACTTTTGCTTCTAATGGTTATGTGCAAAAGATGAGAACCATCATGATGGATGATGTGTTTGTCTACCATGCGCATACTTTCTTTGTTTTGTTTTGTGCATGTGTAGGATACTTGGACTTCGTGTCGACTTCCACTTCACGTGAGTTGACCATTCAAGCTCTTGAGAGCGAGCCTCATATATTCTACCACGACTCGCTTCTACACCGTATTTGCTTCCACTTCGGCATTGTGAAGAATGCACAAGGACACACTTTCAAGGTGACATCCTTCTTGAGCTTGGATATTGTGGATCATACTTCATGTGTTGCTTGCACCATTTGCATGCATGTTCGAGATATTGCTTTCTACCATGATTGCCACATTTCCATCCTTCATGACATATATACCTTGTGTGTGGCATCCAATTCTTGGACTACTTGCTACTATCATATGGTTGGTTGCACCAATATCATTTCTTCACATATGCCATGTCCCTTTGCTTGTCACATGCTTGACTTGATTGCCTCACACATGTTGAACAATTGCTCTTTCCATTGTGTTGAGTGCCATGATATCTTCACTACACCCTATGCACGTTATGCTTGGATTGTCTTGCACTTGCCCCATGTGTTTAGACATTTCACTATATTTGGTGTTGTGAATGACTCTTATGCCTACCATAGACCTTTTATTGAGCTCTTTATGCATGCTCGCTATGACCTTGAGGTAGATGCTTGTTCACTTTATCACATATATTTGCATCTTGGCCTCCCATTTACATGCTTGTTCCCATGATGTACTTGATTGTGCTCAATTTATATGTCCAAATGTCATGACACAATTCTTTGTCAAACCGTATGCTATGCTTGATGACAACACTTGTTGGGTGAATCACCTCTTGAATGCTTGGTTTTGCTCTTACGACAACCACATTTGTTTTTCCAAGTGCTTGTTATCTTTGCTACTTTTGAAGGAATTACAAGACGGTGCGACATTGGAGAGTGCCCATTTGGAACTTCAAGATGACAAGAACTTGGTGATCGACCACTTCTACACGGCAACGCCATCTCTTTCCCCATGGTGATTTTGTTTTCGATCCGAGGTCGGATCTTTCCCAAGGGGGAGGGGATGATGCGGAGCATCCTACGGACATCACCATGTCAAGAGTCCGTTTGGCAAGTGACACGTGCGACCTCTACTTCTCATACATAAAGGTGAATCTTCTCCTTTACACGTGTTCACTTGACCCCTTTGAGGATGGTATACTACTTGGCACTCCACTCGTGTGCATGCATAGGTATTGTCGGAGCTTCACGCCCGACGAGGAGGAGTGCAAACGCCAAGGAACGCCTACACCGTCCGCAAGGGAAGCATGGAAGCGAAGACGGAAGAAAAGGACTTGCCTAGTCCGTAAAGGGCGGTACTACCGCCCAAAGCAAGCGGTATTACCGCTCAAGCGGTATTATCACTAAAGCGAAGCAGACTACCGCTCAGCGGTACTACCGCCCATGAGTCCTGATTACCGCCTCCTGCCTGTCTTGCAGCCGCGGGCCTTTGGCCTTGTATCCCTCTCCCACTTACCCCTTCGTGGCTTAGACTATAAATAGACCACCTCCACCTCATTTCTAGGGTTAGCAAATATGATAGCTCATTCTTAGGTGAGCTTTGCTCCTACCTCTACTCTTGAGAGAGAGAGACTACCACTCCCATGGAGTTCAAGACCTCCATGTGAGAAGATCCTGCGGGATATCATCAAGACCCCCTTGTGGGAAGATCCATCTAGGATATCATCAAGACCTCCTCTTGGAGATGAACCTTACCTTGTATCTTTCCCTTTGTTGTTCATGTACCTTGTGATCTTGTGTGTTTGATTGTCTAGTGGATGTGTGATTGGATTTGTCCTTGAGTGTTTCCCCTTGTGATTTCTCCCCGTTCTTCCCCGTGTTCATCGTGTTCTCCGTAGGATCCCCTCCAAACGTGAAAGATCGACGAATTAGGGTTCCACCCTACATCAGTCTTGACTCTTCAACATCAACAAAAAAAGACCAAAGATGCCACATCTTCCACATTAAGGCCAGCATCAATGGACGATCCGTCAAGGTCATCATCGACGGAGGTAGTTGCCACAACTTGGCAAGTGAAGAACTATGCTCCAAGCTCAAATTGGTCAAGAGGAAGCACACGCACCCCTACAAAGTTCAATGGCTAAGTGACTCCCGCACTTTCCTAGTTGAGCATCCGGTCGAAGTATCCTTCAAAATTGGTGCATATGAGGACTCTTTGGAGTGTGATGTGGTCCCAATGACCGTTTGCCACCTCCTTCTTGGTCGCCCTTGGCAATTCGACCGTGGTGTCTTCCACAACGGGTGTACCAAGCACTATAGCTTCAAGATGAAAGGGAAGGAATATGTGCTACGACCTATGTCTCCTAGTCAAGTGATAGGCGACAAGCAAGCCACCCATCATGGAGAGAAGAGTGAGAAAGTGATCAACCAAAAAGTGAGTGAGAGCCACAAGCCAAACTTGAGCGCCTCTTCGCCTAGAGAGAAAAACCTCATACTTTTTGCCACAAAAAGTGAGATGAGAGAAGTGTGTGAGAACCCATCGAGTGTTATGCACTTTGTCCTTGTGTTGAAGGATGGAGAACCAAAAACTAACACCTCTCACGAGCTATCTTTAGTGTTTCAATCTCTTTTGCAGGAATTTGAAGATGTTTTCCCCAATGAGCTACCTCCGGGTCTACCTCCTCTACGAGGCATTGAGCATCGAATCGACGTCATCCCCGGAGCACCACTTCCAAACAAAGCTCCATACCGTGTCAATCCCGAAGAAACCAAGGAGATTCAACGGCAAGTACAACAACTAATCGACAATGGTCATGTATGTGAAAGCTTAAGCCCTTGTCCCATTCCTGTTATACTTGTGCCTAAGCCCGATGGAAGTTTCCGCTTGTGTTCCGATTGTAGACCTATAAATGCTGTTACCGTTCACTATAGGCATCACATTCCTCGCTTTGATGATATGCTTGATGAACTTAGTGGAGCCAACTTTTTCTCAAAAATTGATCTTAAAAGTGGCTATTACCAAATACGCATTCAAGAGGGTGATGAATGGAAAACTGCTTTCAAAACCAAATTTGGCCTATATGAGTGGTTAGTTATGCCTATGGGTTTATCGGAGGCTCCCGGTACTTTCGTGCGTCTCATGCATTATGTGCTTCGCCCTTATATTGGAGTCTTTGTTGTGGTTTACTTCGATGATATTCTTGTGTTTAGCAAGACCATGAAAGAACATCTTAATCATGTTAGGGCTGTTTTGCAAACCCTTCGCAAGGAAAGTCTTTATGCAAACATGAAAAAGTGCACATTTGGAGTTGACAAAGTGGTTTTCTTGGGTTTTGTTGTATCTTCCAAGGGTGTCCATGTTGATGAAACTAAAATTCAAGCAATTAAAACTTGGCCCCAACCCACCAATTTGCAACAAGTGCGTAGTTTTCATGGTCTTGCGGGTTTTTATCGTCGCTTTGTGAAAGATTTTAGCACAATTGCCGCTCATTTGCATGCCTTGAGTAAGAATAATTCTCCTTTTGTTTGGGGATCTGCAATCCACCGCTTTTGATGAGCTCAAGTCTTTGCTTACTCATGCTCCGATTCTTGCTTTGCCCAATTTTGACAAAACTTTTGAGGTTCATTGTGATGCAAGTGGTACCAGAATTGGCGGAGTTTTGATGCAAGAAAAATGAGCCATTGCATATTTTAGTGAAAAACTCTCCGGTGCTCAACTTAACTATCCCACATATGACAAAGAATTGTATGCTTTAGTGTGTGTACTACATGTTTGGGAACATTATCTTAGACGTCATGAGTTTGTCATCCATACCGATCATGAAACGCTTAAGTACTTAAAAGGTCAAACTAAGTTGAACAAGCGGCATGCCAAATGGAGTGAATTAATTGAATCTTTCCCCTATGTGATCAAGTACATTAAGGGTAAAGAAAATGTAGTTGCGGATGCGCTTTCACGCATATGCACGCTTGTGACTTAACTTGAGTTGAGTGTTATTGGTTTTGAGCACATAAAAGACTTGTATGCTAATGATCCATCTTTTGCTATTCATTATGCTAAGTGTTTGATGCATACTTCTTGGGAACAATATTACATCAAGGATGGTTATCTTATGAGAGCTAACAAACTTTGCATTCCCGAGTCTTCTCTTGTTTGCTCCTTTTGCAAGAGGCTCATGGAGGCGGACTCATGGGACATTTCGGACGCGACAAGACGTTCGCCACGCTCTCCAAGAACTACTTTTGTCCCAAGATGTTTCGTGACGTCTCACGCTTTACCACCCGATGCTCTACATGTCGCAAAGCTAAGTCTAAACCTCAATCCCATGGTCTTTACATGCTTCTTCCTATTCCTTATCAACCTTGGGAAGACATTAGCATGGATTTTGTACTTGGTTTGCCTAGAACTCAAAATGGCAAGGATTCCGTGTTTGTTGTTGTGGACTGATTTTCTAAGATGGCACATTTCATCCCTTGCAACAAGATAGACGATGCTTCACACATTGCAAATATCTTTTGTAGGGAAATCTTGCGTCTCCATGGAGTACCAAAGACAATCGTCTCCGACCGCGATGTCAAGTTCTTGAGTTACTTTTGGAAGACCCTATGCGCCAAGCTCGGAATCATGCTCTTGTTCTCATCCGCATACCATCCCCAAACCGACGGCCAAACGGAGGTGACGAACCGTACACTCTCCACTCTACTTCGCGTGTTGATCAAGAAGAACATCAAGAAGTGGGAGGAGTGTCTACCCATCACCGAGTACGCCTTCAACCGCGCAAGACATTCGACGACCGGCAAGTCTCCTTTCGAGGTCGTCTACGGCTTCAACCCGTTGTCCCCATTGGACATTCTACCTCTTCCTCTACAAGAGCGCACCAACCTTGACGCAAGTGCCCGTGCAAGCTACATCAAGAAGATGCATGAAGATACAAGACACACCATCGAGCGCCAAGTACAACGCCTCACGACCAAGCTCAACGTCAACAAGCATCCCATGATATTCAACATTGGAGACCTCGTGTGGCTAGACCTTCGCAAGGACTGCTTCCCCAACGAACGCAAGTCCAGGCTTCTCCCTCGAGCCGACGGACCCTTCAAGGTGCTAGCACGCTACAACAACAATGCTTACAAGATCGATCTCCCACGCGACAAGTACAAAATGAGCGACATCTTCAACGTCTCCGATCTCTTCCCGTACCAGGGTGATGAGGATTTCGATCCGAGGTTGGATCTTTCACAAGGGGGGGGGAGATGATGCGGAGCATCCTTCGGTCATCCCCATGGACCTTCCATCGCCTCACCAAGCCTCAAGAGGACCCATGACTAGAGCACGTGCTAGAGCTCTCGAGACCGAGGTGACTTCCCTCCTTAATGATATCTCATATGATCCTCTTGAGACATGGCTACTACCTCAATCCGGAATGTTGTGCATGATTAGGTACCAAGAGAACCCTCCCGAGGATGCACGTGAAGATGGTCAAGACCCCAAGTCCGTGGAAGAAGAGGACCAAGGGAAGAAGGCAAGGACAGACTCCAGGCACCGGACATCCGGCCAGGATCCCGGACATCCGGCCCCTGGAGATCCACAAGGCCAAGCACCTGCAGAAAAAGCTACAGGGACAAGACATCCGGCGTCCAGCCCGGACATCCGGCCCCCACCGGAAATCCAGCCTAAATCCCGGACATCCGCACTTTGGTGTCCAGGAGCATGTGGTTGCCCGACAGTCGGACATCCGGCGTTCGCCGACATCCGGCGCCTCCGGCCGCAGACATCCGGACCCTCCGAGCGGACATCCGGCGTCGCCCCTCAAGTGCACAGAAGGGTCAACTCCACTGGCCCGGACATCCGGCCCCTCCAGCCGGACATCCGGCACCTCGTGAGCGCCGGACATCCGCCCGCCGCCTCGACATCCGGCGCTACGCTGCTATAGCTCCTTTGGGCCGTGACCCATGTACCCTTTCGCCCTTGGACTATATATACTCCCTCATCCCGTACGTTTTAGGGTTAGCATTGGATTAGCTCATATTTGTGTGAGAGCCTTGCTCATCCACTTGGATACTTCTCCTCGGAGTTTACGACCTCTTCGGAGAAGATCCCCCAAGTGGATCCAAGACCCCTTTCTAGGGAACACCATCAAGGCCTCCTCACGGAGAAGAACGGTTCCTTTGTATCCTTACCTTTGTTGATTGTGGATCTTGAGTTACTCTATGTGTTCGGTGATCTAGCACTTGTGTGATTGATTCCTTGTCGGTTTAGTGATTCTCTCTCGTTTTCCCCGTGTTTTCCCTTTGTGCTTTCGTGTGTTCTTCGTGATTCCCCGTAGGATCCACTCCAAACGTGAAAGATCGTCACCATAGGGTTCCGCCCTACATCACAATGGGTTCACAAACTTGTTTGAAAAACAGCGACGAATGATGTTCTATGACTTTCAGGACCAAAAAGTCCTGCTTAATGCCGTATTTGGGGGTACTCCAGGCCTCCTGGTGCAAGCGGGGAGTATTTTCTAGATTCGGACACTTGGCGCGAGCAGTTTGAGAACTTGTGGGTACGACACGGACTCCGAATGACAAAATTATGACCGTTTTAGTGAACATCTGTCCATTCTATGGCAGTCCTTGAAAGTACTTCATTTTCCCGTGCAATCTTTGCCTAACCGCCCCAAAATTTCTTGTCCTCTATAGTGGAGATATCGTTTCCACATATATATTGATCGATGCCATGAAAACCCTTTTGTTCTTGGCTTTCACGCGCATGAGTTATAGCATGCCATCCGGCGAAAACGAAGAGAATAACGCATATAGCCGCTGGATTTTTTTTCAATTTACGGCCAAATGAGATTGCCTGGATCATAGAGCATCTGCAGAAAGGTACGTTTGTCCCTACCAGCGGGGATAATGTATATAAGCAACATAATCTCTCGAATATGCTTCAAAAGGAAGTGCCAATGGGTTCAGAAACTTGTCTGAAAAACAGCGACGAATGATGTTCTTTGACTTTCAGGGCCAAAAAGTCCTGCTTACGGCTGAATTTGAGGGTACTACGGGCCTCCTGGCGCAAGCAGGAAGTATTTTTTTGGATTCGCTTGCTCGCCGCGAGCAGTTTGAGTACTTATGGGTCCGACACTGACTCCTAATGACAAAATTATGACTGTCTTAGTGAGCATCTGTCCATTCTATGGTACTCCTTGAAAGTACTTCATTTTCTCGTGCGCTTTTTGCTTGACTGCCCCAAAATTTCTTGTACTTTATAGTGGAGATATTGTTGCCACATATATATTGACCGATGCCAGGAATGCCCTTTAGTTCTTGGCTTTCACGTGCATGAGTTACAGCATGCCATCCGCTGAAAACAAGGAGAATAAGGCATATAGTCATGGATTTTCTTCAATTTACGGCCAAATGAGATTGCCTGGATCATAGAGCATCTGCAGAAAGGTACGTTTGTCGCTACCAGTGGGGCTAATGTCTATAAGGAACATAATCTCTCAAATTTCCTTCAAAAGGAAGTGCCAATGGGTTCAGAAACTTGTTTGAAAAACAGCGATGAATGATGTTCTTTGACTTTCAGGGACAAAAAGTCCTGCTTAAGGCCGTATCTGAGGGTACTCCGAGCCTCCTGGCGCTAGCGGGGAGTATTTTCTGGATTCAGACGCTCGCCGTGAGCAGTTTGAGAACTTGTGGGTCCGACAGGGACTCTGAATGACAAAATTATTACCCTTTTAGTGAACATCTGTCCATTCTATGGCAGTCCTTGAAAGTACTTCATTTCCCGTGCGCTTTTTGCCTAACCGCCCCAAAATTTCTTGTCCTCTATAGTGGAGATATCGTTTCCACATATATATTGATCGATGCCGGGAATGCCCTTTTGTTCTTGGCTTTCACGCGCATGAGTTACTGTTGGAAATATGCCCTAGAGGCAATAATAAAATGGTTATTATTATATTTCTTTGTTCATGATAATTGTATATTATTCATGCTATAATTGTGTTATCCGGAAATCGTAATACACGTGTGAATACATAGACCACAACAAGTCCCTAGTGAGCCTCTAGTTGACTAGCTCGTTGATCAACAGATAGTCATGGTTTCCTGACTATGGGCATTGGATGTGATTGATAACGGGATCACATCATTAGGAGAATGATGTGATAGACAAGACCCAATTCTAAGCATAGCTCAAAGATCGTGTAGCTCATTTAGCTAGAGCTTTTCCAATTGTCGAGTATCATTTCCTTAGACCATGAGGTTGTGCAACTCCCGGATACCGTAGGAGTGCTTTGGGTGTGCCAAACGTCACAACGTAACTGGGTGACTATAAAGGTACACTACGGGTATCTCCGAAAGTATCTGTTGGGTTGGCACAAATCGAGACTGGGATTTGTCACTCCGTATGACGGAGAGGTGTCTCTCGCCCACTCGGTAATGCATCATCATAATGAGCTCAATGTGACCAAGTGTCCGGTCACGGATCATGCATTACGGTGCGAGTAAAGTGACTTGCCGTGAACGAGACTAAACGAGGTATTGGGATACCGACGATCGAGTCTCAGGCAAGTAACGTACCGATTGACAAAGGGAATTGAATACGGGGTTGATTTAATCCTCGACATCGTGGTTCATCCGATGAGATCATCGAGGAGTATGTGGGAGCCAACATGGGTATCCAGATCCCGCTGTTGGTTATTGACCGGAGAGGAGTCTCGGTCATGTATGCATGTCTCCCGAACCCGTAGGGTCTACACTTAAGGTTCGGTGACGCTAGGGTTGTAGAGATATTAGTATGCAGCAAATCGAAAGTTGTTCGGAGTCTCGGATGAGATCCCGGACGTCACGAGGAGTTCCGGAATGGTCCGAAGGTGAAGAATTATATATAGGAAGTGCTGTTTCGGCCATCGGGAAAGATTCAGGGGTCACCGATATTGTACCGGGACCACCGAAAGTGTCCCGGGGGTCCACCGGGTGGGGCCACCTATCCTGGAGGGCCCCATGGGCTAAAGTGGGGAGGGGACAAGCCCCTGGTGGGCTGGTGCGCCCCCCCTTGGGCCCCCCTGCGCCTAGGGTTGGGAACCCTAGGGAAGGGGGCGCCTCCACTTGCCTTGGGGGGCAAGTTCCCCCCTTGACCGCCGCCCCCCTTGGAGATCCCATCTCCAGGGCCGACGCCCCCCATAGGGACCCTATATAAAGAGGAGGGAGGGAGGGAAGCCGCACCCTTGCCCCTGGCGCCTCCATTCCCCCTTGCTACACCTCTCCCTCCCCGCAGACGCTTGGCGAAGCCCTGCCGGATCCCAGCTGCATCCACCATGATAGAGGCAGAGGTGTCCCGTCTTTCGATGAGATGGTGGATTTCGCTTTGGTGGAAGTCGACTTTGACGATCCGACTACGAGCGTGCGAGGACGTCGCGCCTTAGCAATCGCTAAACCAACTCCGAGAGGTTATTGACCACGCCGAGCACGATCAACTCGACCACGAGGGTCTATTTCCTGCGAGCAAACGAAGAACAAGCAAGAAACCGAGATTGCAACTGGATATCGCGAATATAAGATGAAAGCTTTATTGATCAAGGTGGGGTTCTGTGGCGCTTTGTCCGGTCGTTGAACACAAACGGCACGCCGGTTGCAGCTATGGCGAACTTTTGATCTAAACAAAACCCAAGTCTAAACGGTGCCCTAAGGGCTGTATATATGGAGGAAGAGGGGTGAATTTCGTGGCCCTTGGTGGAGGGTTCGAAACTAACCCTATCTCTTGTTTCCCCACACATACGGACTCTAAAAATAGCCTATACTAATGTATTTCAAAATTACATGGGCCTGGCCCAATAATAAGGTGACGAAGACCTAGAATAGCCTATGGACGAATATTATGAAGTGGCATCTTGTATATTTCGTCCAAGGCTTCATGCACTCCTTATGGTGGCTTCAAAGTCCTGAAATCATCACTTGTAACTCCGTTCTTGATCCCTTGCATGCCATCAACTCCATGTGTGTTCTTGCTCCAATGTTCATCCTTCTCCAAGCTAGGACCTTCATTTGTAAGCAAAACAAATGTATCCATTTTAGGCAGATCATATTCTCATGAACATTAGAATCATTACCAAGAAACGAAAGTACCGGTAATTTAGTTGGCGTCTGCGAGCTCTAGTAATTGGTCCAAGATGTATAGCAGCAGGGCTGTGGGTGTAACAATGGTATTGATGTCCTCATCATCCTCCCTTCTTGAAATGAAGTCGCCCTCGACGGCAAGCTCATCTTCCTCACCCAAATATGGCTTCAAATCTGCAATGTTAAAAGTGGACTAACCCCAAAATCTGCAGCAGCTCAAGTTTATATGCATTATCATTTACTTTCTCCAACACTTTAAAGGGACCAGCAAGACGTGGCATTAGCTTTGATTTGGGCAAATCAGAAATCTATCCTTACGCAAATGTAACCAAACAAGATCTCCAGTGCAAACACAACATGTTTTCTACCCTTATCTCCAAAGAAGTTTATATTTAGCATTCATACGCTCAATGTTTTCCTTAGTTAACTCATGCATTTTAAAATCAATTCAGCACGTTCTTTAGCATCAAAATTAACCTTCTCCAAGATGGAAGAGGCAATAAATCAATAGGTGCACGAGGTAGGAAACCATACACAATTTCAAAAGGGCACATCTTAGTAGTAGAATGCAATGAACGATTATAAGCAAATTCAATATGAGGCAAGCATTCTTCCCACATTTTCTTATTATTCTTCAAAACAGCCCTAAGCATAGTAGACAATGTTCTATTGACTACTTCAGTTTATCCATCGGTTTGGGGTGACAAGTAGTACTAAAAAGTAGTTTAGTTCCCAACTTAGCCCATAAACATCTCCAAAAGTGGCTAAGAAATTTAGTATCACGATCTGAAACAATAGTATTTGGCACACCATGCAAGCGAATAATTTCACGAAAGAACAAATCAGCAACATTAACAAAGATCATCGCTTTTATGACATGGTATAAAGTGTGCCATTTTCGAGAATCTATCCACGACAACAAATATGCTATCCTCCCTTCTTTGTTCGAGGTAAACCTAAAACAAAGTCCATAGATATATCCTCCCAAGGAACACTTGGTACAGCAAAGGCATATATAAACCATGAGGATTGAGTCGTGACTTAGCTTTTTGACATGTAGTGCAATGAGCAACAAAACGCTCAACATCCCGTCTCATCTTTGGCCAAAAGAAATGTGTAGCTAGTATATCCTCGGTCTTCTTCACGCCAAAGTGTCCCATTAGTCCTCCTCCATGCGCCTCCTGCAACAACAAAAGACTAACGGAGCTAGCTGGAATGCATAGCTTGTTAGAACGAAACAAAATCCATCATTAATGACTTAACTTGTTCCATGTTCTACCTTCTTTACAATTCTGCAATACATCTTTAAAATCAGCATCATGCACATATTGATCTTTGATGGTCTCCAAACCAAATATTTTGAAGTCAAGTTGTGAAAGCATAGTATAGCGACGAGACAATGCATCAAGAATAACATTTTCTTTACCCTTCTTGTGTTTAATGACATAAGGAAAGTCTCAATGAATTCAACCCATTTAACATGTCTACGATTCAGTTTAGCTTGACTTTTAATATGTTTCAAAGATTCATGATCGAATGTATAACAAATTCTTTGGGCCATAAATAATGTTGCCATGTTTCTAAAGTCCTAACAAGAGCATATAATTCTTTATCATAAGTAGAATAATTCAGACTAGGCCCATTCAATTTTTCGTAAAAGTATGCAACAGGTTTGCCATCTTGTAATAACACACCTCCTAATCCAATTCCACTAGCATCACATTCAAGCTCAAAAGTCTTATTAAAATCAGAAGGTTGAGTAAAGGAGCATGTGTCAACTTAGCTTTCAATACCGTGAAGGCTTCTTCCCGTATGGTACCCCAAACAAAAGGCACATCCTTCTTTGTAAGCTCGTTGAGAGGTGCAGCAATGGTGCTGAAATCTCTCACAAAACGCCTATAGAAACCAGCGAGGCCAAGGAAACTCCTCACTTGTGTGACCGTTTTGGGCTGCGGCCAACTCTCAATAGCTTCAATCTTGGCTTTATCAACTTCAATTCCCTGTGGAGTAACAACATAGCCAAGAAAAGATACTCGGTCGGTGCAAAAGGTGCACTTCCCAAGGTTACCAAACAAACGTGCATCACGTAGAGCATTAAAAACAACACGTAAATGTTCCAAATGTTCTTCCAAAGATTTGCTATATATCAAGATATCATCAAAATAAACTACCACAAATCGTCCAATGAAAGCACGTAAAACTTCGCTCATTAATCTCATGAAAGTACTAGGTGCATTAGTTAACCCAAAAGGCATGACTAACCACTCATATAATCCAAACTTAGTTTTAAATGCTGTTTTCCATTCATCTCCCAATTTCATACGAATTTGATGGTATCCACTACGCAAATCAACTTTGGAGAATATTGTAGAGCCACTCAATTCATCAAGCATATCATCTAGCCTAGGAATAGGGTGACGATAACGAATAGTAATATTATTGATGCCTCTACAATCAACACACATACGTGACGTACCATCCTTTTTCGCACTAGAATAATAGGAACAGCACAAGGACTAAGGGATTCACGTATATAACCTTTGTCGAGCAGCTCCTGTACTTGACGATCATCTCCTTCGCCTCCTCCGGATTGGTACGGTATGGTGCACGGTTGGTAATGATGCACCGGAATTAAGTCAATTTGATGCTCAATCCCTCGAATAGGTGGTAATCCGGTGGCACGCCTTGTGGAAAGACGTCGGCGAACTCTGCAAAATGTTAGTGACAGCGGGGGCAAAGAGGAAGGCACGCCCTCGAATGAAAATAATGCCTCTTTGCACACAAAAGCATAGCAAATAGATTTGCCAAAATCTAGCTCATCAATATCAGATTTGGTGGCAAGTAAACATGCACTTTTCAATTTAATTTCGAAACAACAGAGATGGTTTATTATTAGGCTTCATGTGTTGCTCAAATTCTTTTGCCACAATCTGATTTTCACTCTTATTTTTCTCCTGTTTTGCTTTATTAGCTCTATTAATATCATCTTTCAAAATGGACTCAGAGTCATAGGAAGCAAAGTAATATTTTATCCTTATGAACAAGAGTATATTGATTGTTTCTACCATGGTGTACAGAATTTTTATCAAATTGCCATGGTCTACCAAGTAACAAGGAACATGCTTGCATAGGTACCACATCACAATCAACATAATCAGCATATGTAGAGATACTAAAATGCACACGAACAGTACGTGTTACCTTCACCTTGCCGCTGTTGTTGAACCATTGGATGTAGTAAGGATGTGGATGTGGTCTTGTGGTGAGAGAATAGAACGTTGTTGCAGCTCCCTCCATCTATGATGACGCGAATAGAACGTTCCTTCACAACTCCCTTTGTATGGAACAAATTATGCCTCTGATTTTGCTCAGCTTGTGTAACCTGCACACTCAAAACACGTTGAGCAACTAAACATTCATACCACAAGATCTTCAAGAGCCATGTATTGTGTCTCATGATCGTAATCATCTCCACCGTGTTCCTCATGTGTAATAAGAGCCAAAGTCTCCTCATCATAGTCACTAGCGGACTCATACCCACCATCCTCGTGAGCAATCATCACACGCTGAGATTTGCATTCTCTCGCAAAATGTCCTCTTCCCTTACAACGACGACAAATAATATCACTTGTGTGCCCTGTTGACGCCATGGAAGAAGAGCTCAGGCAGGCCCAAGGTGTGCTCTTGGCGATAGTGGTGGTTGTGCCTGATTTCTTGTATCACGGTTGGAGGTGGCACCAAGGAGGTGATGGTGCAAAGGAAGTAGATGATGCACGTGGTGTCCATGATGAAGGTCGACTGCAGAAAAGTTAGTGCGGCGCCAATGCCTGCCGATCCTGCACTTCACGCTCAGCTTTACAAGCAAGATGGAATAAACGAGTGATATTATTATACTCCTTATAGTCTAGAATGGTCTCAATCTCTATTTAATCCACCCGAAAACGTGCAAGCATAGCTTCATTCTCCTCAACAATACCACATCTAATCAAGCCGGTTTGCAATTCCCGATAATATTCTTCTACAGAATTTTTCCTTGTCTTAAACGCTGCAATTTTTGAAGTAATTCACGTTGATAATATGGTGGAACCCAACGAGTACGCATAGCAGTTTTCAAAGCAGCCCAAGTAGCTGGAACAGGATATAATCTACAATGTTCGGACCACCAAACACATGCAAAGCTAGTGAAAGCACAAACAGCAGCAGAACACGCCTCTCCTTAGGATATTGTAAACATGTAAATCGTTGTTCAGTTTCTAACTCCCAAGTAAGATATATATCGTGAACATATCTACCCTCAAATGGTGGAATATTCAATTTCAGTTTAGGGAGATGGTCATGATCTCGCACTGAGGGGAGCCCTAACATTGCCATTATTTGCATGTGGACGACCTGGTGGTTGTGGTGCTGGTGGTTGCACGTAGTTCGATGTTGATCAACCTCATCCTCGTAATCTTCCACATAATCATCCTCGTCGGTACCAAAGCAGCAGCAGGCAGGAGCCAAAGAAGCACCAACAGCAGAGAGCAGCGGCACCAGAATTTTGTCCTGGCTCAATAGGAACACGCTGAGCTCGTCCCATACCGATTCGGAAGGGCGCGAGTTGTTGTCGTTGCAGAGGTGCGATAGGTGCAGCCGGCGGTGGTTGTGGAAAACGCGCGAGCAATTCATCAAACTTGCTATCAAGCTTTGTTTCAAACGCCTTCTCAATGCCATCTATCTTCTCCATGGCCTCGTCAAATCTGTTTACCACATCTTGCACCTGTCCAATCATCATTTGCTGAAACTTATCATGTAGCTGTTTGTTTGTCGTTCTCCCAATCAGTCTCATCGGCTGTGTTCCTGCCATGGTTAGCAGCAATAGAAACACACAAGAATATGATCCTCTGAGACTACTAGGAAGTGGTGGTGGTGGTGTGGTGGACAGTCACAAATCCGTGAAGCAAATCTCAAATTCTTTCTAGTTCTTACCCGGTGAGGTGGTGATCGGCAACCGTTGTAGTCAAAACTCTCAAAGCTTGGCTATAGCGATTACGTGGAGAATCAAACGCACGACGAGATGTATGTGGAGCTGGGAAGGCTTATAATATGGTAGCAAAAGGGTCAGAATAATCAAATCGAGATGCAAAGTTGAATAAACGCCAACGACGCAGATCTTGTCTTTGATCCTAGGCTAGACCGTGCTAGAGACGCGAGCCTAGAACACTAACAAAATCACGACGCTGCACGTAAACAAAGGAAAAGCACACTCTGAATTTTTTTTTTCGCTTTTTTTTTTTGCGCTGCTTTTTTTTTTTTTTGAAAAATCACTATAATGGCAAGTGTCTCAAAACTCTTCCCAGTGTCAAACCGACAGATGGGCACGAAATTTTTTCGACCAAAATTTTTTTTTTCGCCGCCTTGACCCAAAAACTGAAACGGGTCAAAAAACTTTCTATAACGGCGATCGCTCAATACGCTTAGAAACACCTAAAATAGGATAGCCGAAAATTTTTATCCCGTGCGTTTTTGGAAAATTTTGGGCCTAAACGGAGGGTGGTTTCGGACTTTTTTTTGAAACCAGCCTCTTCTGGACGGCAAAAGATTGCTGAATCCAAACCTACTCGCACAAGGAAACACGAATCGGAAAACTAGATGGATCACGAAAACAAACCTAATATGCAAGGGACTCGGATTGGTGGTGGATATGGATACGGATTCGAAGCGGTGGCGGATAAGCGGTGGTGGTAGATGGCAGGGGCGATGATGATGGTGCGGCGGCGTGACAACTTATGACCGTAACTCAAACTCTAAAAGACTAGACTCTAAGACCAGCAACTAGACACGACGATGCAACCGCAAATTCAACAACGCAAATACGTAAAAGATTATGCAAAGGCTCGATTGGTTCGGATATGATGACCTAACCCTAAATTTTTTTGTGGCTTTTTCGTGGATCATAGGTATGAAGAATGACTCGATCTAAACTACGAAAACTGTAAAATCTCACCGAGCAACCCGGAAATCTGATACCACTTGATAGAGGCAGAGGTGTCCCGCTTTCGATGAGATGGTGGATTTCGCTTTGGTGGAAGTCGACTTTGACGATCCGACTACGAAGCGTGCGAGGACGCCGCGCTTAGCAATCGCTAAACCAACTCCGAGAGGTTATTGACCACGCCGAGCACGATCAACTCGACCACGAGGGTCTATTTCCTGCGAGCAAACGAAGAACAAGCAAGAAACCGAGATTGCAATCTGGATATCGCGAATATAAGATGAAAGCTTTATTGATCAAGGTGGGGTTCTGTGGACGCTTTGTCCGGTCGTTGAACACAAACGGCACGCGGTTGCAGCTATGGCGAACTTTTGATCTAAACAAAACCCAAGTCTAAACGGTGCCCTAAGGGCTGTATATATGGAGGAAGAGGGGTGAATTTCGTGGCCCTTGATGGAGGGGTCCAAACTAACCCTATCTCTTGTTTCCCCACACATACGGACTCTAAAAATAGCCTATACTAATGTATTTCGAAATTACATGGGCCTGGCCCAATAATAAGGTGACGAAGCACCTAGAATAGCCTATGGACTAATATTATGAAGTGGCATCTTGTATATTTCGTCCAAGGCTTCATGCACTCCTTATGGTGGCTTCAAAGTCCCGAAATCATCACTTGTAACTCCGTTCTTGATCCCCTTAGCATGCCATCAACTCCATGTGTGTTCTTGCTCCAATGTTCATCCTTCTCCAAGCTAGGACCTTCATTTGTAAGCAAAACAAATGTATCCATTTTAGGCAGCATCATATTCTCATGAACATTAGAATCATTACCAAGAAACGAAAGTACCTGGTAATTTAGTTGGCGTGCGCGAGCTCTAGTAATTGGTCCAGTATGTATAGCAGCAGGGGCTGTGGGTGTAACAATGGTATTGATGTCCTCATCACACCACCACGCCGTCGTGCTGCTAGATCTTCATCAACCTCTCCTTCCCCTTTGGTGGATCAAGAAGGAGGAGACGTCACGCTGACCGTACGTGTGTTGAACGCGGAGGTGCCGTCCGTTCGGCGCTACGATCTCCGGTGATTTGGATCATGACGTGTACGACTACCTCAACCCGTTCTCTTGAGCGCTTCCGCTCGCGATCTACAAGGGTATGTAGATGCAATCCTCTCTCTCGTTGCTGGATGAACTCATAGATTGATCTTGGTCAACGTAGGAAAATTTTATTTTATGCAACGTTCCCCAACAGTTACAGCATGCCATCCGGCGAAAACAAGGAGAATAAGGCATATAGCCGCTGTATTTTCTTCAATTTACGGCAAAATGAGATTGCCCGGATCATATAGCATCTGCAGAAAGGTATGTTTGTCCCTACCAGCGGGGCTAATGTCTATAAGCAACATAACCTCTCGAATTTCCTTCAAAAGGAAGTGCCAATGGGTTTAGAAACTTGTCTGAAAACCAGTGACGAATGATGTTCTTTGACTTTTAGGGCCAAAAAGTCCTGCTTAAGGTAGAATTTGAGGGTACTCTGGGCCTCCTAGCGCAAGCGGGGAGTATTTTCTGGATGCAGACACTCGCCGCGAGCAGTTTGAGTACTGATGGGTCCGACACGGACTCTGAATGACAATATTATTACCCTTTTAGTGAACACCTGCCCATTCTATGGCAGTCCTTGAAAGTACTTCATTTTCATGTGCACTTTTTGCCTAACCGCCCCAAAAATTCTTGTCCTCTATAGTGGAGATATCGTTTCCACATATATATTAATCTATACCAAGAATGCCCTTTTGTTCTTGGCTTTCACGCGCACGAGTTACAGCATGCCATCCGGCGAAAACAAGGAGAATAGGGCATATAGCCGCTGTATTTTCTTCAATTTACGGCCAAATGAGATTTTCCGGAACATAGAGCATCTGCAGAAAGGTACGTTTGTCCATACCAGGGGATAATGTCTATAACCAACATAATCACTCGAATTTCCTTCAAAAGGAAGTGACAATGGGTTTAGAAACTTGTCTGAAAACCAGTGACAAGTGATGTTCTTTGACTTTCAAGGCCAAAAAGTCCTGCTTAAGGCTGAATTTGAGGGTACTCCGGGCCTCCTGGCGCAAGCGGGGAGTATTTTTTTGGATTCGCGCGCTCGCCGCGAGCAGTTTGAGTACTGATGGGTCCGACATGGACTCTGAATGACAAAATTATGACCGTTTATTGAACATCTGCCCAGTCCTTGAAAGTACTTCATTTTCTCGTGCGCTTTTTGACTGACTGCCCCAAAATTTCTTGTCCTCTATAGAGGAGATATTGTTTCCACATATATATTGACCGATGCCAGGAATGCCATTTTGTACTTGGCTTTCACGCCATGATGAGTTACAACATGCCATCCGTGAAACAAGGAGAATAAGGCATATAGTCACTGGATTTTCTTCAATTTAGGGACAAATGAGATTGCCTTGATCATAGAGCATCTGCAGAAGGTACGTTTGTCCCTACCAGGGGACTAATGTCTATAAGCAACATAATCTCTCAAATTTCCTTCAAAAGGAAGTGCCAATGGGTTTAGAAACTTGTCTCGAAAACCAAGGATTTAATGATGTTCTTTGACTTTCGGGGCCAAAAGTCCTGCTTAAGGCTGAATTTGAGGGTACTCGGGCCTCCTAGCATAAGCGGGAGTATTTTCAGATTCGACACTCGCCATGAAAGCGCTTTGAGTAATTGATGGGTCCAACACGGACTCTGAATGACAAAATTATTACCCTTTTAGTGAACACCTGCCCATTCTATGGCAGTCCTTGAAAGTACTTCATTTTCATGTGCACTTTTTCCCTAACCGCCCCAAATTTCTTGTCCTCTATAGTGGAGATATCGTTTCCACATATATATTGAACTATGCCAAGAATGCCCTTTTGTTCTTGGCTTTCACGCGCATGAGTTACAACATACCATCCGGCGAAAACAAGGAGAATAGGGCATATAGCTATCAGATTTTCTTCAATTTACGGCCAAATGAGATTTCCGGAACATAGAGCATCTGCAGAAAGGTACGTTTGTCCATACCAGGGATAATGTCTATAAGCAACATAATCTCTCAATTTCCTTCAAAAGGAAGTGACAATGGGTTTAGAAACTTGTCCGAAAACCAAAGGATTTAGTGATGTTCTTTGACTTTCAAGGCCAAAAGTCCTGCTTAAGGCTGAATTTTAGGGTACTCCGGGCCTCTGGCAAGCGGGAGTATTTTTTGATTCACACTTCGCCATGAAAGCAGTTTGAGTAATTGATGGGTCCGACATGGACTCAATGACAAAATTATGACCGTTTATTGAACATCTGCCCAGTCCTTGAAAGTACTTCATTTTCTCGTGCGCTTTTTGACTGACTGCCCCAAAATTTCTTGTCCTCTATAGAGGAGATATTGTTTCCACATATATATTGACCGATGCCAGGAATGCCATTTTGTACTTGGCTTTCACGCGCATGAGTTACAAACATGCCATCCGTGAAACAAGGAGAATAAGGCATATAGCATTGGATTTTCTTCAATTTAGGGACAAATGAGATTGCCCGGATCATAGAGCATCTGCAGAAAGGTATGTTTGTCCCTACCAGGGGGACTAATGTCTATAAGCAACATAATCTCTCAAATTTCCTTCAAAAGGAAGTGCCAATGGGTTTAGAAACTTGTCCGAAAACCAAGGATTTAATGATGTTCTTTGACTTTCAGGGCCAAAAAGTCCTGCTTAAGGCTGAATTTGAGGGTACTCCGGGCCTCCTAGCGCAAGCGGGGAGTATTTTCTGTATTCAGACACTCGCCGCGAGCAGTTTGAGTACTGATGGGTCCAACACGGACTCTGAATGACAAAATTATTACCCTTTTAGTGAACACCTGCCCATTCTATGGCAGTCCTTGAAAGTACTTCATTTTCATGTGCACTTTTTCCCTAACCGCCCCAAATTTCTTGTCCTCTATAGTGGAGATATCGTTTCCACATATATATTGAACTATGCCAAGAATGCCCTTTTGTTCTTGGCTTTCACGCGCATGAGTTACAACATACCATCCGGCGAAAACAAGGAGAATAGGGCATATAGCTACTGTATTTTCTTCAATTTACGGCCAAATGAGATTTCCCGGAACATAGAGCATCTGCAGAAAGGTACGTTTGTCCATACCAGGGGATAATGTCTATAAGCAACATAATCTCTCGAATTTCCTTCAAAAGGAAGTGACAATGGGTTTAGAAACTTGTCTGAAAACCAGTGACGAGTGATGTTCTTTGACTTTCAAGGCCAAAAAGTCCTGCTTAAGGCTGAATTTTAGGGTACTCCGGGTCTCCTGGCGCAAGCGGGGAGTATTTTTTTGGATTCGCGCGCTCGCCGCGAGCAGTTTGAGTACTGATGGGTCCGACACGGACTCTGAATGACAAAATTATGATCGTTTTTTGAACATCTGTCCATTCTATGGCAGTCCTTGAAAGTACTTCATTTTCTCGTGCGCTTTTTGACTGACTGCCCCAAAATTTCTTGTCCTCTATTGAGGAGATATCGTTTCCACATATATATTGGCCGATGCCAGGAATGCCCTTTTGTTCTTGGCTTTCACGCCGCATGAATTACAAAGATGCCATCCGGAAACAAGGAGAATAAGGCATATAGCAACTGGATTTTCTTCAATTTAGGGACAAATGAGATTGCCCGGATCATAGAGCATCTGCAGAAAGGTACGTTTGTCCCTACCAGGGGGGCTAATGTCTATAAGCAACATAATCTCTCAAATTTCCTTCAAAAGGAAGTGCCAATGGGTTTAGAAACTTGTCTGAAAAATAGCGACGAATGATGTTCTTTGACTTTCAGGGCCAAAAAGTCCTGCTTAAGGCTGAATTTGAGGGTACTCCAGGCCTCCTGGCGCAAGCGGGAGTATTTTTTGATTCACACAGCCATGAAAGCAGTTTCAATCTTGATGGGTCCGATATACCTCGAATGACAAAATTATGACCGTTTTAGTGAACACCTATCCATTCTATGGCAGTCCTTGAAAGTACTTCATTTTCTCGTGCGCTTTTTGCCTGACTGCCCCAAAATTTCTTGTCCTCTATAGTGGAGATATCGTTTCCATATATATATTGACCGATGCCAGGAATGCCCTTTTGTACTTGGCTTTCACGCGCATGAGTTACAGCATGCCATCCGGTGAAACAAGGAGAATAAGGCATATAGCCGCTGGATTTTCTTCAATTTAGGGACAAATGAGATTGCCCGGATCATAGAGCATCTGCAGAAAGGTACGTTTGTCCCTACCAGGGGGGCTAATGTCTATAAGCAACATAATCTCTCAAATTTCCTTCAAAAGGAAGTGCCAATGGGTTTAGAAACTTGTTTGAAAACCAGTGACAAATGATGTTCTTTGACTTTCAGGGCCAAAAAGTCCTGCTTAAGGCTGAATTTGAGGGTACTCCGGGCCTCCTAGCGCAAGCGGGGAGTATTTTCTGGATTCAGACACTCGCCGCGAGCAGTTTGAGTACTGATGGGTCCGACACGGACTCTGAATGACAAAATTATTACCCTTTTAGTGAACACCTGCCCATTCTATGGCAGTCCTTGAAAGTACTTCATTTTCATGTGCACTTTTTGCCTAACCGCCCCAAAATTTCTTGTCCTCTATAGTGGAGATATCGTTTCCACATATATATTGATCTATGCCAAGAATGCCCTTTTGTTCTTGGCTTTCACGCGCATGAGTTACAACATGCCATCCAGCGAAAACAAGGAGAATAGGGCATATAGCTACTCAGATTTTCTTCAATTTACGGCCAAATGAGATTTCCCGGAACATAGAGCATCTGCAGAAAGGTACGTTTGTCCATACCAGGGGATAATGTCTATAAGCAACATAATCTCTCGAATTTCCTTCAAAAGGAAGTGACAATGGGTTTAAAAACTTGTCTGAAAACCAGTGACGAGTGATGTTCTTTGACTTTCTGATAGAGGCAAAGGTGTCCCGTCTTTCGATGAGATGGTGGATTTCGCTTTGGTGAAAGTCGACTTTGACGATCCGACTACGAACGTGCGAAGATGTCGCGCCTTAGCAATCGCTAAACCAACTCCGAGAGGTTATTGACCACGCCGGAGCATGATCAACCTGACCACGAAGGTCTGTTTCCTGCGAGCAAACGAAGAACAAGCAAGAAACTGAGATTGCAATCTGGATATTGCGAATATAAGATGAAAGCTTTATTGTTCAAGGTGGGGCTCTGTGACGCCTTTGTCTGGTCGTTGAACACAAACGAAGTACGCGAAGTTGCAGCTATGGCGAACTTTTAGTCTAAACAAAACCCAAAGTCTAAACGGTGCCCTAAGGGCTGTATATTTGGAGGAAGAGGGGGTGAATTTCGTGGCCCTTGGTGGAGGGGTCCAAACTTAACCCTATCTCTTGTTTCCCACATCTACGGACTCTAAAAATAGCCTATACTAATGTATTTCGAAATTACATGGGCTGGCCCAATAATAAGGTGACGCAAGACCTGAATAGCCTCTGGACGAAATTTATGAAGTGGCATCTTGTATATTTCGTCCAAGGCTTCATGTACTCATTATGGTGGCTTCAAAGTCCTGAAATCATCACTTGTAACTCCATTCTTGTCCCCCTTGCGCATGCCATCATCTCCATGCTTGTTCATGCTCCAATGTTCATCCTTCTCCAAGCTAGGCCCTTCATTTGTAAGCAAAACAAATGTATCCAATTTAGGCAGCATCATATTCTCATGAACATTAGAATCATTACCAAGAAACGAAAGTACTTGGTAATTTAGTTGGCGTGCGCGAGCTCTAGTAATTGGTCCAGTATATATAGCAGCAGGGGCTGTGGGTGTAACAATGGTATTGATGTCCTATCATCCTCCCCTTCTTGAAATGAAGTCGTCCTCGACGGAAGTTCATCTTCCTCACCCAAATATGGCTTCAAATCTGCAATGTTAAAAGTGGGACTAACCCCAAAATCTGCAGGCAGCTCAAGTTTATATGCATTATCATTTATTTTCTCCAACACCTTAAAGGGACCAGCAGCACGTGGCATTAGCTTTGATTTGCGCAAATCAGGAAATCTATCCTTACGCAAATGTAACCAAACAAGATCTCCAGGTGCAAACACAACATGTTTTCTACCCTTATCTCCAAAGAAGTTTATATTTAGCATTCATACGCTCAATGTTTTCCTTAGTTAACTCATGCATTTTTAAAATCAATTCAGCACGTTCTCTAGCATCAAAATTAACCTTCTCCGAAGATGGAAGAGGCAACAAATCAATTGGTGCATGAGGTATATAACCATACACAACTTCAAAAGGGCACATCTTAGTAGTAGAATGCAAAGAACGATTATAAGCAAATTCAATATGAGGCAAGCATTCCTCCCACATTTTCTTATTATTCTTTAGAACAGCCCTAAGCATAGTAGACAATGTTCTATTGACTACTTCAGTTTGTCCATCAGTTTGGGGGTGACAAGTAGTACTAAAAAGCAGTTTAGTCCCCAACTTAGCCCATAAACATCTCCAAAAGTGGCTAAGAAATTTAGTATCACGATCTGAAACAATAGTATTTGGCACACCATGCAAGCGAATAATTTCAAGAAAGAACAAATCAGCAACATTGACAAAGATCATCGCTTTTATGACATGGTATAAAGTGTGCCATTTTCGAGAATCTATCCACGACAACAAATATGCTATCCCTCCCCTTCTTTGTTCTAGGTAAACCTAAAACAAAGTCCAAAGATATATCCTCCCAAGGAACACTAGGTACAGGCAAAGGCATATATAAACCATGAGGATTGAGTCGTGACTTAGCTTTTTGACATGTAGTGCAATGAGCAATAAAACGCTCAACATCCGTCCTCATCTTTGGCCAAAAGAAATGTGTAGCAAGTACGTCCTCCGCCTTCTTCACGCCAAAGTGTCCCATTAGTCCTCCTCCATGCCTCCTGCAACAACAAAAGACTAACGGAGCTAGCTGGAATGCATAGCTTGTTAGCACGAACACAAATCCATCATTAACGACAAACTTGTTCCATGTTCTTCCTTCTTTACAATTCTGCAATACATCTTTAAAATCAGCATCATGCACATATTGATCTTTGATGGTCTCCAAACCAAATATTTTGAAGTCAAGTTGTGAAAGCATAGTATAGCGATTTAGACAATGCATCAAGCAATAACATTTTCTTTACCCTTCTTGTGTTTAATGACATAAGGAAAGTCTCAATGAATTCAACCCATTTAGCATGTCTACAATTCAGTTTAGCTTGACTTTTAATATGTTTCAAAGATTCATGATCGAAATGTATAACAAATTCTTTGGGCCATAAATAATGTTGCCATGTTTCTAAAGTCCTAACAAGAGCATATAATTCTTTATCATAAGTAGAGTAATTCAGACTAGGCCCACTCAATTTTTCAGAAAAGTATGCAATAGGTTTGCCATCTTGTAATAACACACCTCCTAATCCAATTCCACTAGCATCACATTCAAGCTCAAAAGTCTTATTAAAATCAGGAAGTTGGAGTAAAGGAGCATGTGTCAACTTAGCTTTCAATACCGTGAAGGCCTCTTCCTGTGCGGTACCCCAAACAAAAGGCACATCCTTCTTTGTAAGCTCATTGAGAGGTGCAGCAATGGTGCTGAAATCTCTCACAAAACGCCTATAGAAACCAGCGAGGCCAAGGAAACTCCTCACTTGTGACCGTTTTGGGCTGCGCCAACTCTCAATAGCTTCAATCTTGGCTTTATCAACTTCAATTCCTGTGGAGTAACAACATAGCCAAGAAAAGATACTCGGTCGGTGCAAAAGGTGCACTTCCCAAGGTTACCAAACAAACGTGCATCACGTAGAGCATTAAAAACAACACGTAAATGTTCCAAATGTTGTTCCAAAGATTTGCTATAAATCAAGATATCATCAAAATAGACTACCACAAATCGTCCAATGAAAGCACGTAAAACTTCGCTCATTAATCTCATGAAAGTACTAGGTGCATTAGTTAACCCAAAAGGCATGACTAACCACTCATATAATCCAAACTTAGTTTTAAATGCTGTTTTCCATTCATCTCCCAATTTCATACGAATTTGATGGTATCCACTACGCAAATCAACTTTGGAGAATATTGTAGAACCACTCAATTCATCAAGCATATCATCTAGCCTAGGAATAGGGTGACGATAGCGAATAGTAATATTATTAATGCCTCTACAATCAACACACATACGTGATGTACCATCCTTTTTCGGCACTAGAATAATAGGAACAGCACAAGGACTAAGGGATTCGCGTATATAACCTTTGTCGAGCAGCTCCTGTACTTGACGATAATCTCCTTCGTCTTACGTGGATTGGTACGGTATGGTGCACGGTTGGGTAATGATGCACCGGAATTAAGTCAATTTGATGCTCAATCCCTCGAATAGGTGGTAATCCGGTGGCACGCCTTGTGGAAAGACGTCGTGAACTCTGCAAAATGTTAGTGACAGCAGGGGCAAAGAGGAAGGCACATCCTCGAATGAAAATAATGCCTCTTTGCACACAAAAGCATAGCAAACAGATTTGCTAAAATCTAGCTCATCAATATCAGATTTAGTGGCAAGTAAACATGCACTTTTAAATTTAATTTCGAAACAACACTAGATGGTTTACTATTAGGCTTCATATGTTGCTCAAATTCTTTTGCCACAATCTGATTTTCACTCTTATTTTTCTCCTGTTTTGCTTTATTAGCTCTATTAATATCATCTTTCAAAATGGACTCGTGGAGTCATAGGAAGCAAAGCAATATTTTTATCCTTATGAACAATAGTATACTGATTGTTTCTACCATGGTGTACAGAATTTTTATCAAATTGCCATGGTCGACCAAGTAATAAGGAACATGCTTGCATAGGTACCACATCACAATCAACATAATCAGCATATGTAGAGATACTAAAATGCACACGAACAATACGTGTTACCTTAACCTTGCCGCTGTTGTTGAACCATTGGATGTAGTAAGGATGTGGATGTGGTCTTGTGGTGAGAGATAGCTTCTCCACCATCTCCATGCTAGCCAAGTTGTTGCAGCTCCCTCCATCTATGATGACGCCTTGAATAGAACGCTCCTTCACAACTCCTTTGTATGGAACAAATTTTGCCTCTGATTTTGCTCACTTGTGTAACCTGCACACTCAAAACACGTTGAGCAACTAAACATTCATACTGTCAAGATCTTCACAGCCATGTATTGTGTCTCATGATCGTAATCATCTCCACCGTGTTCCTCATGTGTAATAAGAGCCAAAGTCTCCTCATCATAGTCACTAGCGGACTCATACCCACCATCCTCGTGAGCAATCATCACACGCTGGGATTTGCATTCTCTCATAAAATTTCCTCTTCCCTTACAACGACGCCAAATAATATCACTTGTGTGCCTGTTGACGCCATGGAAGAAGAACTCAGTGCAGGCCCGGCAGTGTGCTCTTGGCGAGATAGTGGTGTTTGTGCTCGCTTTCTTGTATCACGGTTGGAGGTGGCACCAAGGAGGTGATGGTGCGGTGGAAGTAGATGATGCACGTGGTGTCCATGATGAAGGTCGACTGCAGAAAAGTTAGTGCGCCGCCAATGCATCGATCCTGCACTTCACGCTCAGCTTTACAAGCAAGATGGAATAAACGAGTGATATTATTATAATCCTTATAGTCTAGAATGGTCTGAATCTCTATTTAATCCACCCGTAAAACGTGCAAGCATAGCTTCATTCTCCTCAACAATACCACATCTAATCAAGCCAGTTTGTAATTCCCGATAATATTCTTCTCTGAGTTTTTCCTTGTCTTAAGCGCTGCAATTTTTGAAGTAATTCACGTTGATAATATGGTGGAACCCAACGAGTACGCATAGCAGTTTTCAAAGCAGCCCAAGTAGGCTGGAACAGGATATAATCTACAATGTTCGACCACCAAACACATGCAAAGCTAGTGAAAGCACAAACAATGAAGAGAACACGTCTCTCCTCGTGATATTGTAAACATGTAAATTGTTGTTCAGTTTCTAACTCCCAAGTAAGATATATATCAGAACATATCTACCCTCAAATGGTGAAATATTCAATTTCAGTTTAGGGAGATGGTCATGATCTCGTACCTGAGGGGGAGCCCTAATATTGCCATTATTTGCATGTGGACGACCTGGTGGTTGTGGTGCTGGTGGTTGCACGTAGTTCGATGTTGATCAACCTCATCCTCATAATCGTCCACATACTCATCATCCTCCTCGGTACCACCAACAAGAGTAGCAGGAGCCAAAGAAGCACCAACAGCATGGCAATGCGGCACCAGAATTTTGCCTCGCTCAATAGGAACACGCCGAGCTCGGCCCATACCGATTCGGAAGGGCGTGTTGTTGTCGTTGCAGAGGTGCGATAGGTGCAGCCATGGTGGTTGTAGAAAACGCGAGCAATTCATCAAACTTGCTATCAAGCTTTGTTTCAAACGCCTTCTCAATGCCATCTATCTTCTCCATGGCCTCATCAAATCTGTTTAGCACATCTTGCACCCGTCCAATCATCATTTGCTGAAACTTATCATGTAGCTGTTTGTTCGTCAGTTCTCCCAATCAGTCTCATCGGCTTGTGATCCTGCCATGGTTAGTAGCAATAGAAACACACAAGAATATGATCCTCTGAGACTACTAGGAAGTGGTGGTGGTGGTGTGGTGGACAAATCACAAATCCGTCAAGCAAATCTCAAATTCTTACCAGCTTACCCAAGAAGAAGCGGTGATCGGCAACCGCTGTAGTCAAAACTCTCAAAGCTTGGCTATAGCGATTACGTGGAGAATCAAATGCACGACGAGATGTATGTGGAGCTGGGAAGGCTTATAATATGGTAGCAAAAAAAGTCAACAATAATCAATTCAGAGATGCAAAGTTGAATAAACGCTCAACGACGTAGATCTTGTCTTGGTCCTAGGCTAGACCGTGCTAGAGACGCGAGCCTAGAACACTAACAAAATCACGGCGCTGCACGTAAACAAGGGAGGAGCACAATCTAAATTTTTTTCTCTTTTTTTCCTTTTTTTTGCACTTTTTTCCTCTTTTTTTTTTTGCTCCGCAACAAATTTTTTTCGAAAAGTCTACAAATGGTCTAAAACTGCCTAGCCGTAATTGGAATTGGAACTATTTTTCTTCTGCGGATGGCTTCGGGTTGGGGAGTCCTCTGCACACGACTTCGGAGTATCGCGTGATCTGGAAATCAAGAACAATGCAACAATTCTCGGACTCGGACTAGGACCGGTGGCGGAGATGAATCTGTGGAACTTGACCGGTGGCGGAGATGAATCTGTGGAACTTCGGATCGGTGGCGGATATATGTTGCACGTGGACTCGGATGGGCGTGATGGCGGCGGATATGTGGTGGCGATATGGATTCGGATTAGCGGTGAATATGTGGCGGTGGTATATGGCAGCGGCGACGTGACAACTTTGTGAATGTAACTCAAACTCTAAAAGACTAGACGCTAAGACCAGCAACTTGACACGACGATGCAACCGCAAATTCAACAAAGCAAATACGTAAAAGATTATGCAAAGGCTCGATTGGTTCGGACGGGATGAACTAACCCTAATTTTTTTTGGCTTTTTCGTGGACTATAGGTATGAAGAACAGACTCGATCTAAACTACGAAAAACTGTAAAATCTCACCGAGCAACCTGGAAATCTGATACCACTTGATAGGGGCAAAGGTGTCCCGTCTTTTGATGAGATGGTGGATTTCGCTTTGGTGAAAGTCGACTTTGACGATCCGACTACGAACGTGCGAAGACGTCGCGCCTTAGCAATCGCTAAACCAACTCCGAGAGGTTATTGACCACGCCGGAGCACGATCAACCTGACCACGAAGGTCTGTTTCCTGCGAGCAAACGAAGAACAAGCAAGAAACTGAGATTGCAATCTGGATATTGCGAATATAAGATGAAAGCTTTATTGTTCAAGGTGGGGCTCTGTGACGCCTTTGTCTGGTCGTTGAACACAAACGAAGTACGCGAAGTTGCAGCTATGGCGAACTTTTAATCTAAACAAAACCCAAAGTCTAAACGTTGCCCTAAGGGCTGTATATATGGAGGAAGAGGGGGTGAATTTCGTGGCCCTTGGTGGAGGGGTCCGAAACTTAACCCTATCTCTTGTTTCCCCACACATACGGACTCTAAAAATAGCCTATACTAATGTATTTCGAAATTACATGGGCCTGGCCCAATAATAAGGTGACGACACCTGAATAGCCTCTGGACGAAATTTATGAAGTGGCATCTTGTATATTTCGTCCAAGGCTTCATGTACTCATTATGGTGGCTTCAAAGTCCTGAAATCATCACTTGTAACTCCATTCTTGTCCCCCTTGCGCATGCCATCATCTCCATGCTTGTTCATGCTCCAATGTTCATCCTTCTCCAAGCTAGGCCCTTCATTTGTAAGCAAAACAAATGTATCCAATTTAGGCAACATCATATTCTCATGAACATTAGAATCATTACCAAGAAACGAAAGTACCTGGTAATTTAGTTGGCGTCTTGAGCTCTAGTAATTGGTCCAGTATGTATAGCAGCAGGGGCTGTGGGTGTAACAATGGTATTGATGTCCTCATCACTTTCAAGGCCAAAAAGTCCTGCTTAAGGCTGAATTTGAGGGTACTCCGGGTCTCCTGGCGCAAGCGGGGAGTATTTTTTGATTCACATACCTTGAAAGCAGTTTAAGTAATCGATGGGTCCGACACGGACTCAATGACAAAATTATGATCGCTTTTGAACATCTGTCCATTCTATGGCAGTCCTTGAAAGTACTTCATTTTCTCGTGCTTTTTGACCGACCGCCTAAAATTTCTTGTCCTCTATTGAGGAGATATCGCTTCCACATATATATTGATCGATGCCAGAATGCCCTTTTGTTCTTGGCTTTCACGCCGCATGAGTTACAAAGATGCCATCCGCCAAACAAGGAGAATAAGGCATATAGTCACTGGATTTTCTTCAATTTAGGGACAAATGAGATTGCCTTGATCATAGAGCATCTGCAGAAGGCACGTTTGTCCCTACCAGGGGGCTAATGTCTATAAGCAATATAATCTCTCAAATTTCTTCAAAAGGAAGTGCCAATGGGTTTAGAAACTTGTCCGAAAAACAGCGATTTAATGATGTTCTTTGACTTTCGTACCAAAAGTCCCGCTTAAGGCTGAATTTGAGGGTACTCGGGCCTCCCGCGCAAGCGGGAGTATTTTTTTGATTCACATACGCGCCATGAAAGCAGTTTCAAGATCGATGGGTCCGACACGGACTCAATGACAAAATTATGACCGCTTTAGTGAACACCTATCCATTCTATGGCGCCCTTGAAAGTACTTCATTTTCTCGCACTTTTTGCCGACCGCCCCAAAATTTCTTGTCCTCTATAGTGGAGATATCGCTTCCATATATATATCGACCGATGCCAGAATGCCCTTTTGTACTTGGCTTTCACGCCGCATGAGTTGCAGCATGCCATCCGCTAAACAAGGAGAATAAGGCATATAGTCAGCTGGATTTTCTTCAATTTAGGGACAAATGAGATTGCCCGGATCATAGAGCATCTGCAGAAAGGTACGTTTGTCCCTACCAGGGGGGCTAATGTCTATAACCAACATCATCTCTCAAATTTCCTTCAAAAGGAAGTGCCAATGGGTTTAGAAACTTATCTGAAAACCAGTGACAAATGATGTTCTTTGACTTTCAGGGCCAAAAAGTCCTGCTTAAGGCTGAATTTGAGGGTACTCCGGGCCTCCTAGCGCAAGCGGGGAGTATTTTCTGGATTTAGACACTCGCCGCGAGCAGTTTGAGTACTGATGGGTCCGACACGGACTCTGAATGACAAAATTATTACCCTTTTAGTGAACACCTGCCCATTCTATGGTTGTCCTTGAAAGTACTTCATTTTCATGTGCACTTTTTGCCTAACCACCCTGATGCGGAGCATCCCACGTTCATCCCCATGTACACTCCGACTACTCTCCAAGCCCCAAGGATACATAAGATGAGACAACGACTATGCGCCATCGGACACAAGGTACAACCAGGATGGCCAAGGAGAATCCAAGGACCAAGGCCAAGCATGGAAGAGAAGACGGACGAAAGGAGAAGAAGAAGATGGAGCGGCTGTTGAAGACAGGTCGGACGTCCGAACCGCCGTCCGGATCATCCGCCCAAATGGATCAACTGACCCTCCCGGATCGTCCGGTAAATGCACCGAAGACAACAGAAGCCCCCTCGACGAAGCCGGATCATCCGGACGGTCGCCCGGATCATCTGGACCCCCGACACCTGGATCATCCGGGCCACCATCCGGATCATCCGGACCCTGCCTGTGTGCGCGACTTGGGCCGAGGCCCGTGTACCCCTTCGCCCCTCACTTACCCCTTCGTGGCTTAGCACTATAAATAGACCTCCTCCTCCCCACTTTGAGGGTTAGCGTTGGTTTAGCTCATGTTAGAGATAGAGCTATGCTCATCTATCGGATCTCCTCCTCGTGAGAACCCCGGCCTCTTCGGAGAAGATCCTCTCGGATACAAGACCCCTTTACGGGAAGATCCCCTCGTGGATTCAAGGCCTCCTCTTGGAGATGAATGGTTCCTTTGTATCCTTACCCTAGTTGACTATGTATCTTGTGGATCTCATGTGTGTATGTTGATCTAGCACTTGTGTGATCGATTCCTTGTTGGTTGAGTGATTCTCTCTCGTTTTCCCCGTGTTTCCTCTCGTGCTTCCGCGTGTTCTTTGTGTTCCCTCCATAGGATCCCCTCCAAACGTGAAAGATCGATGAATTAGGGTTCCACTCTACATCGTATGGTATCATGAGCCACGTTGATCACGTTTTTTGAGCCCCTCCCACCGTTTTCTAGCCTTCTTTTGCTTGATTTCGTCCTAAAATCTGAAAATCCCCACCAAAAATAGCCCCAAATTTTTTTTGTGATTTGTTGGTTTGATGAAGTTTTGTTGATTTTGATCCATGGATTTTCTTGGTTTCAAGTGGATCTAGCATCTCCCCCAGTTTCCCCTCCTTCCATCCACGAAATCTCGTCAATTTTGACCCCAAAATCCCCAAATTCCGCCCGAAAATTCGTCTCCACGAGCAAATCCCGAGCGGATTGACTTGCCCGGATCATCCGGACCTTCTCCCGGATCATCCGGATATCCCCCGGATCAGCTGGACTTCCCCCCGGACGTCCGGATAAATCGCGCTCCCAGAAAATAGAACCGGCGCTGACGAACCCGGATCATCCGGATTTCCTCCCGGATCATCCGGACCGAGCCCGGATCACCCGGATCTCCTCCCGGATCATTCGGTTATCCGTGACACTGACACGGCTGAAATTTTGTTTTGTCCATAACTAATTCATCCGAACTCCGATTTTGACGTTCTTTTGCTCGTTTTGAAGCTATTGACATCCCCTATCCCACAAAAATACCACCAACATCATTTGACTCCATCATATTTTCTGAAATTTGGCAAGTTTGCCTAGGCCTTCCACCATATCATCCGCATAGCCACCACCGACTTCCGCAACCTAACCCATTTTGTTCCACATTGCATATATGGTTGTTTGAGTTGTGATTAGAGTCTCCTAAGGTGTTTCGGCTACTTAGGGACAATTGCTTCTTCATCAAGCACTACCACCACTTCCGCATAACGTTGCCCATCATACACTTCCACCAACCAAACCTAACCCAATTTTGTTTGAGCTTGTTTGAGTTGTGGCTTGTGTCTCCTAAGGTGTTTCGGCTACTTAGGGACGGCAACTTCAACTCCGACTCGTGTATAGCCCATCATTCCACTTCCGCATTGCCTAGTGCAACACCACCACCGCTTTCCGCTACCACCATTTGACATTTGTCATTTGAGATTTTGAGTTTGCGGTTTTTCCGCTTCCTAAGGTGTTTGACTACTTAGGGACGAGTCTTCATCATCTTGGTATCTACACCAAGAACACCGCCACTCATCATCGCAGCGGGCGGTAACCTCGACGACACTATAGTATATTCCTTGCAATTGCATTGTTAACCCCTAGCCCATTTTATGCTTATTTGCCTATCGAGACTAGCCATTTGAGTATTGCCGGCAATGTTACTTGTGCACATTAGTGATCCACCATTCCATTGCATACATACCATATCATATTGGTATCATATCATATATTGTGTCACAATATCGTTCCCGCATATACACAATAGCTATCTTGGTTTGTGCATTGTGCATAAGTGGCCATTGAAAAAAAAAGCTTTTAAGCAAAAAGAGAGCAAAGAGCTCGTGAGCAAGTGCCATAGCATCATACCAAAATCTACATCATATGATATCATGCTTGAGAGAAACACTGGGAACCATACATACATAGCATACTTGGGATAGAAAGAATACCCATTTTGTATCTTATAGGTTGTGCACAAGTGTCGTATCCGCCAATTGAACAATCGTGCTAGCGTCTCTCTTGAGTTGTGCAACACGAGCGTTTTGGTGGATTCCACATTTTGAGCTCATTCCTTGGTTGCACGACCCCATTTATCTATCTGTGTGTGTGTTTTCGTGTGCCATTCTTTGCTATTGGTCCATTTGTTTCACTTGCGAATTTGTGAATCTTTTTCAACATTATTGACTCTTGCTAACATTTTGCATTAAATTTTTGTGCCACTATCCTCACCGAGCTCACTATAAGCTTTACTTGTGTAGGTGTGAGAACCGACAAGGATTGGTACCAATAGTGCTATTTCATTGTCCACATTTGAGTGAACTTGATTCATCTTCAACTTTGGTCAAAGGTACATTGGTATACGTTCTTCTCTTTCTCCCACTCATATTTGCTCGAGTCTTGTGATGGATAGGCAAGGCATTCCCTCTCGGGTCTACGACAACAACGACGGCGTGAACAACTACATCTCCAAAGCGTCTATCTTCGATCTACAACGACAAATGCAAGGCGACAATCAAGATTGCGAGCGCGATCGAGAACATCTCCATCGACATTCGTCACTCCGAAGCAAGGAAAAGGGACTACGTCGACAAGAAGCTTGCCGCACATAAAGAGGAGCAAGATGCAAGGATGGAGGAGATTAGGGCCTTGATCAAGTCTTCTTCCACTTCATCATCCTCAAGACGACGACGGTCAAGCCACAAGTCTTCGGAGCGCGAAAAATATGCAAGTGCAAATCGTCCTCGTCCACATCTACATGGCGATCACCATCACGTTCATGATCATCACCGCCATGAAGGGCAAGTCACCTCCAAGCAACATGTGCACGACGACGACGAACGACATCTACTACGAGCTCAAGCACGACAAAGACATCATCATCATGAAGATGCTCCACAAGCGCAAATGCACAAGTTCCAACAAGACCTACTTCACGCCAAGCCCAAGCTTCAAGAGAACAAAAGAAGACCGCGAGACGACCACCACCAAGACGGTGCTACGGCTACATCAACCACTTCGGCATCTTCGCCAAGTGTTCTCAAGGCATCTTCGCCTTTGGACATACGGCATCTTCGCCTACCTCCCACGAGTACGCCTACATCAACTTCATCAAGTCCAAGGCGACTACCTACGAGAGAGGGTGACACTTCCATCTTCGGAAGCCCCCCAAGGAAGATGGCCGAGCATGGGAAAATCCCTTCGGTCATCGAGATGAGCTATGAGGTGCCACATCATATGGACCTCCAACCACAAGACGGTGACAAGAAGGTTGAGCATGGGACTATCCCTTCAACCAAGGAGACGATCGTAGTTGAGCATGGAGACATTAGCACCAACATCCCTCCGACACCCAAATATGTCGAGATGCCCCAAGTGCCATGTGAGGAGAGCCACCACCCCATGAGTGACATGAGTGACTCCACCATACGTGACATTGAGAGCATTTCCTATGAGAGGATGAGTGTGACCACCACTAGCCCCACACAAGAGAGCATGCCACACATCCTATGTGAGGTTGAGCGCCATTTGAGTGACTCCAACAAACATATGAGTGAGAGCATCCTTGAGGGAGTGAGTGAGCCACAACACTTAGAGAGTGAGGTAGTTGACACGGCACGTGAGGCCACTATGATTTCTAACGACTTACCCTCTACTCCTTGTGTGTTTTCTCCTTTGGTGCTAGGTCTCCTACATGACGACACGCCTACCATTGATGAGTCCATACCTCCTATGGAGACGACGATGGCCATGATGGACGATAATGCACCCCCCACATGGTTCCATCAACACGAAGATGACAACGAGACGATCTTCAACACCTCACCTACAACACATGAGCGACACTCCAAAGGTAACATAGGTGATGGCGCTTCTCTTGTCCCACTAGTGGACTCTCTTGATATTGATTGCTCCCATGATGTTGACCCACCTATTACCATGCTTCATGCTAGTGAGACTTCTTCATGCCTTGACTTACCTATCTATGATGAATATGATGATGAGCATGTTGAGTTGCCTAGTTGTGATGCTATGCTTCATAGGATATCATGTGAAAATTCTACTGGTCACTTCATGCTTGACAATCCATTGAACTTGTCATATGCTATGAGTGAGATCTCCCATATTGCTTCATTTCAATCTCAACATAGTAACTATGCATGCCCCATTAAAATCAATCCCATTTGCACTTATGGCATAGATGACGAGATGATGGTCATTGGCTTTTGCTTTTCATGTGATGATATTGCCATGCTCCCTTAACATGATTCGCGCAATTCATCCAATATGTCATGCCATGATCACATTGTCCCAAATATGCATTGTTTTGGATGTTGTCAATACTCTCCACGTGATGTTACTACACTTGCTCATGAGGAGATCCCCATAGTTTCCTCATACATATTAGGAGATCTTGATGCATTTCATACTTTGCATGATTCCCATGACTGCGTGCACCTTATGCATTCCATGAATAACAATGCTCTCACTATTTCTCATGATGCATTACATCCTTTGAGTCTCCATTATGCCATACATAATAACAAACCTATCATGATGGATGACATGTTTCTATATCACGCATCTCATTTATTTGAGCATTGGCTATTTTGTGCTAACAAACACATGCACGTGCGCATCATGATGGATGATGTGTACATTTACCACGCACACACAATTTTCCGTTTGTCTTTGTTTTGTGTAGGTACTCATGTATACTCGTCAACCTCTCAATCCCAAGAGTTGACGAAACGAGCTCTTGAGAGCAGCGATGCTTTGGGATCCCGTGGACTATCCTCACCACCGTCCCCTTCGCGCAAGGACTACGCGCAACTCCTCTACTTGGCTCTCACACGCCTATGGGTTATTTACCACTCGTCACCTTATGCCCATACTATTGTGTTCACTTTGCATGTTATGCTTGCTCCTATGCCTTTGCCATGCAATTGTGACCCTTGCTTGCATCTACCCATGATTCACCAATATGATATCCCTATGTGTATTTGCATGCTTGGTGGAGATCCTTGTTGCTTTTGCCATGTTTATCATGTGCCCCATGCTATTGATGCTTGTTGTGTTGGGAGAGTCATGATGCCCCATTGCTACTTGCATATGGTCTCTCGCCAATACATTGATGCTATTTTACTCACATCTTGCTTTCATGCTTGTGATATGTCATGTGCATTATTCATGCCCACTATTTGCACACATGACATGCTTGCCATGATTCCTCCTAGTATGTTGCATCTTCGCACTACTAGCTTGCTTAACTTGATTGCTATGATTGCTTGCTATGTTGCATCACCCATGTTCCACTATTACTTGCTTTCTTGGGTTGATGACATATATGCTCATGCCTCTCACCTGATTTGTCATGATCATTGTCTCTTGTCTCCATTAGTTGCATCTCTCATATCACCTTGTATTGAGTGCCAACTTGCTATGCTTATTGATCTCGGAGACTTGGACACTATACTTGTGATGCATGCTTGTTTGATTGAGCCTCTTGTATTTGGATGTTCTTACATCATATGCCTCCATACTTTGAAATGCTCCCTTGTACTTTCTTATGATGAGCATGATGCATACACTTGTTCGGTATCTTACCACACGAATGATAGGTTTTGCATTTCCGCTAACCTCATTTGTTTTTCCGAGTGTTTGTCATGTCCTTTCATTTTGGAGGTTTCACAAGGCGATGCCGTTATGCGACATATTGGTTATGTGAAGGCATACATGATGTGCGACACCAACATTTTCGACATTCCCATTAAGGTGAACTCCTTCTCTTTGAGCAATCCTCAAATATGCATACTGGATGGGTCACTCTTTCATTGTTGTTTCCTTCTTGTTGTCTACATGTTACATCTATTGGATGGAGGAGCAACATTGGAGATTGGCTCTATGGACCTTCACATTGAGTAGCGCTCGCACTTATTGGATGCACCTTCGGCACTCCACTCATGCCTCGACATCGAGCTTTGGTACACCAACACCTCCATATTTGTTGATTGTGCTCATACTTGTCATGCTCGATGGACATATCATGCTCACCACAAGTTTGCACCCTATGCATGGATTGACTCACATTATGATTGCCTTGTTGCATCTTGTATTACCATGTTATCCATGATATATGAGCTTGTTCACTTCCTTAGCAAATTTGTTGTGATATTCCTTGATGACATATTCATACATCATGATCATATTGCCCATCATCAATTGCATGATAACATATACATATGGAGCATCCATTGCCATATTCATGCTATTAATAAACCGTCTCACTATGACATCATTTTGCACCGTGGTTGCATTGATCATATTTACAACACATTTGTGTGCACAATGATTGCATTTCCTCCATTGAATGCTTTGCATCTCATTCTAGATCATCTTGATAAGCTTCATGCGCTTTGTCACAACCAATCTTGCCGCACGGACTCATTCTTACATGATGGACACTTTGTGTGCGCTAACCATTGTATTTCCGAGTGTTGCTCGTGTTTGCTCTTTTTGCATGTCTATCACTCCGGCGACACCTTGGACTACGCGGATTGCACCATGCCTTCGACTTCGTCCAACTACAAGTCCGTCTACGACAACCGTTTCCATGGTGATGAGGATCACGATCCGAGGTCGGATCTTTCCCAAGGGGGGGGATATGATGCGGAGCATCCCACGTTCATCCCCATGTACACTCCGTCTACTCTCCAAGCCCCAAGGATACATAAGATGAGACCTCGACTATGCGCCATCGGACACAAGGTACAACCAGGATGGCCAAGGAGAATCCAAGGACCAAGGCCAAGCATGGAAGAGAAGACGGAAGAAAGGAGAAGAAGAAGATGGAGCGGCTGTTGAAGACAGGCCGGACGTCCGGTCCGCCGTCCGGATCATCCGGCCCAAATGGATCATCCGGACCTCCCCGGATCGTCCGGGTAAATGCAATCAAGACAACAGAAGCCCCCTCGATGAAGCCGGATCATCCGGACGGTCGCCCGGATCATCCGGACCCCCGACACCCGGATCATCCGGGCCACCATCCGGATCATCCGGACCCCGCCTGTGTGCGCGACTTGGGCCGAGGCCCGTGTACCCCTTCGCCCCTCACTTACCCCTTCGTGGCTTAGCACTATAAATAGACCTCCTCCTCCCCACTTTGAGGGTTAGCGTTGGTTTAGCTCATGTTAGAGATAGAGCTACACTCATCTATCGGATCTCCTCCTCGTGAGAGACCGCGGCCTCTTCGGAGAAGATCCTCTCGGATACAAGACCCCTTTACGGGAAGATCCCCTCGTGGATTCAAGGCCTCCTCTTGGAGATGAACGGTTCCTTTGTATCCTTACCCTAGTTGCCTATGTATCTTGTGGATCTCATGTGTGTATGTTGATCTAGCACTTGTGTGATCGATTCCTTGTTGGTTGAGTGATTCTCTCTCATTTTCCCCCTGTTTCCTCTCGTGCTTCCGCGTGTTCTTCGTGTTCCCTCCGTAGGATCCCCTCCAAACATGAAAGATCGATGAATTAGGGTTCCACCCTACATCACGCCCCAAAATTTCTTGTCCTCTATAGTGGAGATATCGTTTCCACATATATATTGATCTATGCCAAGAATGCCCTTTTGTTCTTGGCTTTCACGCGCATGAGTTACAACATGCCATCCGGCGAAAACAAGGAGAATAGGGCATATAGCTACTGTATTTTCTTCAATTTACGGCCAAATGAGATTTCCCGGAACATAGAACATCTGCAGAAAGGTACGTTTGTCCATACCAGGATAATGTCTATAAGCAACATAATCTCTCAATTTCCTTCAAAAGGAAGTGACAATGGGTTTAGAAACTTGTCCGAAAACCAAAGTGACGAGTGATGTTCTTTGACTTTCAAGGCCAAAAGTCCCGCTTAAGGCTGAATTTGAGGGTACTCGGGTCTCCCCGGCGCAAGCGGGAGTATTTTTTGATTCACAGGCCACGCGCGAAAGCGTTTAAGTATCGATGGGTCCGACACGGACTCAATGACAAAATTATGATCGTTTTTGAACATCTGTCCACTCTATGGCGCCCTTGAAAGTACTTCATTTTCTCGTCGCTTTTGGATCGACCGCCTAAAATTTCTTGTCCTCTATTGAGGAGATATCGTTTCCACATATATATTAATCGATGCCAGAATGCCCTTTTGTTCTTGGCTTTCACGCCGCATGAGTTACAAAGATGCCATCCAAATAAACAAGGAGAATAAGGCATATAGCACTGGATTTTCTTCAATTTAGGGACAAATGAGATTGCCTGATCATAGAGCATCTGCAGAAGGTACGCTTGTCCCTACCAGGGGGCTAATGTCTATAAGCAACATAATCTCTCAAATTTCCTTCAAAAGGAAGTGCCAATGGGTTTAGAAACTTGTCCAAAAACAGCGACGAATGATGTTCTTTGACTTTCGTACCAAAAGTCCCGCTTAAGGCTGAATTTGAGGGTACTCCAGCCTCCTAGCAAGCGAGTATTTTTCTGGATTTTCGCCGCCGCAAGCGCTTTGAGTAATCGATGGGTCCGACACGGACCGTGAATGACAAAATTATGACCGCTTTAGTGAACACCTATCCATTCTATGGCGTCCTTGAAAGTACTTCATTTTCTCGCGCTTTTTGCTGACCGCCCCAAAATTTCTTGTCCTCTATAGTGGAGATATCGTTTCCACATATATATCGACCGATGCCAGAATGCCCTTTTGTTCTTGGATTTCACGCACATGAGTTACTGATGCCATCCAAATAAAACAAGGAGAATAGGGCATATAGTCAGATTTTCTTCAATTTACTACCAAATGAGATTTCCCTGAACATAGAGCATCTGTAGAAAGGTACGTTTGTCCCTACCAGGGGGATAATGTCTATAAGCAACGTAATCTCTCGAATTTCCTTCAAAAGGAAGTACCAATGGGTTCAGAAACTTGTCTGAAAAACAACGACGAATGATGTTCTTTGACTTTCAGGGCCGAAAAGTCCTGTTTTAGGCTGAATTTGAGGGTACTCCGGGCCTCCTAGCGCAAGCGGGGAGTATTTTTTGGATTCGCGCGCTCACCGCGAGCAGTTTGATTACTTGTGGGTCTGACACGACTCCGAATGACAAAATTATGACCGTTTTAGTGAACATCTGTCCATTCTATGGCAATCCTTGAAAGTACTTCATTTTCCCGTGCGCTTTTTGCCTAACCGCCCAAAAATTTCTTGTCCTCTATATTGACCGATGCCTGGAATGCCCTTTTGTTCTTGGCTTTCACGCGCATGAGTTACAGCATGCCATCCGGCAAATACAAGGAGAATAAGGCATATAGCCGCTGGATTTTCTTCAATTTACGGCCAAATGAGATTGCCTTGATCATAGAGCATCCGCAGAAGGTACGTTTGTCCCTACCAGGGGGCTAATGTCTATAAGCAACATAATCTCTCGAATTTCCTTCAAAAGGAAGTGCCAATGGGTTCGTAAACTTGTCCGAAAACCAAAGGATTTAATGTTCTTTGACTTTCGTACCAAAAGTCCCGCTTAAGGCTGAATTTGAGGGTACTCCAGCCTCCTAGCGCAAGCGGGAGTATTTTTTTGATTCGCATACCATGCGAAAGCAGTTTGAGTAATCGATGGGTCCGACACGGACTCAATGACAAAATTATGACCGCTTTATCAACACCTATCCATTCTATGGCAGTCCTTGAAAGTACTTCATTTTCTCGTGCGCTTTTTGCTTGACTGCCCCAAAATTTCTTGTCCTCTATAATGGAGATATCGTTTCCACATATATATTGACCGATGCCAGGAATGCCCTTTTGTTCTTGGCTTTCACGCACATGAGTTACAGCATGCCATCCAGCGAAAACGAGGAGAATAGGGCATATAGCCGCTGTATTTTCTTCAATTTATGGCCAAATGAGATTTCCCTGAACATAGAGCATATGCAGAAAGGTACGTTTGTCCCTACCAGGGGGATAATGTCTATAAGCAACATAATCTCTCGAATTTCCTTCAAAAGGAAGTACCAATGGGTTCAGAAACTTGTCTGAAAAACAACGACGAATGATGTTCTTTGACTTTCAGGGCCGAAAAGTCCTGTTTAAGGCTGAATTTGAGGGTACTCCGGCCTCCCGCGCAAGCGGGAGTATTTTTGATTCACATATAGCCATGAGCAGTTTGATTAATTGTGGGTTTGACACGGACTCCGAATGACAAAATTATGACCGTTTTAGTGAACATCTGTCCATTCTATGGCAATCCTTGAAAGTACTTCTTTTCCCGTGCGCTTTTTGCCTATCTGATGAGGACATCAATACCATTGTTACACCCACAGCCCCTGCTGCTATACATACTGGACCAATTACTAGAGCTCGCACACGCCAACTAAATTACCAGGTACTTCCATTTCTTGGTAATGATTCTAATGTTCATGAGAATATCATGCTGTCTAAATTGGATACATTTGTTTTACTTACAAATGAAGGGCCTAGCTTGGAGAAGGATGAACATTGGAGCAAGAACAAGCATGGAGATGATGGCATGCGCAAGGGGAACAAGAACGGAGTTACAAGTGATGATTTCAGGACTTTGAAGCCACCATAATGAGTGCATGAAGCCTTGGACGAAATATACAAGATGCCACTTCATAAATTTCGTCCAGAGGCTATTCTAGGTGCCGTCACCTTATTATTGGGCCAGCCCATGTAATTTTGAAATACATAAGTATAGGCTATTTTAGAGTCCGTGATCTGGGGAACGAGAGATAGGGTTAGTTTGGACCCTCCACCAAGGGCCACGAAATTCAACCCTCTTCCTCCATATATACAGCCCTTAGGGCACCGTTTAGACTTTAGGTTTTGTTTAGATTAAAAGTTCGCCATAGCTGCAACTTCACGCATTTCGCTTGTGTTCAACGACTGCACAAAGGCGCCACGTAACCCCACCTTGATCAATAAAGCTTTCATCTTATATTCGCAATATCCAGATTGCAATCTCAGTTTCTTGCTTGTTCTTCGCTTGCTCGTAGGAAACAGAGCTTCGTGGTCGTTGATCGTGTTCTCGGCGTGGTCAATAACCACTCGGAGTTGGTTTAGCGATTTCTAAGGCGCGACGTCCTCGACGCTCGTAGTCGGATCGTCAAAGTCGACTTCCACGAAAGCGAAATCCACCATCTCATCGAAAGACGGACACCTTTTGGCTCTATCAAGTGGTATCGATTTCCGTGTTGCTCGGTGAGATTTTATATTTTTCGTAGTTTAGATCGAGTCTGCTCTTCATACCTACAAATTCACGAAAAAGCCACAAAAAATTAGGGTTAGTTCATCATATCCGAACCAATCGAGCCTTTGCATAATCTTTTTCAGATTTGCGTTGTTGAATTTGCGCTTGCATCGCCGTGTCTAGTTGCTGCTCCTAGAGTCTAGTCTTTTAGAGTTTCGAGTTCGGTCATAAGTTGTCACGCCGCCGCGCACCATCATCATCGCCCCTGCCATCTACCACCACCGCTTATCCGCCACCGCTTCGAATCCGTATCCATATACCACCGCCGCTATCATATACCACCACCGCTGCCATATCCTACCACCATATATCCACCACCAATCCGAGTTCCTTGCATATTAGGTTTGTTTTCGGGATCCATCTAATTTCCGATTCGTGTTTCCTTGTCTGTGTAGGTTTCGGATTCCAACAATCTTTTGTCGTCCGTAGAAGAGGCTGGTTCCCAAAAAAAAGAGTCCGGAAACCACCCTCCGTTTAGGCCCAAAATTTTCCGAAAACGCAATTGACAAAAACTTTTCTGGCTATCCTATTTTTAGGTGTTTCTAAGCGTATTGAGACAGTCGCCGTTATAGAAAGTTTTTTGACCTGCTTCAGCTTTTGGGTCCAGCAATGAAAAACAAAAATTTGGCCGAAAAAATTTCGTGCCCATCCTTTCAGTTTGACCTGGGAAGAGTTTTGAGACACTCGCCATTATAGTGATTTTTCGCAAAAAAAAAACAGCGCAAAAAAAAGAGCAGCAAATTTTTTTTCCAGAGTGTGCTTTTCCCTTGTTTACGTGCAGCACCGTGATTTTGTTAGTGTTCTAGGCTCGCGTCTCTAGCACGGTCTAGCCTAGGACCAGCACAAGATCTGCGTCGTTGAGCGCTTATTCAACTTTGCATCTCTCGAATTGATTATCACGACCTTTTTGCTACCATATTATAAGCCTTCCCAGCTCCACATACATCTACGCTGTATGCTTGATTCTCCCCGTAATCGCTATATCCAAGCTTTGAGAGTTTTGACTACAACGGTTGCCGATCACCACATGCTGCTAGGTAGGAACTGGTAAGAATTTGAGATTTGCTTGACGGGTTTGTGATACACCATCACCACTTGTTAGTAGTCTATAGGATCATATTCTTGTGTGTTTCTATTTGCTGCTAACCATGGTAGGATCACAAGTCGATGAGACTGATTGGGAGAACTCGATTTAACAAACAGCTACATGATAAATTTCAGCAAATGATGAGTGGACAGGTGCAAGATGTGCTAAACAGATTTGACGAGGCCATGGAGAAGATAGATGGCATTGAGAAGACGTTTGAAACAAAGCTTGATAGCAAGTTTGATGAATTGCTCGCTGTTTTCCACAACCACCGCCGGCTGCACCTATCGCACCTCTCGAACGACAACAACTCGCCCCTTCCGAATCAGTATGGACGAGCTCAGCGTGTTCCTATTGAGCTAGGACAAAATTCTGTGCCGCTGCCATCGCTGTTGGTGCTTCTTTGGCTCCTGCATCTCGCTGCTGCTGGTACCGAGGAGGATGATGAGTATGCAGGCGATTATAAGGATGAGGTTGATCAAAATCAGCACTACGTGCAGCCACCAGCACCACCACCAGCAGGTCGACCTCAGGTATATATTCGTAATGGTAGGCCTGCACCACCACCTCAGGTACGAGATGATGTCCATATTCCTAAACTGAAATTGAATATTCCACCATTTGAGGGTAGATATGATAGAGGCGGGGTGTCCCGTCTTTCGATGAGATGGTGGCTATCGTTTTGGATGAAGTCGACTTCGACGATCCGACTACGAACGTGCGAGGACGTCGCGCCTTAGCAATCGCTAAACCAACTCCGAGAGGTTATTGACCACGCCGAGCACGATCAACTCACTCGACCACGAGGTCTGCTTCCTGCGAGCAAGCGAAGAACAAGCAAGAAACTGAGATTGCAATCTGGATATTGCGAATATAAGATGAAAGCTTTATTGATCAAGGTGGGGTTCTGTGGCGCTTTGTGCAGTCGTTGAACACAAACGAAGTACGCGAAGTTGCTGCTATGGCGAACTTTTGATCTAAACAAAACCCAAAGTCTAAACGGTGCCCTAAGGGCTGTATATATGGAGGAAGAGGGGGTGAATTTCGTGGCCCTTGGTGGAGGTGTCCGAAACTAACCCTATCTCTTGTTTCCCCACACATACGGACTCTAAAAATAGTCTATACTAATGTATTTCGAAATTACATGGGCCTGGCCCAATAATAAGGTGACGCAGCACCTAGAATAGCCTCTGGACGAAATTTATGAAGTGGCATCTTGTATATTTCGTCCAAGGCTTCATGCACTCATTATGGTGGCTTCAAAGTCCTGAAATCATCACTTGTAACTCCGTTCTTGTCCCCCTTGCGCATGCCATCATCTCCATGCTTGTTCTTGCTCCAATGTTCATCCTTCTCCAAGCTAGTCCCTTCATTTGTAAGCAAAACAAATGTATCCAATTTAGGCAGCATCATATTCTCATGAACATTAGAATCATTACCAAGAAACGAAAGTACCTGGTAATTTAGTTGGCGTGCGCGAGCTCTAGTAATTGGTCCAGTATGTGTAGCAGCAGGGGCTGTGGGTGTAACAATGGTCTTGATGTCCTCATCAAGATATGTTCCTGATATATATCTTACTTGGGAGTTAGAAACTGAACAATGTTTTACATGTTTACAATATCCCGAGGAGAGACGGGTTGCTGCTGCTGTTTGTGCTTTCACTAGTTTTGCATGTGTATGGTGGTCTGAACATTGTAGATTATATCCTATTCCCACTAATTGGGCTGCTTTGAAAACTGCTATGCGTACTCGTTGGGTTCCACCATATTATCAACGTGAATTGCTTCAAAAATTGCAGCGTTTAAGACAAGGAAAAATTTCTGAGAAGAATATTATCGGGAATTACAAACTTGCATGATTAGATGTGGTATTGTTGAGGAGAATGAAGCTATGCTTGCACGCTTTTATAGGTGGATTAAATAGAGATTCAGACCATTCTAGAGTATAAGGAGTATACTAATATCACTGCTTATTCCATCTTGCTTGTAAAGCTGAACGTGAAGTGCAGGATCGACAAGCATTGGCGCGAACTAACTTTTCTCAAGCGGTCGACTTTCATCATGGACACCGCGTGCATCCTCTACTTCCACTACACCAGCACCTCCATCGATGCTACCTCCACCGTGATACAATAAAGCAGCACAACCCCACTATCCGCCAAGAGCGCACTCGCCGGGCTACACAAAGCTCTTCTTCTTCCATGGCATCAATCGGGCACAAGCAGTGATATTATTTGTCGTCGTTGTAAGGGAAGAGGTCATTATGCGAGAGAATGCAAATCTCAACGTGTGATGATTGCTACGAGGATGGTGGGTATGAGTCCGCTAGTGACTATGATGAGGAGACGTTGGCTCTTATTACACGTGAAGAACACGGTGGAGATGATTCGATCATGAGACGCAATACATGGCTCCCAAGACGCCGACAGTATGAATGTTTAGTTGCTCAACGTGTTTTGAGTGTGCAGGTCACACAAGTCGAAAAAATCAGAGGCACAATTTGTTCCATACCAAGGGAGTTGTGAAGGAACATTCTGTGCGCGTCATCATAGACGGAGGGAGCTGGAACAACTTGGCTAGCATGGAGATGGTGGAGAAGCTATCTCTCACCACAAGACCACATCCACATCCTTACTACATCCAATGGTTCAACAACAGCGGCAAGGTTAAGGTAACACGTTGATGAGGACATCAATACCATTGTTACACCCACAGCCCCTACGGTTACATATACGGGACCAATTACTAGAGCTCGCGCACGCCAATTAAATTACCAGGTACTTTCATTTCTTGGTAATGATTCTAATGTTCATGAGAATATGATGCTGCCTAAATTGGATACATTTGTTTTGCTTACAAATGAAGGGCCTAGCTTGGAGAAGGATGAACATTGGAGCAAGAACACGCATGGAGTTGATGGCATGCGCAAGGGGATCAAGAACGGAGTTACAAGTGATTATTTCAGGACTTTGAAGCCACCATAAGGAGTGCATGAAGCCTTGGACGAAATATACAAGATGCCACTTCATAATATTCGTCCATAGGCTATTCTAGGTGCTCGTCACCTTATTATTGGGCCAGGCCCATGTAATTTCGAAATACATAAGTATAGGCTATTTTAGAGTCCGTATGTGTGGGGAAACAAGAGTTAGGGTTGGTTTGGACCCCACCCTCAAGGGCCACGAAATTCCTCCTTTTCCCCCATATATACAGCCCTTAGGGTGTCGTTTAGACTTCGGGTTTTGTTTAGATTAAAAGTTCGCCATAGCTGCAACTTCGCGTGCCGTTTGTGTTCAACGACTGCATAAAGGCGCCACAGTAACCCCACCTTGATCAATAAAGCTTTCATCTTATATTCGCAATATCCAGATTGCAATCTCAGTTTCTTGCTTGTTCTTCGCTTGCTCGCAGGAAATGACCTTCGTGGTCGTTGATCGTGCTCGCGCGTGGTCAATAACCTCTCGAGTTGGTTTAGCGATTGGTAAGGCGCGACGCCCTCGCACGCTCGTAGTCGGATCGTCAAAGTCGACTTCCACCAAAGCGAAATCCACCATCTCATCGAAAGACGGACACCTTTGCCTCTATCAAGTGGTATCGATTTCCGTGTTGCTCGGTGAGATTTTATGGTTTTTCATAGTTTAGATCGAGTCATTCTTCATACCTATAGTCCACGAAAAAGCCAAAAAATTAGTGTTAGTTCATCCCATCCGAACCAATCGAGCCTTTGCATAATCTTTTCTCAGATTTGCTTTGTTGAATTTGCGGTTGCATCGTCGTGTCAAGTTGCTAGTCTTAGCGCCTAGTCTTTAGAGTTTCGAGTTCATTCACACGAGTTGTCACGCTGCCGCTGCCATATATCACCACCGCATCATCACCGCCAATCCGAATCCATATACGCCACCACATATCCGCCGCCATCACGCCTAATCCGAGTTCACCGCAACATATATCCGCCACCGTCCGAAGTTCCACCAGATTCATCTCCGCCACCAAATCCGAAGTTCCACCAGATTCATCTCCGCCACCAGTCCGAAGTTCCACCAGATTCATCTCCGCCACCAATCCTAGTCCGAGTCCAGTAATTGTTGCATTGTTCTCGATTTCCAGATCACGCGATACTCCGAGTCGTGACAGAGAAGGACTCCCGAACTTCCGAGCCATCCGTAGAAGAAAAATAGTTCTAGTTTCAAAAAAAAACTAAGTCTGGAAAATTCTGGCTAGGCAGTTTTTAGACCATTTGTAGACTTTCTCGAAAAAAAATTGTTGCGGAGCAAAAAAAAAGAGGAAAAAAAGTGCAAAAAAAAGTGCAAAAAAAAAGTGCAAAAAAAAGAAAAAAATTCAGTGTGTGCTCCTCCCTTGTTTACGTGCAGCGTCGTGATTTTGTTAGTGTTCTAGGCTCGCGTCTCTAGCACGGTCTAGCCTAGGACCAGACACAAGACTGCTCGTTGAGCGCTTATTCAACTTTGCATCTCTGAATTGATTATTGTCACCCTTTTGCTACCATATTATAAGCCTTCCCAGCTCCACATACATCTACGTCGTATGCTTGACTCTCCCCGCAATCGCTCTATCCAAGCTTTTGAGAGTTTTGATTACAACGGTTGCCGATCATCGCTTTCTTCTGCTGGGTAAGAACTGGTAAGAATTTGAGATTTGCTTGACGGATTTGTGACACCCACCACCACCTCTTGTTAGTAGTCCAGAGGATCATATTCTTGTGTGTTTCTATTGCTGCTAACCATGGTAGGATCACAAGTCGATTTAGACCGACCGGGAGAACTCCGACGAACAAACAGCTACATGATAAATTTCAGCAAATGATGAGTGGACAGTGCAAGATGTGCTAAACAGATTTGACGAGGCCATGGAGAAGATAGATGGCATTGAGAAGACGTTTGAAACAAAGCTTGATAGCAAGTTTGATGAATTGCTCGCGTTTTCCACAACCACCGCCGGCTGCACCTATCGCACCTCTACAACGACAACAACTACGCCCCTTCCGAATCAAGTATGGACGAGCTCAGCGTGTTCCTATTGAGCCAGACAAAATTCTGTGCCATTGCCATCTGCTGTTGGTGCTTCTTTGGCTCCTCTCACATCGCTGCTGCTGGTACCGAGGAGGATGATTATGTGGGAGATTACGAGGATGAGGTTGATCAACATTAGAACTACGTGCAACCACCAGCACCACAACCACCGTGTCGTCCCACATGCAAATAATGGCAATGTTAGGGCTCCCCCTCAGGTACGAGATCATGACCATCTCCCTAAACTGAAATTGAATATTCCACCATTTGAGGGTAGATATGTTCCTGATATATATCTTACTTGGGAGTTAGAAACCGAACAACGATTTACATGTTTACAATATCCTGAGGAGAGACGTGTTCCTGCTGCTGTTTGTGCTTTCACTAGCTTTGCATGTGTTTGGTGGTCTGAACATTGTAGATTATATCCTGCTCCAGCTTACTTGGGCTGCTTTGAAAACTGCTATGCGTACTCGTTGGGTTCCACCATACTATCAACGTGAATTACTTCAAAATTGCAGCGCTTAAGACAAGGAAAAATTTCTGTAGAAGAATATTATCGGGAATTACAAACTGGCTTGATTAGATGTGGTATTGTTGAGGAGAATGAAGCTATGCTTGCACGTTTTACGGGTGGATTAAATAGAGAGATTCGCACCATTCTAGACTATAAGGATTTTAATAATATCACTGCTTATTCTATCTTGCTTGTAAAGTTGAACGTGAAGTGCAGGATCGATGCATTGGCGCCGCACTAACTTTTCTCGCAGTTCGACCTTCATCATGGACACCACGTGCATCATCTACTTCCACCGCACCATCACCTCCTTCAGGTGCCACCTCCAACCATGATACAAGAAAGCAAACAACCACCACTATCTCGCCAAGAGCACACCGCCGGCCTGCACAGAGTTCTTCTTCTTCCATGGCGTCAACAGGCACACAAGTGATATTATTTGTCGTCATTGTGGCGAAGAGGACATTTTCGAGAGAATGCAAATCTCAGCGTGTGATGATTGCTACACGAGGATGGTGGGTATGAGTCCGCTAGTGACTATGATGAGGATACTTTGGCTCTTATTACACATGAGGAACACGGTGGAGATGATTCTGATCATGAGACACAATACATGGCTCTTGAAGATGCCGACAGTATGAATGTTTAGTTGCTCAACGTGTTTTGAGTGTGCAGGTTACACAAGTGAGCAAAATCAGAGGCATAATTTGTTCCATACAAAGGAGTTGTGAAGGAACGTTCTATTCGCGTCATCATAGATGGAGGGTGCTGCAACAACTTGGCTAGCATGGAGATGGTGGAGAAGCTATCTCTCACCACAAGACCACATCCACATCCTTACTACATCCAATGGTTCAACAACAGCGGCAAGGTTAAGGTAACACGTACTGTTCGTGTGCATTTTAGTATCTCTACATATGCTGATTATGTTGATTGTGATGTGGTACCTATGCAAACATGTTCCTTATTACTTGGTCGACCATGGCAATTTGATAAAAATTCTATACACCATGGTAGAAACAATCAAGATACTCTTGTTCATAAGGATAAAATATTACTTTGCTTCCTATGACTCTGAGTCCATTTTGAAAGATGATATTAATAGAGCTAATAAAGCAAAACAGGAGATAAATAAGAGCGAAAATCAGATTGTGGCAAAAGAATTTGAGCAACAAATGAAGCCTAATAATAAACCATCTAGTGTTGCTTCTGAAATTAAATTGAAAAGTGCATGTTTACTTGCCACCAAATCTGATATTGATGAGCTAGATTTTAGCAAATCTGTTTGCTATGCTTTTGTGTGCAAAGAGGCATTATTTTCATTCGAGGACGTGTTTTCCTCTTTACCTCCTGCTGTCACTAACATTTTGCAGAGTTCACGACGCCTTTCCACAAGACGTGCCACCGGGATTACCACCTATTCGAGGGATTGAGCATCAAATTGACTTAATTCCCGGTGCATCATTACCCAACCGTGCGCCATACCGTACCAATCCAGAGGAGACGAAGGAGATTATGCGTCAAGTACAGGAGCTGCTCGACAAAGGTTATATACGCGAATCCCTTAGTCCTTGTGCTGTTCCTATTATTCTAGTGCCAAAAAAGGATGGTACATCACGTATGTGTGTTGATTGTAGAGGCATTAATAATATTACTATTCGTTATCGTCACCCTATTCCTAGGCTAGATGATATGCTTGATGAATTGAGTGGCTCTACAGTATTCTCCAAAGTTGATTTGCGTAGTGGATACCATCAAATTCGTATGAAATTTGGAGATGAATGGAAAACAGCATTTAAAACTAAGTTTGGTTTATATGAATGGTTAGTCATGCCTTTTGGGTTAACTAATGCACCTAGTACTTCCATGAGACTAATGAACGAAGTTTTACGTGCTTTCATTGGACGGTTTGTGGTAGTCTATTTTGATGATATACTGATTTATAGCAAATCTTTGGAAGAACATTTGGAACATTTATGTGTTGTTTTTAATGCTCTACGTGATACACGTTTGTTTGGTAATCTTGGGAAGTGCACCTTTTGCACCGACCGAGTATCTTTTCTTGGCTATGTTGTTACTCCACAGAGAATTGAAGTTGATAAAGCCAAGATTGAAGCTATTGAGAGTTGGCCGCAGCCCAAAACGGTCACACAAGTGAGGAGTTTCCTTGGCCTCGCTGGTTTCTATAGGCGTTTTGTGAGAGATTTCAGCACCATTGTTGCACCTCTCAATGAGCTTACAAAGAAGGATGTGCCTTTTGTTTGGGGTACCGCACAGGAAGAGGCCTTCACGGTATTGAAAGCTAAGTTGACACATGCTCCTTTACTCCAACTTCCTGATTTTAATAAGACTTTTGAGCTTGAATGTGATGCTAGTGGAATTGGATTAGGAGGTGTGTTATTACAAGATGGCAAACCTGTTGCATACTTTTCTGAAAAATTGAGTGGGCCTAGTCTGAATTACTCTACTTATGATAAAGAATTATATGCTCTTGTTCGGACTTTAGAAACATGGCAACATTATTTATGGCCCAAAGAATTTGTTATACATTCTGATCATGAATCTTTGAAACATATTAGAAGTCAAGCTAAACTGAATCGTAGACATGCTAAATGGGTTGAATTCATTGAGACTTTCCTTATGTCATTAAACACAAGAAGGGTAAAGAAAATGTTATTGCGATGCATTGTCTCGTCGTTATACTATGCTTTCACAACTTGACTTTAAAATATTTGGTTTGGAGACCATCAAAGATCAATATGTGCATGATGCTGAATTTAGCGATGTATTGCAGAATTGTAAAGAAGGTAGAACATGGAACAAGTTCGTCATTAATGATGGATTTGTGTTTCGTTCTAACAAGCTATGCATTCCAGCTAGCTCCGTTCGTGTTTTGTTGTTGCAGGAGGCGCATGGAGGAGGACTAATGGGACACTTTGGCGTGAAGAAGACGGAGGATATACTTGCTACACATTTCTTTTGGCCAAAGATGAGACGGGATGTTGAGCGCTTTGTTGTCGTCACTGCACTACATGTCAAAAAGCTAAGTCACGACTCAATCCTCATGGTTTATATATGCCTTTGCTCGCACCTAGTGTTCCTTGGGAGGATATATCTATGGACTTTGTTTTAGGTTTACCCCTAACAAAGAAGGGAGGATAGCATATTTGTTGTCGTGGATAGATTCTCGAAAATGGCACACTTTATACCATGTCATAAAAGCGATGATGTTTGTTAATGTTGCTGATTTGTTCTTTCGTGAAATTATTCGCTTGCATGGTGTGCCAAATACTATTGTTTCAGATCGTGATACTAAATTTCTTAGCCACTTTTGGAGATGTTTATGGGCTAAGTTGGGGACTAAACTGCTTTTTAGTACTACTTGTCACCCCCAAATTGATGGACAAACTGAAGTAGTCAATAGAACATTGTCTACTATGCTTAGGGCTGTTTTGAAGAATAACAAGAAAATGTGGGAGGAATGCTTGCCTCATATTGAATTTGCTTATAATCGTTCATTGCATTCTACTACTAAGATGTGCCCTTTTGAAATTGTGTATGGTTTCCTACCTCGTGCACCTATTCATTTATTGCCTCTTCCATCTTCGGAGAAGGTTAATTTTGATGCTAAAGAACGCTCAATTGATTTTAAAATGCATGAGTTAACTAAGGAAAACATTGAGCGATGAATGCTAAATATAAACTTGCTGGAGATAAGGGTAGAAAACATGTTGTGTTTGCACCGAGATCTTGTTTGGTTACATTTGTGTAAAGATAGATTTCTAATTTGCGCAAATCAAAGCTAATGCCACGTGTCTGATGGTCCTTTTAAGGTGTTAGAGAAAATAAATGATAATGCATATAAACTTGAGCTACCCGCAGATTTTGGGGTTAGTCCCACTTTTAACATTGCAGATTTGAAGCCTTATTTGGGTGAGGAAGATGAGCTTCACGAGGACGACTTCATTTCAAGAAGGGAGGATGATGAGGACATCAATACCATTGTTACACCCACAGCCCGCACGGCTACATATACGGGACCAATTACTAGAGCTCACAAGACGCCAATTAAATTACCGTGTACTTTCGCTTTCTTGGTAATGATTCTAATGTTCATGAGAATATGATGTCGCTTAAATTGGATACATTTGTTTTGCTTACAAATGAAGGGCCTAGCTTGGAGAAGGATGAACATTGGAGCAAGAACACGCATGGAGTTGATGGCATGCGCAAGGGGATCAAGAACGGAGTTACAAGTGATGATTTCAGGACTTTGAAGCCACCATAAGGAGTGCATGAAGCCTTGGACAAAATATACAAGATGCCACTTCATAATATTCGTCCATAGGCTATTCTAGGTGCTGCGTCACCTTATTATTGGGCCAGGCCCATGTAATTTCGAAATACTTAAGTATAGGCTATTTTTAGAGTCCGTATGTGTGGGAAACAAGAGTTAGGGTTGGTTTCGGACCCCACCCTCAAGGGCCACGAAATTCCCTCCTTTTCCCCCATATATACAGCCCTTAGGGCGTCGTTTAGACTTCGGGTTTTGTTTAGATTAAAAGTTCGCCATAGCTGCAACTTCACGTGCCGTTTGTGTTCAACGACTGCATAAAGGCGCCACGTAACCCCACCTTGATCAATAAAGCTTTCATCTTATATTCGCAATATCCAGATTGCAATCTCAGCTTCTTGCTTGTTCTTCGCTTGCTCGCAGGAAATGACCTTCGTGGTCGTTGATCGTGCTCCGGCGTGGTCAATAACCTCTCGGAGTTGGTTTAGCGATTGCTAAGGCGCGACGTCCGAGCACATTCGTAGTCGGATCGTCAAAGTCGACTTGCACCAAAGCGAAATCCACCATCTCATCGAAAGACGGGACACCTTTGCCTCTATCACACGTACTGTTCGTGTGCATTTTAGTATCTCTACATATGCTGATTATGTTGATTGTGATGTGGTACCTATGCAAGCATGTTCCTTATTACTTGGTCGACCGTGGCAATTTGATAAAAATTCTGTACACCATGGTAGAAACAATCAAGATACTCTTGTTCATAAGGATAAAATATTACTTTGCTTCCTATGACTCTGAGTCCATTTTGAAAGATGATATTAATAGAGCTAATAAAGCAAAATAGGAGAAAAATAAGAGTGAAAATCAGATTGTGGCAAAAGAATTTGAGCAACATATGAAGCCTAATAGTAAACCATCTAGTGTTGTTTCTGAAATTAAATTGAAAAGTGCATGTTTACTTGCCACTAAATCTGATATTGATGAGCTAGATTTTAGCAAATCTGTTTGCTATGCTTTTGTGTGCAAAGAGGCATTATTTTCATTCGAGGACGTGCCTTCCTCTTTGCCTCCTCGCTGTCACTAACATTTTGCAGAGTTCACCGACGCCTTTCCACAAGACGTGCCACCGGGATTACTGCCTATTCGAGGGATTGAGCATCAGATTGACTTAATTCCCGGTGCTTCACTGCCAAACTGTGCGCCATACCGTACCAATCCAGAGGAGACGAAGGAGATTATGCGTCAAGTACAAGAGCTTCTCGACAAAGGTTATATACACGAATCCTGATGTAGGGTGGAACCCTAATTAGTCGATCTTTCACGTTTGGAGGGGATCCTACGGAGGGGACACGAAGAACGCGTGGAAGAACGAGAGGAAATCACGGGGAAAAACGAGAGAGACACTCAACCGACAAGAGATCAATCACACAAGGTCTAGATCATCGAAGCACGAGTGATACATGGTCCAAAATCAACAAAGGAAAGATACAAAGGTAGCCGTTCTTCTCCGAGAGGAGGTCTTGAATCCACGAGGGGATCTTCCCGTATAGGGGTCTTGAATCCGATGGATCTTCTCCTAGACGGAGGTCCTGATCTCTGTGGAGAAGTACCGGTGGATGAGCAAAGGCTCTCACACACAAATATGAGCTAATCCAATGCTGAGCCTCAAAGTGAGGAGAGGGGTCCTATATATAGTCTGGGGCGAGGTACATGGGCTCACCCAACACGCTGCCTTAGAAAGCGCCGGCCGGATGATCCGCAACGGTCCGGATGATCCGGTGGGGGCCCGGATGGTCCGGTGCTCACTGGGTGACGGCGCAGGCCGGACGTCCGGCTGGTGGTTCGATGTCCGGCGGGATCCGGATGATCCGGCCGGGTCCGGATGATCCGGCTTCAGCGTGGAGGTTCTGCTGCCTTGGTCGATGAAGCGGATCGTCCGGACCGGGTCCGGATCATCCGGCTCGTCGGATCGTCCCGCCTCCGTCCGGATCGTCCGCCTCTCTGGTCTGGTTGCTTTCTCCTCTCCGCCTTCACAGATGTCTTCCGCTTCCGATTCTCCTTGCTTCCTAGCCTCTTCATGGTCGACTCCTTAGTGCCTGAGTATGCATAGAGTTTCACTTTGAGGTAGTAACCATGTCTCATGTGGATCAAAGGAGAGTTGTGAGAGGAGTGGTGTCACCTCGGCTTCAAGAGCTCTTGCACGTGCTCGAGTCATCGGTCCTTGTGGTGTTGTAGGTGTTGATGTAGAGTCCATGGGGATGATGGAAGGATGCTCCGCATCATATCCCCTCCCTTCGAAAGGATCCGACCTCGGATCTAGATCTTCATCACCATGGAAAGGCGAGAGGTCTTTGACGTTGAAGGTGTCGCTCACATTGTACTTGTCGCTTGGTAGGTCGAGCTTGTAGGCGTTGTTGTTGTATCGTGCTAACACCTTGTAGGGTCCATCAGCTTGAGGTAGAAGTTTGGACTTGCGTTCGTTGGGGAAGCGTTCCTTGCGAAGGTGTAGCCACACGAGATCGCCTATGTTGAAGATCATGGGTTGTGATGAGGACATGACTACCTTGGATATGACCAAAAATATTGCATACATGCATATTTGTCAGGTGATTTCTAGTGCAAACTATTCAATAATCTATTTATGTTATACAGAACAAAAATACTTCACACACTTTTGTGTTTTGTCTAATTGCAGGTGTATGGGACATTTGTACAATCCACATATGAAGATAAGGAAGAAAGAGATGTTTATTTGCTGTTCAAAAAGTTCTCTCACGTCACCTTTGGCCCAAGAGAAGATAGAGTCCAAGTCTCTCACGTTTTGGACTCAGATTCGGACTGCACAGACATACCTGACTCAAAACGCCAACAACTTTTTCATACGGACTCCGAATTGGGTGATTCTTTTTTTGTTGGAAAGTAGATTTCATGCTCTTTCCAGCACAATTGGAATCACCTTAAAATCCGTCCGGAGCGTTGAGTTATGGACGAAACAATCTGACACTGCAGCAGAATCCGAGTCAAACTACAAGTCCAAACGTGTTACGTCACCTCCACTTGGGCCCATGAGCCTTGTACGACCTAGGGTTAGTTTTAGGCTGCATTGGGACGTCCTCCCACCTCCTTAGCCGCCACCCCTTGCTCCTATATAAGTAGATCCATCTAGTAGCTTTTCCCTGGGGATTTGTTTAGTTAAAAGTTAGCCATTGCAACTTCGTGTACTTCGTTTGTGTCCAACGACCAGACTAAGACCACTTACGGATCCCCACCTTTATCAATACTTCATACATACTCGCAATATTCAGATTGCTTTTATCATATTCTTGCTTGTTCTTCGATTGCTTGCAGGAATAGACCTTCGTGGTCGTTGACCGTGTTCTCCGGCGTGGTCAATAACCTCTCGAGTTGGTTTAGCGGTTGCTAAGGCGCAACGTCAGCACGCTTTGTAGTCGGATCGTCAAAGTCGTCTCCACCAAATCGATAGTTATCATCTCATCGAAGATCGGAGACCCGCCCCTATCAAGTGGTATCGCCAGTTGCTCGGTGAGATTTTCCAGTTATCCCTAGATTCGATTTATTTTCTTACCTATTGTCCAAGAAAAAGCCACAAAAAAGTTAGATCTATTCATCCTTTATCCAAGCCACTCTGAGCCTTTGCAATTTTTTATTCATTGCTTGCATAGTTGAATTATCGGTTGCATCATCGTGTCAGTTGCTGGTCTTACTGTCTAGTTCCTTTAGAGTTTTGAGTTCTGTTCACATTAGTCACGCCGCCGCTCAATCATTATCCCTTCCGCTTTCCACCATCCATCCATTAATTTCCACCACGTGCTACACACTGTTCATTGTCATAATCATAGTTGAGTTCATTCACATCTTCTTTGATCCAATCAAGATCTTATCTAGTTTGTCTTGGAAAGACGGAGAAAAAATAAGATAGAGAAAAAAGAGAGAAAAAGGAAAGAAAAAAAAGAGAAAGAGAGAGAAGAAAAAGAAAAAGAAAGCGTGAGAAAAAAAGAGAGAGGAAAAAAAATCGGATCTATCTAGAATCAATCTCGTACCTGAATTCGGATTGGAATCTGTTTTGCGTCTCGTTCAGTAAAACAGGTGTATCTTCCTCATACGAAGTCCGTTTTGACTCCGTGAGTACTCAAATTGAAGCTAGAGACGAGCCGCATCTAAATAGTTGCAGAAGCTTGTTCAATATTTGACACCTCAAAATCGGCTTCTAAATAGGTGTTTTTGCCCTCTGAAGTTCGTGAACACAGCTTGTTCTAATTTTTCAGGCCGGTTTTAGAATTCTTTGACTCCTTATATCAACTCAGAATTGAGTGATTCTTTTTGCATTGGAAAGCTTGAGTTAGTAGCATTCTTTGAAAGAATTTATCAAAAAATTGGCTCAAACTTTTCAAGAGGAAAGTTGGAGAGAGAGTTGTTGTATGTCCTGCTTGGCAGTTGTTTTTCATCATTATCTTCACCGCCGCCAGTGATCTTCTACTTATATCTTGCTGTCAAGAGCTACTTAGTATCCTTCATTGATGCTAGTTGTGCTACGCCGTGATCTCATTAGTGTTCTAGGCTCGCGTCTCTAGTCCGGTGATGAGGACATCAATACCATTGTTACACCCACAGCCCCTGCTGCTATACATACTGGACCAATTACTAGAGCTCGTGCACGCCAACTAAATTACCAGGTACTTTCGTTTCTTGGTAATGATTGTAATGTTCATGAGAATATGATGCTGCCTAAATTGGATACATTTGTTTTGCTTACAAATGAAGGGCCTAGCTTGGAGAAGGATGAACATTGGAGCAAGAACACACATGGAGTTGATGGCATGCAAGGGGATCAAGAACGGAGTTACAAGTGATGATTTCAGGACTTTGAAGCCACCATAAGGAGTGCATGAAGCCTTGGACGAAATATACAAGATGCCACTTCATAATATTCGTCCATAGGCTATTCTAGGTGCTCACACCCTTATTATTGGGCCAGCCCATGTAATTTCGAAATACATTAGTATAGGCTATTTTTAGAGTCCGTATGTGTGGGAAACAAGAGATAGGGTTAGTTTCGACCCCTCCACCAAGGGCCACGAAATTCACCCCTCTTCCTCCATATATACAGCCCTTAGGGCACCGCTTAGACTTGGGTTTTGTTTAGATTAAAAGTTCGCCATAGCTGCAACTTCACGCATTTCGCTTGTGTTCCACGACTGCATAAAGGCGCCAGTAACCCCACCTTGATCAATAAAGCTTTCATCTTATATTCGCAATATCCAGATTGCAATCTCAGTTTCTTGCTTGTTCTTCGCTTGCTCGCAGGAAATAGACCCTCGTGGTCGTTGATCGTGTTCGGCGTGGTCAATAACCTCTCGGAGTTGGTTTAGCGATTGCTATATATGCGACGCCCTCGCCGTCGTAGTCGGATCGTCAAAGTCGACTTCCACCAAAGCGAAATCCACCATCTCATCGAAAGACGGACACCTTTGCCTCTATCAAGTGGTATCGATTTCCGTGTTGCTCGGTGAGATTTTACAGCTTTTCGTAGTTTAGATCGAGTCTGTTCTTCATACCTATAGTCCACGAAAAAAGCCAAAAAAATTAGGGTTAGTTCATCCCGCTCGAACCAATCTGAGCCTTTGCATAATCTTTTCTGTATTTGCTTTGTTGAATTTGCGGTTGCATCGTCGTGTCAAGTTGCTGGTCTTAGCGTCTAGTCTTTTAGAGTTTCGAGTTCTGCTCACAAAGTTGTCACGCCGCCACGCCATATACCACCACCACATATTCACCGCCAATCCGAATCCATATACGCCACCACATATCCGCCGCCATCACGCCCATCCGAGTCCACCGCAACATATATCCGCCACCAATCCGAGTTCCACCAGATTCATCCCCGCCACCATCCGAAGTTCCACCAGATTCATCTCCGCCACCAAATTCCCGAAGTTCCACCAGATTCATCTCCGCCACCAGTCCTAGTCCGAGTCCAAGAATTGTTGCATTGTTCTCGATTTCCAGATCACGCGATACTCCGAGTCGTGACAAAGAGAGGACTCCCCAACTTCCAAGCCATCCGCAGAAGAAAAATAGTTCCAGCTTCAAAAAAAAAAAAACTAAGTCTGGAAAATTCGCTAGGCAGTTTTTAGACCATTTGTAGACTTTTTCCAAAAAATTTGTTGCGAGCAAAAAAAAAAAAAAAGAGGAAAAAAAAGTGCAAAAAAAAGAGAAAAAAAGAGAAAAAAATTCAGAGTGTGCTCCTCCCTTGTTTACGCAGCGCCGTGATTTTGTTAGTGTTCTAGGCTCGCGTCTCTAGCACGGTCTAGCCTAGGACCAAAGACAAGATCGCTGTTGAGCGCTTATTCAACTTTGCATCTCTCAATTGATTATTGTTGACATTTTTGCTACCATATCATAAGCCTTCCCAGCTCTACATACATCTACGCCGTATGCTTGATTCTCCCCGTAATCGCTATATCCAAGCTTTGAGAGTTTTGACTACAACGGTTGCCGATCACCACCGCTGCTGGGTAAGAACCGTAAGAATTTGAGATTTGCTTGACGGGTTTGTGATACACCACCACCACTTCTTAGTAGTCTCAGAGGATCATATTCTTGTGTGTTTCTATTTGCTGCTAACCATGGTAGGATCACAAGTCGATGAGACTGATTGGGAGAACTGACGAAACAAACAGCTACATGATAAGTTTCAAAGAATGATGATTGGACAAAAAGACGTGGTAAACAGATTTGACGAGGCCATGGAGAAGATAGATGGCATTGAGAAGACGCTTGAAACAAAGCTTGATAGCAAGTTTGATGAATTGCTCACGCGTTTTCCACAACCACAGCCGGCTGCACCTATCGCACCTCTCTGCAGAACGACAACAACTACGCCCCTTCCGAATCAAGATGGACGAGCTCAGCGTGTTCCTATTGAGCCAGACAAAATTCTGTGCCATTGCCATCGCTGTTGGTGCTTCTTTGGCTCCTCTCTCGCTGCTGGTGGTACCGAGGAGGATGATGAGTATGTGGACGATTATGAGGATGAGGTTGATCAACATCGAACTACGTGCAACCACCAGCACCACAACCACCAGGTCGCCCACATGCAAATAATGGCAATATTAGGGCTCCCCTCAGTACGAGATCATGACCATCTCCCTAAACTGAAATTGAATATTCCACCATTTGAGGGTAGATATGTTCCTGATATATATCTTACTTGGGAGTTAGAAACTGAACAACGATTTACATGTTTACAATATCCCGAGGAGAGACGTGTTCTGCTGCTTGTTTGTGCTTTCACTAGCTTTTCATGTGTTTGGTGGTCTCGAACATTGTAGATTATATCCTGTTCCAGCTACTTGGGCTGCTTTGAAAACTGCTATGCGTATCGTTGGGTTCCACCATATTATCAACGTGAATTACTTCAAAATTGCAGCGCTTAAGACAAGGAAAAATTTCTGTAGAAGAATATTATCGGAATTACAAACCGGCTTGATTAGATGTGGTATTGTTGAGGAGAATGAAGCTATGCTTGCACGTTTTCTGGGTGGATTAAATAGAGAGATTCGCACCATTCTAGACTATAAGGATTATAATAATATCACTCGCTTATTCCATCTTGCTTGTAAAGCTGAACGTGAAGTGCAGGATCGACGTGCATTGGCGCCGCACTAACTTTTCTCGCAGTCGACCTTCATCATGGACACCACGTGCATCATCTACTTCCACCGCACCATCACCTCCTTCAGTGCCACCTCCAACCGTGATACAAGAAAGCAGTGCACAACCACCACTATCTCGCCAAGAGCACACCGCCGGGCTCTGCACAGAGCTCTTCTTCTTCCATGGCGCCAACAGGCACACAAGTGATATTATTTGTCGTCGTTGTAAGGGAAGAGGACATTTTATGAGAGAATGCAAATCTCAGCGTGTGATGATTGCTACCGAGGATGGTGGGTATGAGTCCGCTAGTGACTATGATGAGGAGACTTTGGCTCTTATTACACATGAGGAACACGGTGGAGATGATTCTGATCATGAGACACAATACATGGCTGTCAAGATGCCGACAGTATGAATGTTTAGTTGCTCAACGTGTTTTGAGTGTGCAGGTTACACAAGCTGAGCAAAATCAGAGGCATAATTTGTTCCATACAAAGGAGTTGTGAAGGAACGTTCTATTCAAGGCCATCATAGATGGAGGGAGCTGCAACAACTTGGCTAGCATGGAGATGGTGGAGAAGCTATCTCTCACCACAAGACCACATCCACATCCTTACTACATCCAATGGTTCAACAACAGCGGCAAGGTTAAGGTAACACGTCATCGTTCGTGTGCATTTTAGTATCTCTACATATGCTGATTATGTTGATTGTGATGTGGTACCTATGCAAGCATGTTCCTTGTTACTTGGTAGACCATGGCAATTTGATAAAATTTCAGACACCATGGTAGAAACAATCAAGATACTCTTGTTCATAAGGATAAAAATATTACTTTGCTTCCTATGACTCTGAGTCCATTTTGAAAGATGATATTAATAGAGCTAATAAAGCAAAACAGGAGAAAAATAAGAGTGAAAATCAGATTGTGGCAAAAGAATTTGAGCAACACATGAAGCCTAATAATAAACCATCTACTGTTGTTTCTGAAATTAAATTGAAAAGTGCATGTTTACTTGCCACCAAATCTGATATTGATGAGCTAGATTTTAGCAAATCTATTTGCTATGCTTTTGTGTGCAAAGAGGCATTATTTTCATTCGAGGACGTGCCTTCCTCTTTGCCCCCTCGCTGTCACTAACATTTTGCAGAGTTCGGACGCCTTTCCACAAGACGTGCCACCGGATTACCACCTATTCGAGGGATTGAGCATCAAATTGACTTAATTCCCGGTGCATCATTACCCAACCGCACCATACCGCACCAATCCAGAGGAGACGAAGGAGATTATGCGTCAAGTACAGGAGCTGCTCGACAAAGGTTATATACGCGAATCCCTTAGTCCTTGTGCTGTTCCTATTATTCTAGTGCCGAAAAAGGATGGTACGTCACGTATGTGTGTTGATTGTAGAGGCATCAATAATATTACTATTCGTTATCGCCACCCTATTCCTAGGCTAGATGATATGCTTGATGAATTGAGTGGCTCTACAATATTCTCCAAAGTTGATTTATGTAGTGGATACCATCAAATTCGTATGAAATTGGGAGATGAATGGAAAACAGCATTTAAAACTAAGTTTGGATTATATGAGTGGTTAGTCATGCCTTTTGGGTTAACTAATGCACCTAGTACTTTCATGAGATTAATGAACGAAGTTTTACGTGCTTTCATTGGACGATTTGTGGTAGTCTATTTTGATGATATACTGATTTATAGCAAAACTTTGGAAGAACATTTGGAACATTTACGTGTTGTTTTTAATGCTCTACGTGATGCACGCTTGTTTGGTAACCTTGGGAAGTGCACCTTTTGCACCGATCGAGTATCTTTTCTTGGCTATGTTGTTACTCCACAGGAATTGAAGTTGATAAAGCCAAGATTGAAGCTATTGAGAGTTGGCCGCAGCCCAAAACGGTCACACAAGTGAGGAGTTTCCTTGGCCTCGCTGGTTTCTATAGGCGTTTTGTGAGAGATTTCAGCACCATTGCTGCACCTCTCAACGAGCTTACAAAGAAGGATGTGCCTTTTGTTTGGGGTACCGCACAGAAGAAGCCTTCACGGTATTGAAAGCTAAGTTGACACATGCCCTTTACTCCAACTTCCTGATTTTAATAAGACTTTTGAGCTTGAATGTGATGCTAGTGGAATTGGATTAGAGGTGTGTTATTACAAGATGGCAAACCTGTTGCATACTTTTCTCAAAAATTGAGTGGGCCTAGTCTGAATTACTCTACTTATGATAAAGAATTATATGCTCTTGTTCGGACTTTAGAAACATGGCAACATTATTTATGGCCCAAAGAATTTGTTATACATTCTGATCATGAATCTTTGAAACATATTAAAAGTCAAGCTAAACTGAATCGTAGACATGCTAAATGGGTTGAATTCATTGAGACTTTCCCTTATGTCATTAAACACAAGAAGGGTAAAGAAAATGTTATTGCCGATGCATTGTCTCGTCGCTATACTATGCTTTCACAACTTGACTTCAAAATATTTGGTTTGGAGACCATCAAAGATCAATATGTGCATGATGCTGATTTTAAAGATGTATTGCAGAATTGTAAAGAAGGAAGAACATGGAACAAGTTTGTCGTTAATGATGGATTTGTGTTCGTGCTAACAAGCTATGCATTCCAGCTAGCTCCGCTTCGTCTTTTGTTGTTGCAGGAGGCGATGGAGGAGGACTAATGGGACACTTTGGCGTGAAGAAGACGGAGGACGACTTGCTACACATTTCTTTTGGCCAAAGATGAGACGGGATGTTGAGCGTTTTATTGCTCGCTGCACTACATGTCAAAAAGCTAAGTCACGACTCAATCCTCATGGTTTATATATGCCTTTGCCTGTACCTAGTGTTCCTTGGGAGGATATATCTATGGACTTTGTTTTAGGTTTACCTAGAACAAAGAAGGGGAGGGATAGCATATTTGTTGTCGTGGATAGATTCTCGAAAATGGCACACTTTATACCATGTCATAAAAGCGATGATGGTATCAATGTTGCTGATTTGTTCTTTCGTGAAATTATTCGCTTGCATGGTGTGCCAAATACTATTGTTTCGGATCGTGATACTAAATTTCTTAGCCACTTTTGGAGATGTTTATGGGCTAAGTTGGGGACTAAACTGCTTTTAGTACTACTTGTCACCCCCAAACCGATGGATAAACTGAAGTAGTCAATAGAACATTGTCTACTATGCTTAGGGCTGTTTTGAAGAATAATAAGAAAATGTGGGAAGAATGCTTGCCTCATATTGAATTTGCTTATAATCGCTCATTGCATTCTACTACTAAGATGTGCCCTTTTGAAATTGTGTATGGTTTCCTACCTCGTGCACCTATTGATTTATTGCCTCTTCCATCTTGGAGAAGGTTAATTTTGATGCTAAAGAACGTGCTGAATTGATTTTAAAATGCATGAGTTAACTAAGGAAAACATTGAGCGTATGAATGCTAAATATAAACTTGCTGGAGATAAGGGTAGAAAACATGTTGTGTTTGCACCGGAGATCTTGTTTGGTTACATTTATGTGAAGGATAGATTTCTGATTTGCGCAAATCAAAGCTAATGCCACGTGCTGCTGGTCCCTTTAAAGTGTTGGAGAAAGTAAATGATAATGCATATAAACTTGAGCTGCCTGCAGATTTTGGGTTAGTCCCACTTTTAACATTGCAGATTTGAAGCCATATTTGGGTGAGGAAGATGAGCTCCGTCGAGGACGACTTCATTTCAAGAAGGGAGGATGATGAGGACATCAATACCATTGTTACACCCACAGCCCCTGCTGCTATACATATCGGACCAATTACTAGAGCTCGTGCACGCCAACTAAATTACCGGTACTTTCGCTTTCTTGGTAATGATTCTAATGTTCATGAGAATATGATGTCGCTTAAATTGGATACATTTGTTTTGCTTACAAATGAAGGGCCTAGCTTGGAGAAGGATGAACATTGGAGCAAGAACACACATGGAGTTGATGGCATGCGCAAGGGGATCAAGAACGGAGTTACAAGTGATGATTTAAGGACTTTGAAGCCACCATAAGGAGTGCATGAAGCCTTGGACGAAATATACAAGATGCCACTTCATAATATTCGTCCATAGGCTATTCTAGGTGCTGCGTCACCTTATTATTGGGCCAGGCCCATGTAATTTCGAAATACATTAGTATAGGCTATTTTAGAGTCCGTATGTGTGGGGAAACAAGAGATAGGGTTAGTTTGGACCCCTCCACCAAGGGCCAAGAAATTCACCCCTCTTCCTCCATATATACAGCCCTTAGGGCACCGCTTAGACTTGGGTTTTGTTTAGATTAAAAGTTCGCCATAGCTGCAACTTCACGCATTTCGCTTGTGTTTCACGACCGCATAAAGGCGCCACAGTAACCCCACCTTGATCAATAAAGCTTTCATCTTATATTCGCAATATCCAGATTGCAATCTCAGTTTCTTGCTTGTTCTTCGTTTGCTCGCAGGAAATAGACCCTCGTGGTCGTTGATCGTGTTCTCGGCGTGGTCAATAACCTCTCGGAGTTGGTTTAGCGATTGCTAAGGCGCGACGTCCTCGCACGCTCGTAGTCGGATCGTCAAAGTCGACCTCCACCAAAGCGAAATCCACCATCTCATCGAAAGACGGGACACCTTTGCCTCTATCATCCGGTCTAGCCTAGGACCAGCACAGTACCGTCGTTGAGCGTTTATTCAACATTGCATCTTTGAATTGATTATTGCTAAATTTTTTGCTACCATATATAGCCAACTCAGTTCCACATATTTCTACACCGTGTATACGTACGTTCCCCTGGCAATCGCTTTACACAATCTTCAGAGTTACTTGACACCGCTGGTTGCCTGTCACCACCTGTCGCATGGTAAGAACTTGTAAGATATTGATATTTGCTTTACTGTGAGCACTTTACAACCACATCCTAGTAGTTCATAGGAACATTATTCTCGAATTTTGTTTCTTGTTTCTACTAATCATGACAGGTTTCGGAGATAGAAGTTCTTGGACGACGAACACATCTTCACCATCATGAGAGTTGGGAGAACACACACAAGCACATGGCCAGGTTAGCTCTTTACCGTCATTTGAGGGTAGATTTAATCCTGCTATTTATCTAGCTTGGGAGCTTGAAGTAGAACAAGTTTTTAGTCAGCATGTTTTTTCCAAACTTGAGCGAGTACGAGCTGCCACTAGAGCATTTATTGGTTTTGCTTCTGTTTGGTGGAGTGTGCATTGTAAGAAAAACATTGATAACCAACCCACAACTTGGAAAGATTTGAAAGATGTAATGAGAAAACAGTTTTTCCCTCCTTACTATCGTTGTGAATTGCTTTGCAAATTTGAACAATTTAAACAAGGCAATAACAATGTTCATACTTACTACCAAGAGTTCAAATCTTATATGCATCATTGTGACATAGAAGAATCTGAGGATGATACAATGAATAGATTTTTTGGTGGTTTGAACCATGATATTCAGGCAAGATTTCAGTATATTCCTCGTTGCATTGCCGGTATGTATGTTCGTGCTTGTACCTTTGAGAGACAGTTACAGCAGGATGCATTGGGTGACTACAACTACTATTCTAGTTCATGCTCACCACCGTCGGTTGGTTCCTCCAACGTTGCACCTACTAGAGAAGCCCCACCTCGGATTGTGAGCGCGACATCATCTCAAGAGTATGGTGCATTGTCTTCGTGTGTACCTACATCAGCTACGTCTTTGCGACAAGGTAACAGTAAAGGTATTGATGATATAACTTCACATGAGAATGATGCATCCCTAGTTAACTTGAATGCATCATGTGTTGAGTTACCTGGTGATTTGAGCACAACACCTCTTTTAGAGAATCTTGATACTGTCATGAATGCGTCATGTGATCAAACAACTGAAATACCAACAATTTTGAGTGCACCCATTGAATTAACTGTTGATGCAAAAGAATCAATGTTTAATCATTTTGATATGACCTATAATCTTGGTGATGATTCGGTGTTGAATGACTTATTGCATGTTTGCTTATTTAAGCATGTTGTAGCATGTAAATTTGATGCAAGAAAGGTTTATTCACCAATGTTGGGATGATGAACATTGTCAATCTTTTGAAATGAATAAGAGCTTCACTTATATGTGCAAACTGAGTTGCAATATTTTCATGCCTTCTACTTCTTGTGCTAATTTTTTGGCTTTAGATTTTATGAACTATGCAAGTTACTCATCTATTCATGTGTCATATATGCAAAAATCGAGGGAAGTAAAAATGGATGACATATACATATACAACATGTACACCTTGTCTCTTTTGTTAGCCACATTTCAGATTAAGCAACGCCGAGGACGGCTTTATTTTCAAGAAGGGGAGGATGATGAGGACATAACTACCTTGGATATGACCAAAATATTGCATACATGCATATTTGTCGTGTGATTTCTAGTGCAAAATATTCAATAATCTATTTATGTTATCCGAACAAAAATACTTTACACACTTTTGTGTTTTGTCTAATTGCAGTGTATGGGACATTTGTACAATCCACATATGAACATAAGGAAGAAAGAGATGTTTATTTGCTGTTCAAAAGTTCTCTCACGTCACTTTTGGCCTAAGAGAAGATAGAGTCCAAGTCTCTCACGTTTTGGACTCAGATTCGACTCTGCAGACATACCTGACTCAAAACGCCAACAACTTTTTCATACGGACTCCGAATTGGGTGATTCTTTTTTTTGGAAAGTAGATTTCATGCTCTTTCCAGCACAATTGGAATCACCTTAAAATCCATCCGGAGCGTTGAGTTATGGACGAAACAATCTGACGCTGCAGCAGAATCTGAGTCAAACTACAAGTCCAAAGGTGTTACGTCACCTCCACTTGGGCCCATGAGCCTTGTACGACCTAGGGTTAGTTTTAGGCTGCCTTGGGACGTCCTCCCACCTCCTTGGCCGCCACCCCTTGCTCCTATATAAGTTGATCCATCTAGTAGCTTTTCCCTGGGGATTTGTTTAGTTAAAAGTTAGCCATTGCAACTTCGTGTACTTCGTTTGTGTCCAACGACCAGACTAAGACCGCTTACGGATCCCCACCTTTATCAATACTTCATACATACTCGCAATATTCAGATTGCTTTTATCATATGCTTGCTTGTTCTTCGATTGCTTGCAGGAATAGACCTTCGTGGTCAGGTTGATTGTGCTCCGGCGTGGTCAATAACCTCTCGGAGTTGGTTTAGCGATTGCTAAGGCGCAACGTCGTGCACGTTTGTAGTCGGATCGTCAAAGTCGTCTCCACCAAATCGATAGTTATCATCTCATCGAAAGATCGGGACACCCCGCCCCTATCAGGTTGCTTGTTGATGTTGAGCTTGGTCGCTAGTCATTGTACTTGGCGCTCGATGATGTTTCTTGTATCTTCATGCATCTTCTTGATGTAGCTTGCACGGGCACTTGCGTCGAGGTTGGTGCGCTCTTGTAGAGGTAGAGGTAGGATGTCCAATGGGGACAATGGGTTGAAGCCGTAGACGACCTCAAAGGGGGACTTGCCGGTCGTCGAATGTCTTGCGCGGTTGTAGGCGTACTCGGCGATGGGTAGACACGCCTCCCACTCCTTGATGTTCTTCTTGATCAACACGCGAAGTAGAGTGGAGAGCGTCCGGTTTGTCACCTCCGTTTGGCCGTCGGTTTGAGGATGGTATGCGGAGGAGAACAAGAGCTTGATTCCGAGCTTGGCGCAAAGAGTTTTCCAAAAGTAACTCAAGAACTTGACGTCGCGGTCGGAGACGATTGACTTTGGTACTCCATGGAGGCGCAAGATTTCCCTACAAAATAGATTTGCAATATGTGAAGCATCGTCTACTTTGTTGCAAGGAATGAAATGTGCCATTTTGGAAAATCTGTCCACAACAACAAATACGGAGTCCTTTCCATTTTGAGTTCTAGGCAAACCAAGTACAAAGTCCATGCTAATGTCTTCCCAAGGTTGATAAGGAATAGGTAGAGGCATGTAAAGACCATGAGATTGAGCTTTTGACTTAGCTTTGCAGCATGTTGAGCATCGGGTGGTGAAGCGTGAGACGTCGCGAAACATCTTGGGCCAAAAGTAGTTCTTGGAGAGCGTGGCGAAGGTCTTGTCGCGTCCAGAATGTCCCATGAGTCCACCTCCATGAGCCTCTTGCAAAAGTAGCAAACGAAGAGAAGACTCGGGTATGCAAAGTTTGTTAGCTCTCATAAGATAACTGTCCTTAAGGTAACATTGTTCCCAAGATGTATGCGTCAAACATTTAGCATAATGAGGTGCAAAAGATGGATCGCTAGCATACAAATCTTTGATGTGCTCAAAGCCAATAACATTCAACTCAAGTTGGGTGACAAGCGTGCATATACGTGAAAGTGCATCGGCAACTACATTTTCCTTGCCCTTAATGTACTTGATCACATATGGAAAAGATTCAATAAATTCACTCCATTTGGCATGACGCTTGTTCAATTTAGTTTGACCTTTCAAGTACTTAAGCGTTTCATGATCGGTATGGATGACAAACTCATGAGGTCTAAGATAATGTTCCCAAACATGTAGCACACGCACTAAAGCATACAATTCCTTGTCATACACGGATAGTTGAGTTGAGCACCGAGAGTTTTTCACTAAAATAAGCAATGACTCGCTTTTTCTTGCATTAAAACTCCGCCAATTCCGGTACCACTTGCATCACAATGGACCTCAAAAGTTTTGTCAAAATTGGGCAAAGCAAGAATTGGAGCATGAGTAAGCAAAGACTTGAGCTCATCAAAAGCGTTTGATTGCAAAGGTCCCCAAACAAAAGGAGTATTCTTCTTACTCAAAGCATGCAAAGGGGCTGCAATAGTGCTAAAGTTTTTCACAAAGCGGCGATAAAAACCTGCAAGACCAAGGAAACTTCGCACTTGTTGCAAATTGGTGGGTTGGGGCCAAGTTTTAATTGCTTTGATCTTAGTTTCATCAACATGGACACCCTTGGAAGAGACAACGAAACCCAAAAAAACCACTTTGTCAACTCCAAAAGTGCATTTTTTCAAATTGGCATAAAGACTTTCCTTTCAAAGTGTTTGCAAAACAAGCTTAACATGATCAAGATGCTCTTTCATGGTTTTGCTAAACACAAGAATATCATCGAAGTAAACCACAACAAAGATTCCAATGTATGGACGAAGTACATGATGCATGAGACGCACAAAAGTTCCGGGAGCTTCCGATAAACCCATAGGCATAACCAACCATTCATATAAGCCAAATTTTGTTTTGAAAGCAGTTTTCCATTCATCACCCTCATGAATGCGGATTTAATAATAGCCACTTTTAAGATCAATTTTTGAGAAAAAGTTGGCTCCACTAAGTTCATCAAGCATATCATCTAGGCGAGGAATGGGATGCCTATAGCGCACGGTGATAGCATTTATGGGTCTACAATCGGAGCACAAGCGGAAAGTTCCATCGGGCTTAGGCACAAGAATAACGGGAACGGCACAAGGGCTTAAGCTTCACGTACATGACCGTTGTCGATTAGTTGTTGTACTTGCCGTTGAATCTCCTTGGTTTCCTCGGGATTGACACGGTAGGGAGCTTTGTTTGGAAGTGGCGCCCGGGATGAGGTCGATTCGATGCTCAATGCCTCAAGAGGAGGTAGACCCGGAGGTAGCTCATCGGGGAAAACATCTTGAAATTCCTGCAAAAGAGATTGAAACACCAAAGGTAGCTCATGAGTGATGTTAGTTTGTGGTTCTCCGTCCTTGCACACTAAGACAAAGTGCATCACACTCGATGGGTTCTCACACACTTCTCTCATCTCATGTTTGGTGGCGAATAATATGAGGTTTTTCTGTCTAGGCGAAGAGGCGCTCAAATTTGGCTTGTGGCTCTCACTCACTTTTTGGTGGCTCACTTTCTCACTCTTCTCTCTTTGGTTGGTGGCTTGTTTGTCGGCTATCACTTGACTAGGAGACATGGGTCGTAGGACATATTCCTTTCCTTTCATCTTGAAGCTATAGTGGTTTGTACGCCCATTGTGGTAGACACCACGGTCGAATTGCCATGGCCGACCAAGGAGGAGGTGGCAAACGGTCATTGGGACCACATCGCACTCCAAAGTGTCTTCATATGCACCGATTTTGAAGGATACTTGGACCGTATACTCAACTCGTATAGTGCCGGAGTCACTTAGCCATTGAACCTTGTATGGTTGCGGATGCTTCTTCTTGACCAATTGGAGCTTGGAGCATAGTTCTTCGCTTGCCAAGTTGTGGCAACTACCTCCATCGATGATGACCTTGACGGATCTCCCATTGATGCCGGCCTTTGTGTGGAAGATGTGGCATCGTTGGTCTTCTTCTTGGTGATGTTGAAGTGTCAAGACTTTGGAGACAACAAGAGCGGGGCTTGTATCTTCATCACAAAAGACTTGATCATCTTCATCCTCGTTGATGCGCCGGCATGGCCACTTGCTCAATAGCGTCCATTTCATCTTCACTCATTGAGTCGAGGTGCCATCGTCGTTGAGTATCATGGTCCGCTTGTTGGTGCATTCATATGACTTGTGGCCTCGGCCGCCGCAAGTAAAACATTTGAAGGAGCTTGTCTTGACGGTCTCATCGGTTGAGTAGATGATGAAGCACGCGGCTTGGAGTTGCTTGTAGTAGGAGGAGGACGACTTGAACTTGTAGAAGTTTTCTTGTAACTTGACTTGTCGTCGTTGCTTGGAAAAGGCTTGGTTGATGTCGGTTGGAGTAGTTGTTGAAGCTTGGTTGTTGGAGAGGCCAGATGTCTTGGATGAGTACTTGGCGTGCCTTGAAGTCATCTTGCACTTGTCGTTCCGCCTTTGTAGCTTGGTGTACGAGCTCAATGAGGTTGGAGTAGGGTTGGAAGTCGGCAATATTCTTGATGGGATGGTTGAGTCCGTTCAAGAATCGTGCCATTGTTTGCTCATCATCCTCCGTGACATTTGCTCGAATCATGGCAATCTCCATTTCCTTGTAGTATTCTTCAACACTCTTTGTTCCTTGCTTGAGGAGTTGTAGCTTTTTGAAGAGATCACGGTTGTAGTAGGTGTGCACAAAGCGTGCTCTCATGACATCCTTCATTCGAGCCCAAGTGGTGATTGGAGGTTCACCTCTTGCTTGTCGGCGCTCAAGGACTTGTTCCCACCATATGAGCACATAGTCTTGGAACTCAAGTGATGCCATAGCGATCTTCTTCTCTTCCTCATAGTTGTGCAAACGAAAGATTTTGTCGACCTTCAATGCCCATGAGAGGTACTCTTCGGGATCATTGGTTCCATTGAACTTGGGCATTGTGAACTTGAGCTTGCCATAGCGATGTTCTTCATTGTTTTGAGGTCGATGTTGATGATGACGTTCTTGACGTGGAGGGTAATATCCTCATGTTGCTCTTGGCGAGGAGGAAGTCCATGATCAACTTGCTCTTGTTGACCTTGAGGTTGAGGATGAGCTTGAGGAGCTTGACGCGTGTGCGCCGCGATGGTAGTTCCTCTCTTGTATTTCTTCTCGAAGTGCTTCCTCTTGATTGCGCCTTTCGCGATTGCGGTTGGCAAGAGCTCGAGTTGATGCTTGAAGGGCGCGCCCGCCTCAAGAGCTTGTGCTTCTCGTTGTTGTTGTTGAAGACGCTGAGCCTCGGCGCCTTGTTGCTCGTGGTGTAGGCGCCGCTTTTGTTCTTGTTGGTGACGAAGACGTTGTCGTTTTGAGCTTGAGCAAACGCCATTTGGCTCGATTGAGGACGAGGAACTTCTTCATCAACTTGCTCTTGGAGATTCTTGTCGTGTAGCGGGTTGCGAGATGCATGACGATCTTGACGCTGCTCGTCAAAGAATATTCGATGACGGTGTACTTGTGTCGGAGAAGGAGTCGCTTGAGTGGCGACTTGAGTGGCTCCGCCTTGAGTGTGAAGAGGTAGAAGGACGCCGGTTCACCAACAAGGCGCGGATCTCGCCCATTCTTGCATTGTTCTCTTTCTTGTGTGCGCCGAGTTTGTTGTCGGTAATCTCGTACGCTTCTCGAGAGTCGCAAGTCGGTGGAGAGGTTGGCGATGCGTTCGCTCAATGCTTGTTGCTCTTGATAGAGAGCTCGTTGCGCGCCAAAGAGGTGGCTCTTGGTGACGTATGATGACATGTCGTCGTCTTGCTCGATGAAGAGTGGATTTGTAGAAGAACTTGGCCTATCCATCATTTCAAGCAAATTGTGAGTGGTAGAAGGAGAAGAATGAATACCAATGTACCTTTGACCGAAGTTGATGATGAATCAAGTTCACTCAAATGCGGACAATGAAATAGCACTATTGGTACCGATCCTTGTCGATTCTCACACCTACACAAGTAAAAGCTTTTGGTGGAGCTTGGTTAGTGATGAGGACATCAATACCATTGTTACACCCACAGCCCCTGCTGCTATACATACTGGACCAATTACAAGAGCTCGCGCACGCCAACTAAATTACCAGGTACTTTCGTTTCTTGGTAATGATTCTAATGTTCATGAGAATATGATGCTGCCTAAATTGGATACATTTGTTTTGCTTACAAATGAAGGGCCTAGCTTGGAGAAGGATGAACATTGGAGCAAGAACAAGCATGGAGATGATGGCATGCGCAAGGGGGACAAGAACGGAGTTACAAGTGATGATTTCAGGACTTTGAAGCCACCATAATGAGTGCATGAAGCCTTGGACGAAATATACAAGATGCCACTTCATAAATTTCGTCCAGAGGCTATTCTAGGTGTCACGTCACCTTATTATTGGGCCAGACCCATGTAATTTCGAAATACATAAGTATAGGCTATTTTAGAGTCCGTATGTGTGGGGAAACAAGAGATAGGGTTAGTTTCGACCCTCTACCAAGGGCCACGAAATTTACCCCTCTTCCTCCATATATACAGCCCTTAGGGCACCGCTTAGACTTTGGGTTTTGTTTAGATCAAAAGTTCGCCATAGCTGCAACTTCGCATTTCGCTTGTGTTCAACGACTGCACAAAGGCGCCACGTAACCCCACCTTGATCAATAAAGCTTTCATCTTATATTCGCAATATCCAGATTGCAATCTTAGTTTCTTGCTTGTTCTTCATTTGCTCGCAGGAAATAGACCCTCGTGGTCGTTGATCGTGTTCGGCGTGGTCAATAACCTCTCGGAGTTGGTTTAGCGATTGCTAAGGCGCGACGTCCTCGCACGCTCAGTAGTCGGATCATCAAAGTCGACTTCCACCAAAGCGAAATCCACCATCTCATCGAAAGACGGACACCTTTGCCTCTATCAAGTGGTATCGATTTCCGTGTTGCTCGGTGAGATTTTACGCTTTTTCGTAGTTTAGATCGAGTCTGTTCTTCATACCTATAGTCCACGAAAAAGCCACAAAAAAATTAGGGTTAGTTCATCCCATCCAACCAATCTGAGCCTTTGCATAATCTTTTCTCAGATTTGCTTTGTTGAATTTGCGGTTGCATCGTCGTGTCAAGTTGCTGGTCTTAGCGCCTAGTCTTTTAGAGTTTCGAGTTCTGCTCACAAGTTGTCACGCCGCCGCGCCATATAACACCACCACATATTCACCGCCAATCCGAATCCATATACGCCACCACATATCCGCCGCCATCACGCCCATCCGAGTCCACCTGCAACATATATCCGCCACCAATCCGAAGTTCCACCAGATTCATCTGCACCAGAGTTCCACCAGATTCATCTTCGCCACCAATCCGAAGTTCCACCAGATTCATCTCCGCCACCACCCTAGTCCGAGTCCAAAGAATTGTTGCATTGTTTTCGATTTCCATATCACGCGATATCTCGAGTCGTGACAAAGAGAGGACTCCCCAACTTCCGAGCCATCCGCAGAAGAAAAATAGTTCCAGCTTCAAAAAAAAAATTCGCACAGGCTTTTTAGACCATTTGTAGACTTTTTCGGAAAAATTTTGTTATGAGCAAAAAAAAAAAAAAAAAAGTGCAAAAAAAAAAAAAAAAAAAAAAAATTAAGAGTGTGCTCCTCCCTTGTTTACGTGCCAACCGTGATTTTGTTAGTGTTCTAGGCTCGCGTCTCTAGCACGGTCTAGCCTAGGACCAGCACAAGACCATCGTTGAGCGCTTATTCAACTTTGCATCTCTCGAATTGATTATTGTCGACCCTTTTGCTACCATATTATAAGCCTTCCCAGCTCCACATACATCTACGCCGTATGCTTGACTCTCCCTCGTAATCGCTCTATCCAAGCTTTGAGAGTTTTGACTACAACGGTTGCCGATCACCGCTTTCTTCTTTGGGTAAGAACTGGTAAGAATTTGAGATTTGCTTGACGGATTTGTGACTGCCACCACACCACCACCACCACTTCCTAGTAGTCTGTAGGATCATATTCTTGTGTGTTTCTCTTGCTGCTAACAATGGCAGGATCACAAGCCGATGAGACTGATTGGGAGAACTCGACGAACAAACAGCTACATGATAAGTTTCAGCAAATGATGATTGGACAGTGCAAGATGTGCTAAACAGATTTGACGAGGCCATGGAGAAGATAGATGGCATTGAGAAGACGTTTGAAACAAAGCTTGATAGCAAGTTTGATGAATTGCTCGCTGCTTTCCACAACCACCGCCGGCTGCACCTATCGCACCTCAAGAACGACAACAACTACGCCCCTTCCGAATCAAGTATGGACGAGCTCAGCGTGTTCCTATTGAGCCAGACAAAATTCTGTGCCGCTGCTATCTGCTGTTGGTGCTTCTTTGGCTCCTCGCCATCGCTGCTGGTGGTACCGAGGAGGATGATGAGTATGTGGGCGATTATGAGGATGAGGTTGATCAACATCGAACTACGTGCAACCACCAGCACCACAACCACCAGGTCGCCCACATGCAAATAATGGCAATGTTAGGGCTCCCCTCAGTACGAGATCATGACCATCTCCCTAAACTGAAATTGAATATTCCACCATTTGAGGGTAGATATGTTCCTGATATATATCTTACTTGGGAGTTAGAAACTGAACAACGATTTACATGTTTACAATATCCCGAGGAGAGACGTGTTCTCGCTGCTGTTTGTGCTTTCACTAGCTTTGCATGTGTTTGGTGGTCTCAACATTGTAGATTATATCCTGTTCCAACTACTTGGGCTGCTTTGAAAACTGCTATGCGCATCGTTGGGTTCCACCATATTATCAACGTGAATTACTTCAAAATTGCAGCGCTTAAGACAAGGAAAAAATTCTGTAGAAGAATATTATCGTGAATTACAAACCGGCTTGATTAGATGTGGTATTGTTGAGGAGAATGAAGCTATGCTTGCACGCTTTCGGGTGGATTAAATAGAGAGATTCGACCATTCTAGACTATAAGGATTATAATAATATCACTCGCTTATTCCATCTTGCTTGTAAAGCTGAACGTGAAGTGCAGGATCGATGCATTGGCGCCGCACTAACTTTTCTCGCAGGTCGACCTTCATCATGGACACCACGTGCATCATCTACTTCCACCGCACCATCACCTCCTTCAGTGCCACCTCCAACCGTGATACAAGAAAGCAGCACAACCACCACTATCCGCCAAGAGCACACCGCCGGCCTGCACAGAGCTCTTCTTCTTCCATGGCGCCAACAGGCACACAAGTGATATTATTTGTCGCCGTTGTAAGGGAAGAGGACATTTTATGCGAGAGAATGCAAATCTCAGCGTGTGATGATTGCTACCGAGGATGGTGGGTATGAGTCCGCTAGTGACTATGATGAGGAGACTTTGGCTCTTATTACACATGAGGAACACGGTGGAGATGATTCTGATCATGAGACACAATACATGGCTGTCAAGATGCCGACAGTATGAATGTTTAGTTGCTCAACGTGTTTTGAGTGTGCAGGTTACACAAGCTGAGCAAAATCAGAGGCATAATTTGTTCCATACAAAGGAGTTGTGAAGGAACGTTCTATTCAAGCGCCATCATAGATGGAGGGAGCTGCAACAACTTGGCTAGCATGGAGATGGTGGAGAAGCTATCTCTCACCACAAGACCACATCCACATCCTTACTACATCCAATGGTTCAACAACAGCGGCAAGGTTAAGGTAACACGTCTGCTCGTGTGCATTTTAGTATCTCTACATATGCTGATTATGTTGATTGTGATGTGGTACCTATGCAAGCATGTTCCTTATTACTTGGTAGACCATGGCAATTTGATAAAATTCAGACACCATGGTAGAAACAATCAAGATACTCTTGTTCATAAGGATAAAATATTACTTTGCTTCCTATGACTCCCGAGTCCATTTTGAAAGATGATATTAATAGAGCTAATAAAGCAAAACAGAGAAAAATAAGAGTGAAAATCAGATTGTGGCAAAAGAATTTGAGCAACATATGAAGCCTAATAATAAACCATCTAGTGTTGTTTCTGAAATTAAATTGAAAAGTGCATGTTTACTTGCCACTAAATCTGATATTGATGAGCTAGATTTTAGCAAATCTGTTTGCTATGCTTTTGTGTGCAAAGAGGCATTATTTTCATTCGAGGACGTGTTTTCCTCTTTGCCCCTGCTATCACTAACATTTTGCAGAGTTCACGACGCCTTTCCACAAGACGTGCCACCGGATTACCACCTATTCGAGGGATTGAGCATCAAATTGACTTAATTCCCGTGCATCATTACCCAACCGTGCACCATACCGCACCAATCCGGAGGAGACGAAGGAGATTATGCGTCAAGTACAGGAGCTGCTCGACAAAGGTTATATACGCGAATCCCTTAGTCCTTGTGCTGTTCCTATTATTCTAGTGCCGAAAAAGGATGGTACGTCACGATGTGTGTTGATTGTAGAGGCATTAATAATATTACTATTCGTTATCGCCACCCTATTCCTAGGCTAGATGATATGCTTGATGAATTGAGTGGCTCTACAATATTCTCCAAAGTTGATTTATGAGTGGATACCATCAAATTCGTATGAAATTGGGAGATGAATGGAAAACAGCATTTAAAACTAAGTTTGGATTATATGAGTGGTTAGTCATGCCTTTTGGGTTAACTAATGCACCTAGTACTTTCATGAGATTAATGAACGAAGTTTTACGTGCTTTCATTGGACGATTTGTGGTAGTCTATTTTGATGATATACTGATTTATAGCAAATCTTTGGAAGAACATTTGGAACATTTACGTGTTGTTTTTAATGCTCTACGTGATGCACGCTTGTTTGGTAACCTTGGGAAGTGCACCTTTTGCACCGACCGAGTATCTTTTCTTGGCTATGTTGTTACTCCACAGGAATTGAAGTTGATAAAGCCAAGATTGAAGCTATTGAGAGTTGGCCGCAGCCCAAAACGGTCACACAAGTGAGGAGTTTTCTTGGCCTCGCTGGTTTCTATAGGCGTTTGTGAGAGATTTCAGCACCATTGCTGCACCTCTCAATGAGCTTACAAAGAAGGATGTGCCTTTTGTTTGGGGTACCGCATGTGAAGAAGCCTTCACGGTATTGAAAGATAAGTTGACACATGCTCCTTTACTCCAACTTCCTGATTTTAATAAGACTTTTGAGCTTGAATGTGATGCTAGTGGAATTGGATTAGAGGTGTGTTATTACAAGATGGCAAACCTGTTGCATACTTTTTGAAAAATTGAGTGGGCCTAGTCTGAATTACTCTACTTATGATAAAGAATTATATGCTCTTGTTCGGACTTTAGAAACATGGCAACATTATTTATGGCCCAAAGAATTTGTTATACATTCGATCATGAATCTTTGAAACATATTAAAAGTCAAGCTAAACTGAATCGTAGACATGCTAAATGGGTTGAATTCATTGAGACTTTCCCTTATGTCATTAAACACAAGAAGGGTAAAGAAAATGTTATTGCTGATGCATTGTCTCGTCGCTATACTATGCTTTCACAACTTGACTTCAAAATATTTGGTTTGGAGACCATCAAAGATCAATATGTGCATGATGCTGATTTTAAAGATGTATTGCAGAATTGTAAAGAAGGAAGAACATGGAACAAGTTTGTCGTTAATGATGGATTTGTGTTCCGTGCTAACAAGCTATGCATTCCAGCTAGCTCCGTTCGCCTTTTGTTGTTGCAGGAGGCGCATGGAGGAGGACTAATGGGACACTTTGGCGTGAAGAAGAGGGAGGACGACTTGCTACACATTTCTTTTGGCCAAAGATGAGACGGATGTTGAGCGCTTTATTGCTCACTGCACTACATGTCAAAAAGCTAAGTCACGACTCAATCCTCATGGTTTATATATGCCTTTGCTCTGTACTCTAGTGTTCCTTGGGAGGATATATCTATGGACTTTGTTTTAGGTTTACCTAGAACAAAGAAGGGAGGATAGCATATTTGTTGTCGTGGATAGATTCTCGAAAATGGCACACTTTATACCATGTCATAAAAGCGATGATGCTGTCAATGTTGCTGATTTGTTCTTTCGTGAAATTATTCGCTTGCATGGTGTGCCAAATACTATTGTTTCAGATCGTGATACTAAATTTCTTAGCCACTTTTGGAGATGTTTATGGGCTAAGTTGGGGACTAAACTGCTTTTTAGTACTACTTGTCACCCCAAACCGATGGACAAACTGAAGTAGTCAATAGAACATTGTCTACTATGCTTAGGGCTGTTCTAAAGAATAATAAGAAAATGTGGGAGGAATGCTTGCCTCATATTGAATTTGCTTATAATCGCTCATTGCATTCTACTACTAAGATGTGCCCTTTTGAAGTTGTGTATGGTTTCCTACCTCGTGCACCTATTGATTTGTTGCCTCTTCCATCTTCGGAGAAGGTTAATTTTGATGCTAAAGAACGTGCTGAATTGATTTTAAAAATGCATGAGTTAACTAAGGAAAACATTGAGCGATGAATGCTAAATATAAACTTGTTGGAGATAAGGGTAGAAAACATGTTGTGTTTGCACCGAGATCTTGTTTGGTTACATTTGCGTAAGGATAGATTTCCCGATTTGCGCAAATCAAAGCTAATGCCACGTGCTGCTGGTCCCTTTAAGGTGTTGGAGAAAGTAAATGATAATGCATATAAACTTGAGCTGCCTGCAGATTTTGGGGTTAGTCCCACTTTTAACATTGCAGATTTGAAGCCATATTTGGGTGAGGAAGATGAACTTCCGTCGAGGACGACTTCATTTCAAGAAGGGAGGATGATGAGGACATCAATACCATTGTTACACCCACAGCCCCTGCTGCTATACATACTTGGACCAATTACAAGAGCTCACAAGACGCCAACTAAATTACCGGTACTTTCGTTTCTTGGTAATGATTCTAATGTTCATGAGAATATGATGCTGCCTAAATTTGATACATTTGTTTTGCTTACAAATGAAGGGCCTAGCTTGGAGAAGGATGAACATTGGAGCAAGAACAAGTATGGAGATGATGGCATGCGCAAGGGGGACAAGAACGGAGTTACAAGTGATGATTTCAGAAATTTGAAGCCACCATAATGACTGCATGAAGCCTTGGACGAAATATACAAGATGCCACTTCATAAATTTCGTCCAGAGGCTATTCTAGGTGCTGCGTCACCTTATTATTGGGCCAGACCCATGTAATTTCGAAATACATAAGTATAGGCTATTTTTAGAGTCCGTATGTGTGGGGAAACAAGAGATAGGGTTAGTTTCGGACCCCTCTACCAAGGGCCACGAAATTCACCCCCTCTTCCTCCATATATACAGCCCTTAGGGCACCGTTTAGACTTTGGGTTTTGTTTAGATCAAAAGTTCACCATAGCTGCAACTTCGCGTACTTCGTTTGTGTTCAACGACCAGACAAAGGCGTCACAGAACCCCACCTTGATCAATAAAGCTTTCATCTTATATTCGCAATATCCAGATTGCAATCTTAGTTTCTTGCTTGTTCTTTGTTTGCTCGCAGGAAATAGACCCTCGTGGTCAGGTTGATCGTGCTCCGGCGTGGTCAATAACCTCTCGGAGTTGGTTTAGCGATTGCTAAGGCGCGACGTCCTCGCACGCTCGTAGTCGGATCGTCGAAGTCGACTTCCACCAAAGCGAAATCCACCATCTCATCGAAAGACGGGACACCTTTGCCTCTATCAGTTAGGATGGTGGCACACAATTGATTGCAATTGTTAGCTTGACTCAAAAATGTTGAACAAGATTCGCAAATTCACATATGCAACAAGTAGACCAAGCAAGTAGTGGTACACGGAAACACACATGCAAATAGATAAATGGGATTGTGCAAACCAAAAGTGAGCCAAAATGTGGAATCCACGAAAATGCTCTTGTTGCACAATACTAGAGAGACGCTAGCACGATTGCACAATAGGCGGATACGGAGCTTGTGCACAACCTACTAGGCAAAAATGCAACGATCTCTATCCCACGTATGCTATATGTATGGTGTATCGGTGCAATGATCCAAGATGATCTTATATGACAATCTTAATGTTGTATGATGCTATGCTTGTTGCTTATAAGCTCTTTGCTTATCTTTCCTCTTTGCTTAAAAGCTTGAGTGGCTCTTTCTCTTTTGAGCTCTTTTCTTATGCAAACTTGACGAACTAAGATAGCAATTGTGTATGCAATGACAACTTTGTGACACACAAGTTGATTTTGAGATATGCACCTCGATTGTATGTATGATATGGTGTATGCAACTAATGTGCACAAGTCACGTTGCCGGCAATACTCAATGGCTAGTCTCGGTGGGTAAGCAACGCAAAAGATGGTATATGATGGTTATCAATGCAATTGCAAGGTATGACAAAGATGTCATCGATTTTACCGTCCGTAGCGAAGATGAGTAGCCGACCAAAATGAGTGTTTGTTGTTGATGTCACACCGTGCCTAAATAGCCGAAACACAAAAGGACACGGAAATCTCACTCAAATTGTCGAACTCAAAATCGAATGGTAGTACGGAGGTTGAGTCTTGGGGTTTGGCAAGTGGAAATGGTGGTGGATGGGGTGTGGATGGTGGTGGTGGTGGATGGGGGCTGCAGAATCTGCAGTTTCGGCAGAGGAAGCCGGATGATCCGGGCCAGGAGCCGGATGATCCGGGCGAGTCCGGATGATCCGGGACTTGGTCCGGATGATCCGGGCAGGTCAACCACGCACGGGAACTGCTCGGGAAGAACACGAAAATGGGGTGGAATTTGACGATTTCGGGGATTTTGGGTGGATTTCGAGGGGGAGAAGGTGGGGAAACACAAGATCCACGAGTTACACACCGAATCCACGGATCAAAAACAACAAAACATCATCAAAACTAACAAATCACAAAAAAATTGGGGGTATTTTTGTGGGGATTTTCGGGTTTTTAGGACGAAAACAACAAAATCAAGCTAGAAATCACGAGGTAGGGGCTCCAAAAACGTGATCAACCTGGCTCATGATACCATATGATGTAGGGTGGAACCCTAATTAGTCGATCTTTCACGTTTGGAGGGGATCCTATGGAGGGGACACGAAGAACGCGCGGAAGAACGAGAGGAAATCATGGGGAAAAACGAGAGAGACACTCTACCGACAAGAGATCAAACACACAAGGTCTAGATCATCGAAGCATGAGTGATACATGGTCCAAAATCAACAAAGGAAAGATACAAAGTGATGAGGACATCAATACCATTGTTACACCCACAGGCCCTACTGTTACATATACGGGACCAATTACTAGAGCTCGCGCACGCCAATTAAATTACCAGGTACTTTCGTTTCTTGGTAATGATTCTAATGTTCATGAGAATATGATGCTGCCTAAATTGGATACATTTGTTTTGCTTACAAATGAAGGGCTTATCTTGGAGAAGGATGAACATTGGAGCAAGAACACGCATGGAGTTGATGGCATGCGCAAGGGGATCAAGAACGGAGTTACAAGTGATGATTTCAGGACTTTGAAGCCACCATAAGGAGTGCATGAAGCCTTGGACGAAGTATACAAGATGCCACTTCATAATATTCGTTCATAGGCTATTCTAGGTGCTGCGTCACCTTATTATTGGGCCAGGCCCATGTAATTTCAAAATACTGTATAGGCTATTTTTAGAGTCCGTATGTGTGGGGAAACAAGAGTTAGGGTTGGTTTCGGACTCCACCCTCAAGGGCCAGGAAATTCCCTCCTTTTCCCCCATATATACAGCCCTTAGGGCGTCGTTTAGACTTTGGGTTTTGTTTAGATTAAAAGTTCGCCATAGCTGCAACCGGCGTGCCGTTTGTGTTCAACGACCGGACAAAGGCGTCCACAGAACTCCACCTTGATCAATAAAGCTTTCATCTTATATTCGCAATATCCAGATTGCAATCTCAGTTTCTTGCTTGTTCTTCGTTTGCTCGTAGGAAATGCAGACCCTCGTGGTCGAGTTGATCGTGCTCGGCGTGGTCAATAACCTCTCGGAGTTGGTTTAGCGATTGCTAAGGCGCGGCGTCCTCGCCGCGTTCGTGGTCGGATCGTCAAAGTCGACTTCCACCAAAGCGAAATCCACCATCTCATCGAAAGACAAGACACCTTTGCCTCTATCAAGTGGTATCAGATTTCCAGGTTGCTCGGTGAGATTTTACAGTTTTTCGTAGTTTAGATCGAGTCTGTTCTTCATACCTACAGATCACGAAAAGCCACAAAAAAAAAATTAGGGTTAGTTCATCATATCCGAACCAATCTGAGCCTTTGCATAATGTTTTCTGTATTTGCGTTGTTGAATTTGCGGTTGCATCGTCGTGTCTAGTTGCTGGTCTTAGAGTCTAGTCTTTTAGAGTTTCGAGTTCTGGTCATAAGTTGTCACGCCGCCGCCGCACCATCATTATCGCCCCTGCCTTCTACCACCACCGCTTATCCGCCACCGCTTCGAATCCGTATCCATATACCACCACCGCCATCATATACCACCACCGCTGCCATATCCTACCACCATATATCCACCACCAATCCGAGATCCTTGCATATTAGGTTTGTTTTCGGGATCCATCTAATTTCTGATCCGTGTTTCCTTGTCTGAGTAGGTTTTGGATTCCAACAATCTTTTGCCGTCCGTAGAAGAGGTTGGTTTCCAAAGAAAAACGCAATTGACAAAAAAATTTCTGGCTATCCTATTTTTAGGTGTTTCTAAGCATATTGAGACAGTCGCCGTTATAGAAAGTTTTTTTTGACCCGTTTCCAGTTTTTGGGTCCAGGCAGTCGAAAAAAAAAATTGGTCGAAAAAATTTCGTGCCCATCCTGTCAGTTTGACCTGGGAAGAGTTTTGAGACACTTGCCATTATAGTGATTTTTCGCAAAAGAAAAAAAGGCAGCGCAAAAAAAACGCAGCGCAAAAAAAAAGGGAGCGAAAAAAAAATTCCAGAGTGTGCTTTTCCCTTGTTTACGTGCAGCGCCGTGATTTTGTTAGTGTTCTAGGCTCGCGTCTCTAGCACGGTCTAGCCTAGGACCAGCACAGTACCGTCGTTGAGCGTTTATTCAACTTTGCATCTCTGAATTGATTATTGCTGACCTTTTTTGCTACCATATTATAAGCCTTCCCAGCTCCACATACATCTACGTCGTGCGTTTGATTCTCCCTGGTAATCGCTATATCCAAGCTTTGAGAGTTTTGACTACAACGGTTGTCGTTCACCACCTGCTGCTGGGTAAGAACTGGTAAGAATTTGAGATTTGCTTGACGGGTTTGTGATACACCACCACCACTTCTTAGTAGTCTGTAGGATCATATTCTTGTGTGTTTCTATTGCTGCTAACCATGGCAGGATCACAAGCCGATGAGACTGATTGGGAGAACCTGACGAACAAACAGCTACATGATAAATTTCAGCAAATGATGATTGGACAGGTGCAAGATGTGCTAAACAGATTTGACGAGGCCATGGAGAAGATAGATGGCATTGAGAAGACGTTTGAAACAAAGCTTGATAGCAAGTTTGATGAATTGCTCGCGCGTTTTCCACAACCACCGCCGGCTGCACCTATCGCACCTCTGCAACGACAACAACTACGCCCCCTTCCGAATCAGTATGGACGAGCTCAGCGTGTTCCTACTGAGCCAGGACAAAATTCTGGTGCCGCTGCTACTGCTGTTGGTGCTTCTTTGGCTCCTGCTACTGCTGCTGCTGGTACCGAGGAGGGTGATTATGTGGGAGATTACGAGGATGAGGTTGATCAACATCAGAACTACGTGCAACCACCAGCACCACAACCACCAGGTCGTCCACATGCAAATAATGGCAATGTTAGGGCTCCCCCTCAGGTACGAGATCATGACCATCTCCCTAAACTAAAATTGAATATTCCACCATTTGAGGGTAGATATGTTCCTGATATATATCTTACTTGGGAGTTAGAAACTGAACAACGATTTACATGTTTACAATATCCTGAGGAGAGACGTGTTCCTGCTGCTGTTTGTGCTTTCACTAGCTTTGCATGTGTTTGGTGGTCTGAACATTGTAGATTATATCTTGTTCCAGCTACTTGGGCTGCTTTGAAAACTGCTATGCGTACTCGTTGGGTTCCACCATATTATCAACGTGAATTACTTCAAAAATTGCAGCGCTTGAGACAAGGAAAAAATTCTGTAGAAGAATATTATCAGGAATTACAAACTGGCTTGATTAGATGTGGTATTGTTGAGGAGAATGAAGCTATGCTTGCACGTTTTGAATGCTTGGTTTTGCACTAATGCTAACCACCTCTTGAATGCTTGGTTTTGCACTAATGCTAACCACATTTGTTTTTCCAAGTGTTTGTTTTCCTTGCTCATTTTGAAGGAATCCCAAGACGGTGCGACATTGGAGAGTGCCCATTGCGAGCTTGAAGATGACAAGTACTTGGTGAACGTCCACTTCTTCACGGCAAAACCATCTCTTTCCCATGGTGATTTGGTTTTCGATCCGAGATCGGATCTTTTCCAAGGGGGAGGGGATGATGCGGAGCATCCTACGGTCATCACCATGTCAAGAGTCCGTTTGGCAAGTGACACGTGCGACCTCTACTTCTCATACATAAAGGTGAATCTTCTCCTTTACACGTGTTCACTTGACCCCTTTGAGGATGGTATACTACTTGACACTCCACTCGTGTGCATGCATAGGTATTGTCGGAGCTTCACGCACGACGAGGAGGAGTGCAAGCGCCTAGGAACGCCTACACCGTCTGCGAGGGAAGCATGGAAGCGAAGACGGAAGAAGAAGGACCTGCCCAGTCCAGAAAGGGTGGTACTACCGCCCAAAGTAAGCGGTACTACCGCTCAAGCGGTACTACCGCCCAAAGCAAGCGGTACTACCGCTCAAGCGGTACTACCGCCCATGAGTCCGGTACTACCGCCCTGCCTGTGCGCAGCCGCGGGCCTTTGGCCTTGTATCCCTCTCCCACTTACCCCTTCGTGGCTTAGACTATAAATAGACCACCTCCACCTCCTTTCTAGGGTTAGCAAATATGATAGCTCATTCTTAGGTGAGCTTTGCTCCTACCTCTACTCTTGAGAGAGAGAGACTACCACTCCCATGGAGTTCAAGACCTCCATGTGAGAAGATCCTGCGGGATATCATCAAGACCCCCTTGTGGGAAGATCCATCTAGGATATCATCAAGACCTCCTCTTGGAGATGAACCTTACCTTGTATCTTTCCCTTTGTTGTTCGTGTACCTTGTGATCTATGTGTTTGATTGTCTAGTGGATGTGTGATTGGACTTGTTCTTGAGTGTTTCCCCTTGTGATTTCTCCCCGTTCTTCCCCGTGTTCATCGTGTTCTCCGTAGGATCCTCTCCAAACGTGAAAGATCAACGAATTAGGGTTCCACCCTACATCATATGGTATCATGAGCCACGTTGATCACGTTTTTGGAGCCCCCACCCCGTGTTTTCTAGTTTGATTTTGTTGTTTTCGTCCTAAATCTGAAAATCCCCATCAAAAATAGCCCCAAATTTTTTTGTGATTTGTTGGTTTGATGATGTTTTGTTGATTTTGATCCATGGATTTGCTTGGTTTCAAGTGGATCTAGCATCTCCCCAAGTTTCACCTCTTTTCATCCACGAAATCCATCCAATTTTGCCCCCGAAATCATCCATTTCTGCCCCAAAATCGCGCCCCGATTCGATCTGCGAAAAATCCCGACACGAGCGGTACTACCGCCCTATAGAGCGGTACTACCGCTGAGAACCTCAAGCGGTACTACCGCCCCGCTAACGGTACTACCGCTAGGCCCTGTTTCAGCCAAAACAGTCGAAAAATCCCGACACGAGCGGTACTACCGCCCTCCCGAGCGGTACTACCGCCCTGGCCAGTTTCAGCTTTCCGAGTTTCACCGTTTTGCCCATAACTAATTCATCCGGAGTCCGTTTTTGACGTTCTTTAGCTCGTTTTGAAGCTATTGACATCCCCCATCCCACAAAAATACTACCAACATCATTTGACTCCATAATATTTTCTGAAATTTGGCATCTTTGCCTAGGGCTTCCACCACAACATCCGCATAACCACCACCGACTTCCGCAACCTAACCCATTTTGTTCCTTATAGCATTAGTGGTTGTTTGAGTTGTGATTTGAGTCTCCTAAGGTGTTTAGGCTACTTAGGGACGGTTGCTTCTTCATCAACCACCACCACCGCCACCACTTCCACATAACCTTGCCCACCATACACTTTCGACAACACAACTTAACCCAATTGTTGTTTGAGCTTTTTCGAGTTGTGGCTTGTGTCTCCTAAGGTGTTTCGGCTACTTAGGGACCGTGTGCTTACAACTCTTACACCGTGTATAGCCCATCATCCCACTTCCACATTGCCAAGTGCATACCACCACCGTTTTCCGCTACCACCATTTTGACATTTGACGTGTGAGATTTTGAGTTTGCGGTTTTTTCGTTTCCTAAGGTGTTTCGGCTACTTAGGGACGAGTCTCCATCATCTTGGTATCTACACCAAGAACACCGCCGCCTAGCCCATTTTGCGTCACTTACCTATTGAGACTAGCCATTTGAGTATTGCCGGCAATGTTACTTGTGCACATTAGTGGTCCATACCTTCCATTGCATACATACCATTTCATATTGGTATCATATCATCCATTGTGCCTCAAGTTTTTCCCGCATATACACAATTGCTATCTTGGTATGTGCATTGTACAAAAGTGGCCATAGAGAAAAAAAAGAGAAAAAGCTTTTCAGCAAAAAGAGAGCAAAGAGCTCGTGAGCAAGTGCCATAGCATCATACCCCATTGAACATAAGAGCCATACCAAAATCTACATCATATGATAACATGCTTGAGAGAAACACCGGGAACCATACATACATAGAAACTTGGGATAGAAGAATATCCATTTTGCATATTATAGGTTGTGCACAAGTGTCGTATCCGCCTATTGAGCAATCGTGCTAGCGTCTCTCTTGAGTTGTGCAACACGAGCGTTTTCCGTGGATTCCACATTTTGTGCTCATTCCTTGGTTGCACGACCCCATTTATCTATCTGTGTGTGTTTCCGTGAGCCACATATTGCTATTGGTCTACTTGTTTCACTTGCGAATTTGTGAATCTCTTTCAACATTATTGACTCTTGCTAACATTTTGCATCAAATTTTTGTGCCACTATCCTCACCGAGCTCTACCATAAGCCTTTACTTGTAGGTGTGAGTGAACAAGTCCGGTACCAATTCCACTATTCTTTCATCTCACATTGAGTGACACAGGATACATCCTCAACTTTGGGAAAAGGTAACTTGGTATTGTTTATCTCATTTCCTACTCACCTCTACTCGAGTCTTGTGATGGATAGGCAAGGCATTTCACCTTCGGTCTACAACAACAACGACGAGTTCGATGCCACGAACAACAACTCCGACGCCAAGATGCAAGCTCAAATGGAGGAGATCAAAGCCCTCATCAAGTCCTACAAGCGATCTTCCTCATCTTCGAGAAGACGCTCAAGAGCACATGCTTCCGAGCTACCACCTCCGGCAAGATCACATCGGCATCGACACCATCAACAACAAGAACGTGAAGGTCAAGAGCTCAACACCAACAACCGCTCAATGACTTCACCATCTCCCTTGGCATCTTCGCCAAGCGACTTCAAGGCATCTTCGCCTACGGACATATGGCATCTTCGCCAACAAGAACCTCAAGACTACACTCAAGAGAAGCTACCCAAGCTCAAGTCCGCGACTTCCACGAGCTACTACGACCTCGACACCGGCCACAAGATTCCTTTCTATGGGACTCAAGAACCCGAGGAGTACCTCGAGTGGGAGCGTTTGATGGACGACTACCTCAAGCTACATCAAGTTCCTCCTGAAGATCAAGTGAAGTGCGCCACAAGAAACTTCCACGACTACGCATTGGCATGGTGGCTTCACACACCTTCGGAGTACTACGACATGAGTTGACCCAAGACGAAGAAAGCTTTGCGGCGAGAGTTTGTGCCTCCAACGTACAAGGAACAACTTCGACGCCAATTGGAGAACACCACCCAAGGATCCAAGTCCATCGACAAGTACTTCAAGGAGATGATGATTGCCTTGCGACGAGCCGGAGTGGACGACCCCATTTCGATGAAGTTCCACTTCATGATGGGATTGCACAACGACATCTCCAAGACCATCTTCCTCGAGAACTACAAGTCCATCGACGATCACTACATTGGTGCTCTCAAGGCGAACAAGAACTCATGAAGGCCAAGGCTTCTCCACCCCAAGCAAACTTCGGCGACCAAGCTCTCGACAAGCATGAGGCTAGTACCACCATGATGTCCAAGGCCGACAAGCTCCAAGAGGATGCTCCCAAGTGTGACTTCACCGCCATCCCTCTTTGTGGCATTGATGATGCCGAGTCTACTTCGACTCTTTTTCAAGGCGGTGCCGCGGACGAGTGCGACTACGGAGACCCTCAAGGACCAAGCTTTGGAGGCGAGCGACAAGGTGGCGAGCAAGGATGATGCTTCCATCTTTGGAGGCGAGAGTGATGATGTGCCATCTTCGGCCTTCATCCATGGAGACGGTGACGAGATGATCGAGCATGGGATTTTCCCTTCGGTCACGGAGGAGAGTGATGATGTGCCATCTTCGGCCTTCATCCACGGCGACAACGATGAGACGGTTGAGCATGGGATTCTCCCTTCGACCACGGCGACGTATGATGACTTGAGTGACTTTTGCCACCATATTGAGAGTGAGAGTGACTTCACCACTAGCCCCATATATGACGAGTTGCCCAACTTTCCATGTGAGGAGAGCCACAACCCCCACCACTTGAGTGAGATGAGTGACTCCACCATACGTGAGTTCGAGTGCACCTATTTTGAGGGAGTGAGTGAACCACCACACAGAGAGAGTGAGATAGTTGATAGGTCATGTGAGGCCACTTTCAACACTAACGACTTGACATCTACCTCTATTGTGTCTCCTCATTTGGTGCTAGGTCCCATTTATGATGACGCGCCGATCCTCGACGACTTCGTCCTCCCTTTGGACAAGACGATGGCCATGGAGGAATATGATGCACCCCCCACATGGTTCCATCAAGATGATGATATTGACCACCATTTGGTCTTTCCCACCTCACCTACACCACTTGAGTGGAATGAAAAAGGTAACATAGGTGAAGGTGATGCTCTAGTCCCACTAGTGGACATTCTTGACATTGATTGCTTGCATGATGTTTGTCCACCTATTGCCATGCTTCATGCTAGTATGATTTCCACATGCGATGATGTTCCCATTTATGATGAGTATGATGATTCTCTTGTGGAGTCTATTAGTAGTGATGCAATGTTACATAGGATTTCTTATGACAATTCTTTAGGTCACATCATGTTTGATAATCCGCTTGACTTGTCATATGCTATGCATGAGATCCATCATATTTCTTATTTGCAATCTCTTCATAGTGACTATGCATATGCCATTAAAATAAACCCAATTTGCACATATGGCATAGATGACAAGCACATGGTTATTGGCATTTGTTTTTCTTGTGATGATATTGATATGCTCCTTTGCATCATTTATCTCATATGCCATGCCATGACCACCTAGCTTCGGATATGCATTGTTTTGGATGTTGTCCATTTTCTCCATATGATGTTTCGATATTGCTCATGAGGAGGCCCATAGTTTCCTCATACATGTTAGGGAATTTGATCCATCCCATTCATTGCATGATCCCCATACTTGTTTGCACCATATGCTACCCACGAATAAACATACTATTGATGTGCCATATACTTGCATTCTCAATTGGTGTCCCCATCGTGTCATACATAACAACTATTCTTTCATGATGGATGACATGTTCCTATACCATGCATCAAATTTCTTTGAGCGATGCTTATCTTGTGCTAACTCACACGTGCACATACACATCATGATGGATGATGTGTACATTTACCACACACACAATTTCTTTGGTTTGTGTCTCTTTTGTGTAGGTACCCATGAATACTTATCAACCTCGCAATCCCACGAGTTGACAAAACGAGCTTTAGAGAGCAACGATGAATTGGGATCACGTGGATTGTCTTTACCACCGTCCCCTTCGCGCAAGGACTACACGCAACTCTTCTACTTGGCTCTCACACGGCTATGGGCCATTTACGACTTCTCACATTATGCTCATTTTACCGTGTTCACTTTGCATGCTATGCTTGCTTCTATGCCTTTGCCATGCAATTGTGACCCTTGTTTGCATCTACCCATGATTCTCCATTATGATATTCCTATGTGTATTTGCATGCTTGGTGGAGATCCTTGTTGCTTTTGCCATGTTTATCATGTGCCCCATTCTATTGATGCTTGTTGTGTTGGGAGAGTCATGATGACCCATTGCTATTCACATATGGCCTCTCGCCAATACATTCATGATATTGTACTCATATCTTGCTTTCATGCTTGTGCTATGACTTGTGAATTATTCATGCCCACTATTTGCACCAATGACATGTTTGCCATGATTCCTCCTAGTATGTTGCATCTTCGCACTACTAGCTTGCTTGATTTGATAGCTATGAATGCTCGCTATATTGCATCACCCATGTTCCACTACTTGCTTTCTTGGGTTGATGACATATATGCTCATGCCTCTCACATGATATATCTTCATCATTGTCTCTTGTGTTATAAGTGCTCATCTCATGCGGTTGATGACAACCATCTATATGCTTTGCATATAATTCATATTGCTTCGTGTCATATATGTCCATGTGTTGCATCTCTCATGTTAGATGATTTGCCATGTATTGAGTGCAACAATGCTTATAGTCTTGCTCATGAGATTGCCCCCATAGCATTCTCACACATGTTTGGAGATTTTGACATATTCCTTGTGAAGCATGCTTGTCTTACCTCTTTGCACCATATACCTAGTGCCTTGAATATCACCATTGTTGCATCATATTATTCATGTACTTGTGCTTCTAATGGTTATGTGCAAGAGAAGAGAACCATCATGATGGATGATGTGTTTGTCTACCATGTGCATACGTTCTTTGTTTTGTTGTGTGCATGTGTAGGATACTTGGACTTAATTTCGACTTCCACTTCACGTGAGTTGACCATTCGAGCTCTTGAGAGCGAGCCTCATACATTCTACCACGACTCGCTTCTATACCGCTTTGCTTGCGCTTGGCATTGTGAAGAATACACAAGGACATGCCTTCAAGGTGAAATCTTTCTTGAGCATGGATATTGCGGATAATACTACTTGTGTTGCTTGCCCCGTGAGACTTATTGGTCATCTTGGACCACTTGATGGCGCACTTGCTAGAGATCTTGCTTTGACTTGCCATTATCACATTCCCATGCATCAGGATATATATGCCTTGTGTGTTGCATCCAATTCTTGGACTACTTGCTACTATAATATGGTTGGTTGCACCAATACCATTTCTTCACATATGCCATGTTCCTTTGGTTGTCACATGATTCACTTGATTGCCTCACACATGATGAACAATTGCTCTTTCTATTGTGTTGAGTGCCACACTATACTCACTACACCCTATGCACATTATGCTTGGATTGTCTTGCACTTGACCCATGTGTTTAGACATCTCATCTTATTTGGTGTTGTGAATGATTCATATGCCTACCATCGACCATTTGTCGGCGCTTTATGCATGCTTGCTATGACCTTGAGGTGGATGCTTATGCTATTGTCACATATATTTGCATCTCTACCTCACATTTACATGATTGTCCCCATGATATCTTTGCTTGTGCTCAAATTATGTCCTTACATGCCATGTCATAATCCTTTGTCAAACCATATGTTATGCTTGATGACAACACTTGTTTGGTGAATCACCTCTTGAATGCTTGGTTTTGCACTAATGCTAACCACATTTGTTTTTCCAAGTGTTTGTTTTCCTTGCTCATTTTGAAGGAATCCCAAGACGGTGCGACATTGGAGAGTGCCCATTGCGAGCTTGAAGATGACAAGTACTTGGTGAACGTCCACTTCTTCACGGCGAAAGCATCTCTTTCCCATGGTGATTTGGTTTTCGATCCGAGATCGGATCTTTTCCAAGGGGGAGGGGATGATGCGGAGCATCCTACGGTCATCACCATGTCAAGAGTCCATTTGGCAAGTGACACGTGCGACCTCTACTTCTCATACATAAAGGTGAATCTTCTCCTTTACACGTGTTCACTTGACCCCTTTGAGGATGGTATACTACTTGACACTCCACTCGTGTGCATGCATAGGTATTGTCGGAGCTTCACGCACGACGAGGAGTGCAAGCGCCTAGGAACGCCTACACCGTCATGCGAGGGAAGCATGGAAGCGAAGACGGAAGAAGAAGGACCTGCCCAGTCCGAGAAGGGCGGTACTACGCCCAAAGTAAGCGGTACTACCGCTCAAGCGGTACTACCGCCCAAAGCAAGCGGTACTACCGCTCAAGCCGTCTACGCCCATGAGTCCGGTACTACCGCCCTGCTGCTGCGCAGCCGCGGGCCTTTGGCCTTGTATCCCTCTCCCACTTACCCCTTCGTGGCTTAGACTATAAATAGACCACCTCCACCTCCTTTCTAGGGTTAGCAAATATGATAGCTCATTCTTAGGTGAGCTTTGCTCCTACCTCTACTCTTGAGAGAGAGAGACTACCACTCCCATGGAGTTCAAGACCTCCATGTGAGAAGATCCTGCGGGATATCATCAAGACCCCCTTGTGGGAAGATCCATCTAGGATATCATCAAGACCTCTTCTTGGAGATGAACCTTACCTTGTATCTTTCCCTTTGTTGTTCATGTACCTTGTGATCTTGTGTGTTTGATTGTCTAGTGGATGTGTGATTGGACTTGTTCTTGAGTGTTTCCCCTTGTGATTTCTCCCCGTTCTTCCCCGTGTTCATCGTGTTCTCCGTAGGATCCCCTCCAAACGTGAAAGATCGACGAATTAGGGTTCCACCCTACATCACATGATAAGGACATCAATACCATTGTTACACCCACAGCCCCTACTGTTACATATACGGGACCAATTACTAGAGCTCGCGCACGCCAATTAAATTACCAGGTACTTTCATTTCTTGGTAATGATTCTAATGTTCATGAGAATATGATGCTGCCTAAATTGGATACATTTGTTTTGCTTACAAATGAAGGGCCTAGCTTGGAGAAGGATGAACATTGGAGCAAGAACACACATGGAGTTGATGGCATGCACAAGGGGATCAAGAACGGAGTTACAAGTGATGATTTCAGGACTTTGAAGCCACCATAAGGAGTGCATGAAGCCTTGGACGAAATATACAAGATGCCACTTCATAATATTCGTCCATAGGCTATTCTAGGTGCTGCGTCACCTTATTATTGGGCCAGGCCCATGTAATTTCGAAATAATTAAGTATAGGCTATTTTTAGAGTCCGTATGTGTGGGGAAACAAGAGTTAGGGTTGGTTTCGGACCCCACCCTCAAGGGCCACGAAATTTCCCTTCTTTTCCCCCATATATACAGCCCTTAGGGCGTCGTTTAGACTTCGGGTTTTGTTTAGATTAAAAGTTCGCCATAGTTGCAACTTCGCGTACTTCGTTTGTGTTCAACGACCAGACAAAGGCGTCACAGAACCCCACCTTGATCAATAAAGCTTCCATCTTATATTCGCAATATCCAGATTGCAATCTCAGTTTCTTGCTTGTTCTTCGTTTGCTCGCAGAAATGACCTTCATGGTCGTTGATCGTGCTCGGCGTGGTCAATAACCTCTCGGAGTTGGTTTAGCGATTTCTAAGGCGCGACGTCCTCGCACGTTCGTAGTCGGATCGTCAAAGTCGACTTCCACCAAAGCGAAATCCACCATCTCATCGAAAGACGGGACACCTTTGCCTCTATCAAGTGGTATCAGATTTCCAGGTTGCTCGGTGAGATTTTACAGTTTTTCATAGTTTAGATCGAGTCTGTTCTTCATACCTATAGTCCACGAAAAAGCCAAAAAAATTTTTTTAGGGTTATTTCATCCCATCCGAACCAATCTGAGCCTTTGCATAATCTTTTCTGTATTTTCTTTGTTGAATTTGCGGTTGCATCGTCGTGTCAAGTTGCTGGTCTTAGCGTCTAATCTTTTAGAGTTTCGAGTTCTGTTCACAGGTTGTCACGTTGCCGCTGCCATATATCACCACCGCATCATCACCGCCAATCCGAATCCATATACGCCACCACATATCCGCCGCCATCACGCCAATCCGAGTTCACCTGCAACATATATCCGCCACCTGTCCGAGTTCCACCAGATTCATCTCCGCCACCAGTCCGAATTCCACCAGTTTCATCTCCGCCACCAGTCCTAGTCCGAGTCCAGTAATTGTTGCATTGTTCTCGATTTCCAGATCACGCGATACTTCGAGTCGTGACAGAGAAGGACTCCCGAACTTCCGAGCCATCCGTAGAAGAAAAATAGTTCCAGTTTCAAAAAAAAACTAAGTCTGGAAAATTCTGGCTAGGCAGTTTTTAGACCATTTGTAGACTTTTTCGAAAAAAATTGTTGCGGAGCACAAAAAAAGAGAGGAAAAAAAGTGCAAAAAAAAGTGAAAAAAAAGAAAAAAAATCAGTGTGTGCTCCTCCCTTGTTTACGTGCAGCGCCGTGAGTTTGTTAGTGTTCTAGGCTCGCGTCTCTAGCACGGTCTAGCCTAGGACCAGCCAAGATGCACGTCGTTGAGCGTTTATTCAACTTTGCATCTCTGAATTGATTATTGCTCACCCTTTTTGCTACCATATTATAAGCCTTCCCAGCTCCACATACATCTCGTCGTGCGTTTGACTCTCCCCGCAATCGCTCTATCCAAGCTTTGAGAGTTTTGATTACAACGGTTGCCGATCACCGCTTCTTCTGGGTAAGAACTGGTAAGAATTTGAGATTTGCTTGACGGATTTGTGACACCCACCACCACCTCTTGTTAGTAGTCTGTAGGATCATATTCTTGTTTGTTTCTATTGCTGCTAACCATGGCAGGATCACAAGCCGACGAGACTGACTGGGAGAACCTGATGAACAAACAGCTACATGATAAATTTCAGCAAATGATGAGTGGACAGGTGCAAGATGTGCTAAACAGATTTGACGAGGCCATGGAGAAGATAGATGGCATTGATAAGACGTTTGAAACAAAGCTTGATAGCAAGTTTGATGAATTGCTCGCGCGTTTTCCACAACCACCACCGGCTGCACCTATCGCACCTCTGCAACGATAACAACTCGCCCCTTCCGAATCAGTATGGGCGACCTCGGCGTGTTCCTATTGAGCCAGACAAAATTCTGGTGCCATTGCTGCTACTGCTGTTGGTGTTTCTTTGGCTCCTCGCTATCGCTGCTGCTGGTACCGAGGAGGATGATGAGTATGTGGGCGATTACGAGGATGAGGTTGATCAACATCAGCACTACGTGCAACCACCAGCACCACAACCACCAGGTCATCCACATGCAAATAATGGCAATGTTAGGGCTCCCCTCAGGTACGAGATCATGACCATCTCCTAAACTGAAATTGAATATTCCACCATTTGATGGTAGATATGTTCCTGATATATATCTTACTTGGGAGTTAGAAACTGAACAACGATTTACATGTTTACAATATCCCGAGGAGAGACGTGTTCCTCTTCTGCTGTTTATGCTTTCACTAGCTTTGCATGTGTTTGGTGGTGCGAACATTGTAGATTATATCCTGTTCCAGCTACTTGGGCTTCTTTGAAAACTGCTATGCGTACTCGTTGGGTTCCACCATATTATCAACGTGAATTACTTCAAAAATTGCAGCGCTTAAGACAAGGAAAAAATCTGTAGAAGAATATTATCGGGAATTACAAACCGGCTTGATTAGATGTGGTATTGTTGAGGAGAATGAAGCTATGCTTGCACGTTTTCGGGTGGATTAAATAGAGATTCAGACCATTCTAGATTATAAGGATTATAATAATATCACTCGTTTATTCCATCTTGCTTGTAAAGCTGAGCGTGAAGTGCAGGATCGACAGGCATTGGCGCCGCACTAACTTTTCTCGCAGTCGACCTTCATCATGGACACCACGTGCATCATCTACTTCCTTGCACCATCACCTCCTTCAGTGCCACCTCCAACCGTGATACAAGAAAGCAGGCACAACCACCACTATCGCCAAGAGCACACCGCTGGGCCTGCACAGAGTTCTTCTTCTTCCATGGCGTCAACAGGGCACACAAGTGATATTATTTGTCGTCGTTGTAAGGGAAGAGGACATTTTGCAGAGAATGCAAATCTCAGCGTGTGATGATTGCTCTTGAGGATGGTGGGTATGAGTCCGCTAGTGACTATGATAAGGAGACTTTGGCTCTTATTACACATGAGGAACACGGTGGAGATGATTACGATCATGAGACACAATACATGGCTCTTTGAAGATGCCGACAGTATGAATGTTTAGTTGCTCAACGTGTTTTGAGTGTGCAGGTTACACAAGCTGAGCAAAATCAGAGGCATAATTTGTTCCATACAAAGGAGTTGTGAAGGAACGTTCTATTCGCGTCATCATAGATGGAGGGAGCTGCAACAACTTGGCTAGCATGGAGATGGTGGAGAAGCTATCTCTCACCACAAGACCACATCCACATCCTTACTACATCCAATGGTTCAACAACAGCGGCAAGGTTAAGGTAACACGTATTGTTCGTGTGCATTTTAGTATCTCTACATATGCTGATTATGTTGATTGTGATGTGGTACCTATGCAAGCATGTTCCTTATTACTTGGTAGACCATGGCAATTTGATAAAAATTTATACACCATGGTAGAAACAATCAGATACTCTTGTTCATAAGGATAAAAATATTACTTTGCTTCCTATGACTCTGATTCCATTTTGAAAGATGATATTAATAGAGCTAATAAAGCAAAACAGGAGAAAAATAAGAGTGAAAATCAGATTGTGGCAAAAGAATTTGAGCAACACATGAAGCCTAATAATAAACCATCCACTGTTGCTTCGAAATTAAATTAAAAAGTGCATGTTTACTTGCCACCAAATCTGATATTGATGAGCTAGATTTTAGCAAATCTGTTTGCTATGCTTTTGTGTGCAAAGAGGCATTATTTTCATTCGAGGACGTGCCTTCCTCTTTGCCCCTGGTGTCACTAACATTTTGCAGGAGTTCGCGACGTCTTTCCACAAGGCGTGCCACCGGATTACCACCTATTCGAGGATTGAGCATCAAATTGACTTAATTCCCGGTGCATCATTACCCAACCGTGCGCCATACCGTACCAATCCAGAGGAGACGAAGGAGATTATGCGTCAAGTACAGGAGCTGCTCGACAAAGAACATTTGGAACATTTACGTGCTGTTTTTAATGCTCTACGTGATGCACGTTTGTTTGGTAATCTTGGGGAGTGCACCTTTTGCACTGACCGAGTATCTTTTCCTGGCTATGTTGTTACTCCACAGGGAATTGAAGTTGATAAAGCCAAGATTGAAGCTATTGAGAGTTGGCCGCAGCCCAAAACGGTCATACAAGTGAGGAGTTTTCTTGGACTCGCTGGTTTCTATAGGCGTTTTGTGAGAGATTTTAGCACAATTGCTGCACCTCTTAATGAGCTTACAAAGAAGGATGTGCCTTTTGTTTGGGGCACCGCACAGGAAGAAGCCTTCACGATATTGAAAGATAAGTTGACACATGCTCCTTTACTCCAACTTCCTGATTTTAATAAGACTTTTGAGCTTGAATGTGATGCTAGTGGAATTGGATTAGGAGGTGTGTTATTACAAGATGGCAAACCTGTTGCATACTTTTCTGAAAAATTGAGTGGGCCTAGTCTGAACTATTCTACTTATGATAAAGAATTATATGCTCTTGTTCGGACTTTAGAGACATGGCAACATTATTTATGGCCCAAAGAATTTGTTATACATTCTGATCATGAATCTTTGAAACATATTAAAAGTCAAGCTAAACTGAATCGTAGACATGCTAAATGGGTTGAATTCATTGAGACTTTCCCTAATGTCATTAATCACAAGAAGGGTAAAGAAAATGTTATTGCTGATGCGTTGTCTCGTCGTTATACTATGCTTTCACAACTTGACTTTAAAATATTTGGTTTGGAGACCATCAAAGATCAATATGTGCATGATGCTGAATTTAGCGATGTATTGCAGAATTGTAAAGAAGGTAGAACATGGAACAAGTTAAATCGTTAATGATGGATTTGTGTTTCGTTCTAACAAGCTATGCATTCCAGCTAGCTCCGTTCGTCTTTTGTTGTTGCAGGAGGCGCATGGAGGAGGACTAATGGGACACTTTGGCGTGAAGAAGGCGGAGGGCGTACTTGCTACACATTTCTTTTGGCCAAAGATGAGGCGGGATGTTGAGCGTTTTGTTGCTCGCTGCACTACATGTCAAAAAGCTAAGTCACGACTCAATCCTCATGGTTTATATATGCCTTTGCCTGTACCTAGTGTTCCTTGGGAGGATATATCTATGGACTTTGTTTTAGGTTTACCTAGAACAAAGAAGGGGAGGGATAGCATATTTGTTGTCGTGGATAGATTCTCGAAAATGGCACACTTTATACCATGTCATAAAAGCGATGATCTTTGTTAATGTTGCTGATTTGTTCTTTCGTGAAATTATTAAGCTTGCATGGTGTGCCAAATACTATTGTTTCATATCGTGATACTAAATTTCTTAGCCACTTTTGGAGATGTTTATGGGCTAAGTTGGGGACTAAACTGCTTTTAGTACTACTGTCACCCCAAACTGATGGACAAACTGAAGTAGTCAATAGAACATTGTCTACTATGCTTAGGGCAGTTTTGAAGAATAATAAGAAAATGTGGGAAGAATGCTTGCCTCATATTGAATTTGCTTATAATCGTTCATTGCATTCTACTACTAAGATGTGCCCTTTTGAAATTGTGTATGGTTTCCTACCTCGTGCACCTATTGATTTATTGCCTCTTCCATCTTCGGAGAAGGTTTATTTTGATGCTAAAGAATGTTCTGAATTGATTTTAAAAATGCATGAGTTAACTAAGGAAATCATTGAGCGTATGAATGCTAAATATAAACTTCCTGGAGATAAGGGTAGAAAACATGTTGTGTTTGCACCTGGAGATCTTGTTTGGTTACATTTGCGTAAAGATAGATTTCTAATTTGCAAATCAAAGCTAATGCCACGTCTTGATGGTCCTTTTAAGGTGTTAGAGAAAATAAATGATAATGCATATAAACTTGAGCTACCCGCAGATTTTGGGGTTAGTCCCACTTTTAACATTGTAGATTTGAAGCCTTATTTGGGTGAGGAAGATGAGCTTCCGTCGAGGGCGACTTCATTTCAAGAAAGGGAGGATGATGAGGACATCAATACCATTGTTACACCCACAGCCCCTCTTTGTTACATATCTGGGACCAATTACTAGAGCTCACAAGACGCCAATTAAATTACCGGTACTTTCGTTTCTTGGTAATGATTCTAATGTTCATGAGAATATGATGCTGCCTAAATTGGATACATTTGTTTTGCTTACAAATGAAGGGCCTAGCTTGGAGAAGGATGAACATTGGAGCAAGAACACACATGGAGTTGATGGCATGCGCAAGGGGATCAAGAACGGAGTTACAAGTGATGATTTCAGGACTTTGAAGCCACCATAAGGAGTGCATGAAGCCTTGGACGAAATATACAAGATGCCACTTCATAATATTCGTCCATAGGCTATTCTAGGTGCTGCGTCACCTTATTATTGGGCCAGGCCCATGTAATTTCGAAATACTTAAGTATAGGCTATTTTTAGAGTCCATATGTGTGGGGAAACAAGAGTTAGGGTTGGTTTCGGACCCCACCCTCAAGGGCCACGAAATTTCCCTTCTTTTCCCCCATATATACAGCCCTTAGGGTGTCGTTAAGACTTCGGGTTTTGTTTAGATTAAAAGTTCGCCATAGTTGCAACTTCGCGTACTTCATTTGTGTTCAACGACCAGACAAAGGCGTCACAGAACCCCACCTTGATCAATAAAGCTTCCATCTTATATTCGCAATATCTAGATTGCAATCTCAGTTTCTTGCTTGTTCTTCGTTTGCTCGCAGGAAACAGACCTTCGTGGTCAGGTTGATCGTGCTCCGGCGAGGTCAATAACCTCTCGGAGTTGGTTTAGCGATTGCTATGGCGCGACGTCCTCGCACATTCGTAGTCGGATCGTCAAAGTCGACTTCCACCAAAGCGAAATCCACCATCTCATCGAAAGACGGGACACCTTTGCCTCTATCATCACACCACTATCTGCCAAGAGCACACCTGCCGGGCCTGCACAAAGTTCTTCTTCTTCCATGGCGTCAACAGGGCACACAAGTGATATTATTTGTCGTTGTTGTAAGGGAAGAGGACATTTTGTGAGAGAATGCAAATCTCAGCGTGTGATGATTGCTACTGAGGATGGTGGGTATGAGTCCGCTAGTGACTATGATGAGGAGACTTTGGCTCTTATTACACATGAGGAACACGGTGGAGATGATTACGATCATGAGACACAATACATGGCTGCCGAGGATCTTGACAGGTATGAATGTTTAGTTGCTCAACGTGTTTTGAGTGTGCAGGTTACACAAGCTGAGCAAAATCAGAGGCATAATTTGTTCCATACAAAGGGAGTTGTGAAGGAACGTTCTATTCGTGTCATTATAGATGGAGGGAGCTGCAACAACTTGGCTAGCATGGAGATGGTGGAGAAGCTATCTCTCACCACAAGACCACATCCACATCCTTACTACATCCAATGGTTCAACAACAGCGGCAAGGTTAAGGTAACACGTACTGTTCGTGTGCATTTTAGTATCTCTACATATGCTGATTATGTTGATTGTGATGTGGTACCTATGCAAGCATGTTCCTTATTACTTGGTAGACCATGGCAATTTGATAAAAATTCGTACACCAGGTAGAAACAATCAGTATACTCTTGTTCATAAGGATAAAAATATTACTTAGCTTCCTATGACTCTGATTCCATTTTGAAAGATGATATTAATAGAGCTAATAAAGCAAAACATGAGAAAAATAAGAGTGAAAATCAGATTGTGGCAAAAGAATTTGAGCAACACATGAAGCTTAATAATAAACCATCCACTTGTTGCTTCGAAATTAAATTAAAAAGTGCATGTTTACTTGCCACCAAATCTGATATTGATGAGCTAGATTTTAGCAAATCTGTTTGCTATGCTTTTGTGTGCAAAGAGGCATTATTTTCATTCGAGGACGTGCCTTCCTCTTTGCCCCTCGCTGTCACTAACATTTTGCAGAGTTCGCGACGTCTTTCCACAAGGCGTGCCACCGGATTACCACCTATTCGAGGGATTGAGCATCAAATTGACTTAATTCCGGTGCATCATTACCCAACCGTGCGCCATCTTGTACCAATCCAGAGGAGACGAAGGAGATTATCGTCAAATCTTTGGAGCTGCTCGACAAAGGTTATATCTGAATCCCTTAGTCCTTGTGCTGTTCCTATTATTCTAGTGCGAAAAGGATGGTACATCACGTATGTGTGTTGATTGTAGAGGCATTAATAATATTACTATTCGTTATCGTCACCCTATTCCAAGGCTAGATGATATGCTTGATGAATTGAGTGGCTCTACAATATTCTCCAAAGTTGATTTGCGTAGTGGATACCATCAAATTCGTATGAAATTGGGAGATGAATGGAAAACAGCATTTAAAACTAAGTTTTGTTTATATGAATGGTTAGTCATGCCTTTTGGGTTAACTAATGCACCTAGTACTTTCATGAGACTAATGAACGAAGTTTTACGTGCTTTCATTGGACGATTTGTGGTAGTCTATTTTGATGATATACTGATTTATAGCAAATCTTTGGAAGAACATTTGGAACATTTACGTGCTTGTTTTAATGCTCTACGTGATGCACGTTTGTTTGGTAATCTTGGGAAGTGCACCTTTTGCACCGACCGAGTATCTTTTCTTGGCTATGTTGTTACTCCACAGGGAATTGAAGTTGATAAAGCCAAGATTGAAGCTATTGAGAGTTGGCCGCAGCCCAAAACGGTCACACAAGTGAGGAGTTTTCTTGGACTCGCTGGTTTCTATAGGCGTTTTGTGAGAGATTTTAGCACAATTGCTGCACCTCTCAATGAGCTTACAAAGAAGGATGTTCCTTTTGTTTGGGGTACCGTTTCACGCAACATGAGTTACAAGATGCCATCCCGCAAAAACAAGGAGAATAAGGCATATAGTCACCGGATTTTCTTCAATTTACGGTTAAAATGAGATTGCCCGGATCATAGAGCATCTCAAGAAAGGTATGCTTGTCACTACCAGGAAGGGCTAATGTTTATAAGAAACATAATCTCGAATTTCCAAAAAAGGAAGTGCCAATGGGTTCGAAACTTGGTCTAAAACAACAATTTAATGGTGTTCTTTGATCTCAGTAATAAAAAGTCCTGCTCAACGCTGAATTTGAGGGTACTCGGGCCTCAAGCGCAAGCGGGAGTATTTATCTATTGATCTGCTCGCCGAAAGCAGTTTGTGTACTGTGGGTCCGACACTGGACCAATGACAAAATTACATCCGCTTAGTGAACATTTGTCAATTCTATGGCGCCCTCGAAAGTATTTCATTTTTCGCGCGGTCGATTAAGTTCCCAAAATTTCTTGTCCTCTATAGAGGAGATATCGTTTCCACATATATATTCACCGATGCCGTGAATGCCCTTTTTGTTCTTGGCTTTCACGCTTATGAGTTACAGCATGCCATCCGACCTAAAACAAGGAGAATAAGGTATAGCCGCTGGATTTTATTTCAATTTACTGCCAAATGAGATCGCCCGGATCATAGAGCATCTCAAGTAAAGGTACGTTCGTCTCTTTACCAAAGCTAATGTCTATAAGCAACATAATTCTAGAATTTCTTCAAAAGGAATTGCCAATGGGTTCTTAAACTTGTCTCAAAAACAAATGATTTAATGATGTTCTTGACTTTTCAGGGCCAAAAAGTTCTGCTTTTAAGGCCATATTTGAGGGTACTCTGGCCTTCCGCGCAAGCGGGAGTATTTTTCTGGATTCGGACGCCGTGAGCGTTTGAGAACTTAGGGTTCGACACGGACTCCAAATGAAAAATTTGACCATTTTAGTGAACATCCATTCTATGGCGCCCCTGAAAGTATCTATTGATGAGGACATCAATACCATTGTTACACCCACACAGCCCCCGCTGCTATACATATCGGACCAATTACTAGAGTCACAAGACGCCAACTAAATTACTGTGTACTTTCGCTTTTGGTAATGATTCTAATGTTCATGAGAATATGATGTCGCTTAAATTGGATACATTTGTTTTGCTTACAAATGAAGGGCCTAGCTTGGAGAAGGATGAACATTGGAGCAAGAACACACATGGAGATGATGGCATGCGCAAGGGGATCAAGAACGGAGTTACAAGTGATGATTTCAGACTTTGAAGCCACCATAATGAGTGCATGAAGCCTTGGACGAAATATACAAGATGCCACTTCATAATATTCGTCCATAGGCTATTCTAGGTGTCACATTACCTTATTATTGGGCCAGCCCATGTAATTTCGAAATACATTAGTATAGGCTATTTTAGAGTCCGTATGTGTGGGGAAACAAGAGATAGGGTTAGTTTCGACCCTCCACCAAGGGCCACGAAATTCACCCCTCTTCCTCCATATATACAGCCCTTAGGGCACCGCTTAGACTTGGGTTTTGTTTAGATCAAAAGTTCGCCATAGCTGCAACTTCACAGATTTCGCTTGTGTTCAACGACTGCATAAAGGCGCCACAGTAACCCCACCTTGATCAATAAAGCTTTCATCTTATATTCGCAATATCCAGATTGCAATCTCAGCTTGCTTGTTCTTCGCTTGCTCGCAGGAAATAGACCTCGTGGTCGTTGATCGTGTTCGCGCGGGTCAATAACCTCTCGGAGTTGGTTTAGCGACATTGCTATGGCGCGACGCCCTCGCACGTCAGAGTCGGATCGCAAAGTCGACTTCCACCAAAGCGAAATCCACCATCTCATCGAAAGACGGACACCTTTGCCTCTATCAAGTGGTATCGATTTCCAGTCGCTTCGTGAGATTTTACAGTTTTTCGTAGTTTAGATCGAGTCTGTTCTTCATACCTATAGTCCACTTAAAAAGCCAAAAAAAATTAGGGTTAGTTCATCCCATCCAACCAATCTGAGCCTTTGCATAATCTTTTCTCAGATTTGCTTGTTGAATTTGCGTTGCATCGCCGTGTCTAGTTGCTGGTCTTAGAGTCTAGTCTTTAGAGTTTCGAAGTTCTCGTCATAAGTTGTCACGCCGCCGCACCATCATCATCGCCTCGCCATCTACCACCACCGCTTATCCGCCACCACATATCCGATCCATATACCATCCCGCTATACCACCATATATCCGCCATATACCACCACCATATATCCACCACCAATCCGAAGTTCCTTGCATATTAGATTTGTTTTCGATCCATCTAATTTCCGATTCGTGTTTCCACCGAGAGGTTTCGATTCCAGCAACTTTTGCCGAGTCCAGAAGAGGTTGGTTTCAAAAAAAAAAAAAAGAGAGTCCGAAACCACCCTCCGCTTAGGCCCAAAATTTTCCAAAACGCACGGATAAAAAATTTTCGCTATCCTATTTTTAGGTGTTTCTAAGCCGATTGAGCCGCAAAGAAAGTTTTTTTCCTGCTTCAGCTTTTGGGTCCAGCAAAAAAAAAAAAAAAAAGTTTTGCTCTAAAAATTTCGTGCCCATCCCGCTTTTAGACCATTTGGGAAGAGTTTTGAGACACTCGCCATTATAGTGATTTTTCGCAAAAAAAAAAAAGAGCAGCAAAAAAAAAAAAAAAAAAAAAAAAAAAGAGAAAAAAAAATTCAGAGTGTGCTCCTCCTTTGTTTACGCAGCAGCCGTGATTTTGTTAGTGTTCTAGGCTCGCCTCTAGCACGGTTCAGCCTAGGACCAAAGACAAGACTGCTGCTGAGCGCTTATTCAACTTTGCATCTCTCGATTGATTATTGTCAACCTTTTTGCTACCATATTATAAGCCTTCCCAGCTCCACATACATCTACGCCGTATGCTTGATTCTCCCCGTAATCGCTATATCCAAGCTTTGAGAGTTTTGACTACAACGGTTGCCGATCACCACCGCCGCCGGGTAAGAACCGTAAGAATTTGAGATTTGCTTGACGGATTTGTGACACCACACCACCACCACTTCCTAGTAGTCTCAGAGGATCATATTCTTGTGTGTTTCTATTGTCGCTAACCATGGCAGGATCACAAGTCGATGAGACTGATTGGGAGAACTCGACGAACAAACAGCTACATGATAAGTTTCAAAGAAATGATGATTGGACAAAGATGTGGTAAACAGATTTGACGAGGCCATGGAGAAGATAGATGGCATTGAGAAGACGCTTGAAACAAAGCTTGATAGCAAGTTTGATGAATTGCTCGCTGCTTTCCACAACCACCGCCGGCTGCACCTATCGCACTCTCAACGACAACAACTACGCCCTTCCGAATCAAGATGGACGAGCTCAGCAGGTTCCTATTGAGCCAGACAAAATTCGTGCCGCTGCCATCGCTGTTGGTGCTTTTTGGCTCCTCGCCATCGCTGCTGGTGGTACCGAGGAGGATGATTATGTGGGAGATTACGAGGATGAGGTTGATCAACATCGTAACCACGCAACCACCAAAGACCACAACCACCAGGTCGCCCACATGCAAATAATGGCAATGTTAGGGCTCCCTCAGTACGAGATCATGACCATCTCCCTAAACTGAAATTGAATATTCCACCATTTGAGGGTAGATATGTTCCTCGATATATATCTTACTTGGGAGTTAGAAACTGAACAACGATTTACATGTTTACAATATCCCGAGGAGAGACGTGTTCCTCGCCATTGTTTGTGCTTTCACTAGCTTTGCATGTGTTTGGTGGTCCTAACATTGTAGATTATATCCTGCTCCAGCTACTTGGGCTGCTTTGAAAACTGCTATGCATCAAGGTTCCACCATATTATCAACGTGAATTACTTCAAAATTGCAGCGCTTAAGACAAGGAAAAATTCTGTAGAAGAATATTATCGAATTACAAACCGGCTTGATTAGATGTGGTATTGTTGAGGAGAATGAAGCTATGCTTGCACGCTTTCGGGTGGATTAAATAGAGAGATTCGCACCATTCTAGACTATAAGGATTATAATAATATCACTGCTTATTCCATCTTGCTTGTAAAGTGAACGTGAAGTGCAGGATCGACAGCATTGGCGCCAAGCACTAACTTTTCTCGCAGTCGACCTTCATCATGGACACCACGCATCATCTACTTCCACCGCACCATCACCTCCTTCAGTGCCACCTCCAACCGTGATACAAGAAAGGTGCACAACCACCACTATCTCGCCAAGAGCACACCGCCGGCTCGCACAGAGCTCTTCTTCTTCCATGGCGCCAACAGGCACACAAGTGATATTATTTGTCGTCATTGTAAGGGAAGAGGACATTTTATGCAGAGAATGCAAATCTCAGCGCAGATGATTGCTACGAGGATGGTGGGTATGAGTCCGCTTAGTGACTATGATGAGGAGACTTTGGCTCTTATTACACATGAGGAACACGGTGGAGATGATTCTGATCATGAGACACAATACATGGCTGTCAAGATGCCGACAGTATGAATGTTTAGTTGCTCAACGTGTTTTGAGTGTGCAGTTACAAGTCGAGCAAAATCAGAGGCATAATTTGTTCCATACAAAGGAGTTGTGAAGGAACGCTCTATTCAAGGCCATCATAGATGGAGGGAGCTGCAACAACTTGGCTAGCATGGAGATGGTGGAGAAGCTATCTCTCACCACAAGACCACATCCACATCCTTACTACATCCAATGGTTCAACAACAAATGCAAGGTTAAGGTAACACGACTGCTCGTGTGCATTTTAGTATCTCTACATATGCTGATTATGTTGATTGTGATGTGGTACCTATGCAAGCATGTTCCTTGTTACTTGGTAGACCATGGCAATTTGATAAAATTTCAGACACCATGGTAGAAACAATCAAGATACTCTTGTTCATAAGGATAAAATATTACTTTGCTTCCTATGACTCCTGAGTCCATTTTGAAAGATGATATTAATAGAGCTAATAAAGCAAAACAGAGAAAAATAAGAGTGAAAATCAGATTGTGGCAAAAGAATTTGAGCAACACATGAAGCCTAATAATAAACCATCTAGTGTTGCTTCAAATTAAATTGAAAAGTGCATGTTTACTTGCCACCAAATCTGATATTGATGAGCTAGATTTTAGCAAATCTATTTGCTATGCTTTTGTGTGCAAAGAGGCATTATTTTCATTCGAGGACGTGTTTTCCTTTTTGCCCCCCGCTGTCACTAACATTTTGCAGAGTTCACGACGCCTTTCCACAAGACGTGCACCGGATTACCACCTATTCGAGGGATTGAGCATCAAATTGACTTAATTCCCGTGCATCATTACCCAACCGCACCATACCGCATCAATCCAGAGGAGACGAAGGAGATTATGCGCCAAGTACAGAGCTGCTCGACAAAGGTTATATACGCCAATCCCTTAGTCCTTGTGCTGTTCCTATTATTCTAGTGCCGAAAAAGGATGGTACGTCACGATGTGTGTTGATTGTAGAGGCATTAATAATATTACTATTCGTTATCGCCACCCTATTCCTAGGCTAGATGATATGCTTGATGAATTGAGTGGTTCTACAATATTCTCCAAAGTTGATTTATGAGTGGATACCATCAAATTCGTATGAAATTGGGAGATGAATGGAAAACAGCATTTAAAACTAAGTTTGGATTATATGAGTGGTTAGTCATGCCTTTTGGGTTAACTAATGCACCTAGTACTTTCATGAGATTAATGAACGAAGTTTTACGTGCTTTCATTGGACGATTTGTGGTAGTCTATTTTGATGATATACTGATTTATAGCAAATCTTTGGAAGAACATTTGGAACATTTACGTGTTGTTTTTAATGCTCTACGTGATGCACGCTTGTTTGGTAACCTTGGGAAGTGCACCTTTGCACCGAATCGAGTATCTTTTCTTGGCTATGTTGTTACTCCACAGGAATTGAAGTTGATAAAGCCAAGATTGAAGCTATTGAGAGTTGGCCGCAGCCCAAAACGGTCACACAAGTGAGGAGTTTCTTGGCCTCGCTGGTTTCTATAGGCGCTTTGAGAGATTTCAGCACCATTGCTGCACCTCTCAATGAGCTTACAAAGAAGGATGTGCCTTTTGTTTGGGGTACCGCATGTGAAGAAGCCTTCACGGTATTGAAAGATAAGTTGACACATGCCCTTTACTCCAACTTCCTGATTTTAATAAGACTTTGAGCTTGAATGTGATGCTAGTGGAATTGGATTAGAGGTGTGTTATTACAAGATGGCAAACCTGTTGCATACTTTTCTCAAAAATTGAGTGGGCCTAGTCTGAATTATTCTACTTATGATAAAGAATTATATGCTCTTGTTCGACTTTAGAAACATGGCAACATTATTTATGGCCCAAAGAATTTGTTATACATTCTGATCATGAATCTTTGAAACATATTAAAAGTCAAGCTAAACTGAATCGTAGACATGCTAAATGGGTTGAATTCATTGAGACTTTCCTTATGTCATTAAACACAAGAAGGGTAAAGAAAATGTTATTGCGATGCATTGTCTCGTCGCTATACTATGCTTTCACAACTTGACTTCAAAATATTTGGTTTGGAGACCATCAAAGATCAATATGTGCATGATGCTGATTTTAAAGATGTATTGCAGAATTGTAAAGAAGGAAGAACATGGAACAAGTTTGTCGTTAATGATGGATTTGTGTTCCGCTCTAACAAGCTATGCATTCCAGCTAGCTCTGCTCGCCTTTTGTTGTTGCAGGAGGCGATGGAGGAGGACTAATGGGACACTTTGGCGTGAAGAAGACGGAGGACGACTTGCTACACATTTCTTTTGGCCAAAGATGAGACGGATGTTGAGCGCTTTTATTGCTCGCCGCACTACATGTCAAAAAGCTAAGTCACGACTCAATCCTCATGGTTTATATATGCCTTTGCCTCGCACTCTAGTGTTCCTTGGGAGGATATATCTATGGACTTTGTTTTAGGTTTACCTAGAACAAAGAAGGGAGGGATAGCATATTTGTTGTCGTGATAGATTCTCAAAATGGCACACTTTATACCATGTCATAAAAGCGATGATGTCAATAATGTTGCTGATTTGTTCTTTCGTGAAATTATTCGCTTGCATGGTGTGCCAAATACTATTGTTTCAGATCGTGATACTAAATTTCTTAGCCACTTTTGGAGATGTTTATGGGCAAGTTGGGGACTAAACTGCTTTTTAGTACTACTTGTCACCCCCAAACCGATGGATAAACTGAAGTAGTCAATAGAACATTGTCTACTATGCTTAGGGCTGTTCTAAAGAATAATAAGAAAATGTGGAGGAATGCTTGCCTCATATTGAATTTGCTTATAATCGCTCATTGCATTCTACTACTAAGATGTGCCCTTTGAAGTTGTGTATGGTTTCCTACCTCGCACCTATTGATTTGTCGCTTCTTCCATCTTCGGAGAAGGTTAATTTTGATGCTAAAGAACGTGCTGAATTGATTTTAAAATGCATGAGTTAACTAAGGAAAACATTGAGCGATGAATGCTAAATATAAACTTGCCGGAGATAAGGGTAGAAAACATGTTGTGTTTGCACCGAGATCTTGTTTGGTTACATTTATGCGTAAGGATAGATTTCCGATTTGCGCAAATCAAAGCTAATGCCACGTGTCTGCTGGTCCCTTTAAGGTGTTGGAGAAAGTAAATGATAATGCATATAAACTTGAGCTGCCTCGCAGATTTTGGGGTTAGTCCCACTTTTAACATTGCAGATTTGAAGCCATATTTGGGTGAGGAAGATGAACTTCCGTCGAGGACGACTTCATTTCAAGAAGGGAGGATGATGAGGACATCAATACCATTGTTACACCCACAGCCCCTCGCCGCTATACATACCGGACCAATTACTAGAGCTCACAAGACGCCAACTAAATTACTGTGTACTTTCGCTTGGTAATGATTCTAATGTTCATGAGAATATGATGTCGCTTAAATTGGATACATTTGTTTTGCTTACAAATGAAGGGCCTAGCTTGGAGAAGGATGAACATTGGAGCAAGAACAAGCATGGAGATGATGGCATGCTAAGGGGATCAAGAACGGAGTTACAAGTGATGATTTCAGACTTTGAAGCCACCATAATGAGTGCATGAAGCCTTGGACGAAATATACAAGATGCCACTTCATAATATTCGCCCATAGGCTATTCTAGGTGCTGCGCCACCTTATTATTGGGCCAGCCCATGTAATTTCGAAATACATTAGTATAGGCTATTTTAGAGTCCGTATGTGTGGGGAAACAAGAGATAGGGTTAGTTTCGACCCTCCACCAAGGGCCACGAAATTCACCCCATATATACAGCCCTTCCTCCATATATACAGCCCCCACCTTATCAATAAAGGCAATATCCAGATTGGGTTTGTTTCTCAGCTTTCTTGCTTGTTCTTCGCTTGCTTGCAGGAAATAGACTTGGGTTGATTTTGTTCAATAACCTCTCGAGTTGGTTTAGCAAAAGTTCGCCGCTCAGTATATCGCGACTTCCACCAAAGCAAATCCACCATCTCATCGAAGACGGACACTTCGCTTGTGTTCAACGACTAGCATAAAGGCGCCACTTGAGTAACCCCACCTTGATCAATAAAGCTTTCATCTTATATTCGCAATATCCAGATTGCAAAGGTATACTCCCATTGCTCTTGCTTGAGATGGTGGATTTCGCTTTGGTGGAAGTCGACCTGACGATCCGACTACGATCGTGAGGACGCTTGCGCTTTAGCAATCGCTAATACCAACCTGCCTTTCGAGATGGTGGTTTCGCTTTGGTGGAAGTCGACTTTGACGATCCGACCGAAGCACGACAACTTTAGCAATCGCTAAACCAACTCCGAGAGGTCTTGACCACGCGAGCAAAACGACCAGAACTATTTCGCGCAAAACGAAGAACAAGCAAGAAACTGAGATTGCAACTGGATATTGCGAATATAAGATGAAAGCTTTATTGATCAAGGTGGGGTTCTGTGGACGCTTTGTCCGGTCGCTGAACACAAACGGCACGCCGGTTGCAGCTATGGCGAACTTTTGATCTAAACAAAACCCAAAGTCTAAACGGTGCCCTAAGGGCTGTATATATGGAGGAAGAGGGGTGAATTTCGTGGCCCTTGGTGGAGGGGTCCAAACTAACCCTATCTCTTGTTTCCCCACACATACGGACTCTAAAAATAGCCTATACTAATGTATTTCGAAATTACATGGGCCTGGCCCAATAATAAGGTGACGAAAGACCTAGAATAGCCTATGGACGAATATTATGAAGTGGCATCTTGTATATTTCGTCCAAGGCTTCATGCACTCATTATGGTGGCTTCAAAGTCCTGAAATCATCACTTGTAACTCCGTTCTGATCCCTTGCGCATGCCATCAACTCCATGCTTGTTCTTGCTCCAATGTTCATCCTTCTCCAAGCTAGGCCCTTCATTTGTAAGCAAAACAAATGTATCCAATTTAGGCAGATCATATTCTCATGAACATTAGAATCATTACCAAGAAACGAAAGTACCGTAATTTAGTTGGCGCGCGAGCTCTAGTAATTGGTCCAAGATGTATAGCAAAGAGGGGCTGTGGGTGTAACAATGGTATTGATGTCCTCATCATCCTCCCTTCTTGAAATGAAGTCGCCCTCGACGGAAGTTCATCTTCCTCACCCAAATATGGCTTCAAATCTGCAATGTTAAAAGTGGACTAACCCCAAAATCTGCAGCAGCTCAAGTTTATATGCATTATCATTTACTTTCTCCAACACCTTAAAGGGACCAGCAAGACGTGGCATTAGCTTTGATTTATGCAAATCAGAAATCTATCTCACGCAAATGTAACCAAACAAGATCTCCAGTGCAAACACAACATGTTTTCTACCCTTATCTCCAAAGAAGTTTATATTTAGCATTCATACGCCAATGTTTTCCTTAGTTAACTCATGCATTTTTAAAATCAATTCAGCACGCTTTTTAGCATCAAAATTAACCTTCTCCAAGATGGAAGAGGCAACAAATCAATAGGTGCACGAGGTAGGAAACCATACACAACTTCAAAAGGGCACATCTTAGTAGTAGAATGCAATGAACGATTATAAGCAAATTCAATATGAGGCAAGCATTCTCCCACATTTTCTTATTATTCTTTAGAACAGCCCTAAGCATAGTAGACAATGTTCTATTGACTACTTCAGTTTGTCCATCAGCTTGGGGGTGACAAGTAGTACTAAAAGCAGTTTAGTCCCCAACTTAGCCCATAAACATCTCCAAAAGTGGCTAAGAAATTTAGTATCACGATCTGAAACAATAGTATTTGGCACACCATGCAAGCTTAATAATTTCACGAAAGAACAAATCAGCAACATTGACAAAGATCATCGCTTTTATGACATGGTATAAAGTGTGCCATTTTCGAGAATCTATCCACGACAACAAATATGCTATCCTCCCTTCTTTGTTCTAGGTAAACCTAAAACAAAGTCCATAGATATATCCTCCCAAGGAACACTAGGTACAGTGCAAAGGCATATATAAACCATGAGGATTGAGTCGTGACTTAGCTTTTTGACATGTAGTGCAATGAGCAATAAAACGCCAACATCCCGCCTCATCTTTGGCCAAAAGAAATGTGTAGCAAGTACGCCCTCCGCCTTCTTCACGCCAAAGTGTCCCATTAGTCCTCCTCCATGCGCCTCCCCAACAACAACAAAAGACTAACGGAGCTAGCTGAATGCATAGCTTGTTAGCACGAACACAAATCCATCATTAACGACAAACTTGTTCCATGTTCTTCCTTCTTTACAATTCTGCAATACATCTTTAAAATCAGCATCATGCACATATTGATCTTTGATGGTCTCCAAACCAAATATTTTGAAGTCAAGTTGTGAAAGCATAGTATAGCGATTTAGACAATGCATCAAGAATAACATTTTCTTTACCCTTCTTGTGTTTAATGACATAAGGGAAAGTCTCAATGAATTCAACCCATTTAGCATGTCTACGATTCAGTTTAGCTTGACTTTTAATATGTTTCAAAGATTCATGATCGAATGTATAACAAATTCTTTGGGCCATAAATAATGTTGCCATGTTTCTAAAGTCCTAACAAGAGCATATAATTCTTTATCATAAGTAGAGTAATTCAGACTAGGCCCACTCAATTTTTCGTAAAAGTATGCAACAGGTTTGCCATCTTGTAATAACACACCTCCTAATCCAATTCCACTAGCATCACATTCAAGCTCAAAAGTCTTATTAAAATCAGGAAGTTGGAGTAAAGGAGCATGTGTCAACTTATCTTTCAATACCGTGAAGGCTTCTTCCGTATGGTACCCCAAACAAAAGGCACATCCTTCTTTGTAAGCTCATTGAGAGGTGCAGCAATGGTGCTGAAATCTCTCACAAAACGCCTATAGAAACCAGCGAGGCCAAGGAAACTCCTCACTTGTGTGACCGCTTTGGGCTGCGCCAACTCTCAATAGCTTCAATCTTGGCTTTATCAACTTCAATTCCTCGTGGAGTAACAACATAGCCAAGAAAAGATACTCGGTCGGTGCAAAAGGTGCACTTCCCAAGGTTACCAAACAAACGCATCACGAGAGCATTAAAAACAGCACGAATGTTCCAAATGTTCTTCCAAAGATTTGCTATAAATCAAGATATCATCAAAATAGACTACCACAAATCGTCCAATGAAAGCACGAAACTTCGCTCATTAATCTCATGAAAGTACTAGGTGCATTAGTTAACCCAAAAGGCATGACTAACCACTCATATAATCCAAACTTAGTTTTAAATGCTGTTTTCCATTCATCTCCCAATTTCATACGAATTTGATGGTATCCACTACGCAAATCAACTTTGGAGAATATTGTAGAGCCACTCAATTCATCAAGCATATCATCTAGCCTAGGAATAGGGTGACGATAACTAATAGTAATATTATTAATGCCTCTACAATCAACACACATACGTGACGTACCATCCTTTTTCGCACTAGAATAATAGGAACAGACAAGGACTAAGGGATTCGCAGATATAACCTTTGTCGAGCAGCTCCTGATTTGACGATAATCTCCTTCGCCTCCTCCGGATTGGTACGGTATGGTGCACGGTTGGTAATGATGCACCGAATTAAGTCAATTTGATGCTCAATCCTCTAATAGGTGGTAATCCCGTGGCACGCCTTGTGGAAAGACGCCAAATAACTCCCCGCAAAATGTTAGTGACAGCAGGGGCAAAGAGGAAGGCACGCCCTCTAATGAAAATAATGCCTCTTTGCACACAAAAGCATAGCAAATAGATTTGCTAAAATCTAGCTCATCAATATCAGATTTGGTGGCAAGTAAACATGCACTTTTCAATTTAATTTCGTAAACAACACTAGATGGTTTATTATTAGGCTTCATGTGTTGCTCAAATTCTTTTGCCACAATCTGATTTTCACTCTTATTTTTCTCCTGTTTTGCTTTATTAGCTCTATTAATATCATCTTTCAAAATGGACTCAGAGTCATAGGAAGCAAAGTAATATTTTTATCCTTATGAACAAGAGTATACCGATTGTTTCTACCATGGTGTACAGAATTTTATCAAATTGCCATGGTCTACCAAGTAACAAGGAACATGCTTGCATAGGTACCACATCACAATCAACATAATCAGATATGTAGAGATACTAAAATGCACACTAACAAGACGTGTTACCTTAACCTTGCCGCTGTTGTTGAACCATTGGATGTAGTAAGGATGTGGATGTGGTCTTGTGGTGAGAGATAGCTTCTCCACCATCTCCATGCTAGCCAAGTTGTTGCAGCTCCTCCATCTATGATGACGCTAATAGAACGCTCCTTCACAACTCCCTTTGTATGGAACAAATTATGCCTCTGATTTTGCTCACTTTGTGTAACTCTGCACACTCAAAACACGCTGAGCAACTAAACATTCATACCGCAAAGATCTTCAAGAGCCATGTATTGTGTCTCATGATCGTAATCATCTCCACCGTGTTCCTCATGTGTAATAAGAGCCAAAGTCTCCTCATCATAGTCACTAGCGGACTCATACCCACCATCCTCAAGAGCAATCATCACACGCTGAGATTTGCATTCTCTCGAAAATGTCCTCTTCCTTACAACGACGACAAATAATATCACTTGTGTGCCCTGCTGACGCCATGGAAGAAGAAGAGCTCAGGCAGGCCCAAAGCAGTGTGCTCTTGGCGATAGTGGTGGTTGTGCTCGCTTGTATCACGGTTGGAGGTGGCACCAAGGAGGTGATGGTGCAAAGGAAGTAGATGATGCACGTGGTGTCCATGATGAAGGTCGACCTGCAGAAAAGTTAGTGCGCGCCAATGCCTCGCCGATCCTCAAGACTTCACGCTCAGCTTTACAAGCAAGATGGAATAAACGAGTGATATTATTATAATCCTTATAGTCTAGAATGGTCTGAATCTCTATTTAATCCACCCGTAAAACGTGCAAGCATAGCTTCATTCTCCTCAACAATACCACATCTAATCAAGCCAGTTTGTAATTCCCGATAATATTCTTCTACAGAATTTTTTCCTTGTCTTAAGCGCTGCAATTTTTGAAGTAATTCACGCTGATAATATGGTGGAACCCAACGAGTACGCATAGCAGTTTTCAAAGCAGCCCAAGTAGTGGAACAGATATAATCTACAATGTTCGCACCACCAAACACATGCAAAGCTAGTGAAAGCACAAACAAAGCAGCAGAACACGCCTCTCCTCGTGATATTGTAAACATGTAAATCGTTGTTCAGTTTCTAACTCCCAAGTAAGATATATATCGTGAACATATCTACCCTCAAATGGTGGAATATTCAATTTCAGTTTAGGGAGATGGTCATGATCTCGCACTGAGGGGAGCCCTAACATTGCCATTATTTGCATGTGGACGACCTGGTGGTTGTGGTGCTGGTGGTTGCACGTAGTTCGATGTTGATCAACCTCATCCTCATAATCTCCCACATAATCATCCTCCTCGGTACCAGCAGCAAGCAGAGCAGGAGCCAAAGAAGCACCAACAGCAGTAGCAGCGCACCAGAATTTTGTCCTCGCTCAATAGGAACACGCCGAGCTCTGGCCCATACCGATTCGAAGGGGCGAGTTGTTGTCGCTGCAGAGGTGCGATAGGTGCAGCCGGTGGTTGTGGAAAACGCCACAGCAATTCATCAAACTTGCTATCAAGCTTTGTTTCAAACGCCTTCTCAATGCCATCTATCTTCTCCATGGCCTCACAAATCTGTTTACCACATCTTGCACCTGTCCAATCATCATTTGCTGAAACTTATCATGTAGCTGTTTGTTCGTCAGTTCTCCCAATCAGCCTCATCGGCTTGTGATCCTGCCATGGTTAGCAGCAATAGAAACACACAAGAATATGATCCTACAGACTACTAGGAAGTGGTGGTGGTGGTGTGTGGACACAAACCGCAAGCAAATCTCAAATTCTACCAGCCTACCCAAAGAAGAAGGTGGTGATCGCAACCGCTAGAATCAAAACTCTCAAAGCTTGGATATAGCGACACTGTGGAGAATCAAACGCACGACGAGATGTATGTGGAGCTGGGAAGGCTTATAATATGGTAGCAAAAGGGTCAAGAATAATCAATTCAGAGATGCAAAGTTGAATAAACGCCAACGACGGATCGTGGTCGGGTCCTAGGCTAGACCGCATAGAGACGCGAGCCTAGAACACTAACAAAATCACGGCGCAAGACGTAAACAAGGGAGGAGCACACTCTGAATTTTTTTTTTTTCGCTTTTTTTTTTTTTTTTTTTTTTTTTTTTTTTTTTTTTTTTTTTTTTTGCTCCGCAACTATAATGGCGAAAAGTCTCAAAACTCTTCCTAAAACCGACAGATGGGCACGAAATTTTTTCGACTTAAATTTTTTTTTTTTCGATCGCCTATTTTTCAAAACTGAAACGGGTCAAAAAACTTTCTATAACGGCGATCGCTCAATACGCTTAGAAACACCTAAAATAGGATAGCCGTAAATTTTTTCCCGCATGCTTTTGGAAAATTTTGGGCCTAAACGGAGGGTGGTTTCGAGTATTTTTTTTTTTGAAACCAACCTCGAGACGGACGGAAAAGATTGCTGAATCCAAACCTACTCGAGATGAAGGAAACACGAATCGAAATTAGATGGATCCCAAAACAAATCTAATATGCAAGGAACTCGGATTGGTGGCGGATATATGGTGGTGGATATATGGCAACGGTGGTATATGGATATGGCAAGCGGTGGCGTATGGGTGGTATATGGATTCGGATTCAAGCGTGATGATAAGCGGTGGTGGTATATGGCAGCGATGACGGCGGCGTGACAACTTATGACCGTAACTCAAACTCTAAAAGACTAGACTCTAAGACCAAAGAACTTGACACGACGATGCAACCGCAAATTCAACAAAGCAAATACGTAAAAGATTATGCAAAGGCTCGATTGGTTCGGATATGATGAACTAACCCTAATTTTTTTTGGCTTTTTCGTGGACTATAGGTATGAAGAATGACTCGATCTAAACTACTTAAAATCAGAAAATCTCACCGAGCAACCCGGAAATCTGATACCACTTGATAGAGGCAAAGGTGTCCCGCCTTTCGATGAGATGGTGGATTTCGCTTGGTGGAAGTCGACTTTGACGATCCGACTACGAACGCAGCGAGGACGCCGCGCTTTAGCAATCGCTAAACCAACTCCGAGAGGTTATTGACCACGCCGAGCACGATCAACCTCGACCACGAGGGTCTATTTCGCGAGCAAACGAAGAACAAGCAAGAAACCGAGATTGCAACTGGATATTGCGAATATAAGATGAAAGCTTTATTGATCAAGGTGGGGTTCTGTGACGCTTTGTCCGGTCGCTGAACACAAACGGCACGCCAAGTTGCAGCTATGGCGTAACTTTTGATCTAAACAAAACCCAAAGTCTAAACGGTGCCCTAAGGGCTGTATATATGGAGGAAGAGGGGTGAATTTCGTGGCCCTTGGTGGAGGGGTCCAAACTAACCCTATCTCTTGTTTCCCCACACATACGGACTCTAAAAATAGCCTATACTAATGTATTTCGAAATTACATGGGCCTGGCCCAATAATAAGGTGACGAAGACCTAGAATAGCCTATGGACGAATATTATGAAGTGGCATCTTGTATATTTCGTCCAAGGCTTCATGCACTCATTATGGTGGCTTCAAAGTCCTGAAATCATCACTTGTAACTCCGTTTGATCCCCTTGCGCATGCCATCAACTCCATGTGTGTTCTTGCTCCAATGTTCATCCTTCTCCAAGCTAGGCCCTTCATTTGTAAGCAAAACAAATGTATCCAATTTAGGCAAGATCATATTCTCATGAACATTAGAATCATTACCAAGAAACGAAAGTACCGTAATTTAGTTGGCGCATGCGCGAGCTCTAGTAATTGGTCCAAGATGTATAGCAGCAGGGCTGTGGGTGTAACAATGGTATTGATGTCCTCATCAAATTTAGCAAAGATCATATTCTCAGGAACATTAGAATCATTACCAAGAAACCAGAATCTCAGAATTTAGCTGGCGCTGAGCTCTAGAAATTGGTACAAGATGTATAGCAAAGAAGGGTGTGGTGTAACAATGGTATTGATGTCCTTTTCATCCTGCGACGCTTGCCTAACGCCCCAAATTTCTTTGTCCTCCCTATAGAGGAGATATCGTTTTACATATATATCGACCGACAATGGTATGCCCTTTTGTTCTTGGCTTACACGCGCGTTGGAGTTACAAGTATGGCATCCGGCGAAATAAGGAGAATAACGCACATAGTCACCGGATTTTCTTTTGAATTTTACGACAAAATGAGATTGTCTTGATCATAGAGCAACTGCAGTAAAGGTAATTTTGGCCCTACTGGTGGGGGCTACCGTCTATAAACGTAATAATCTCGAATTTCCTTCAAAAGGAAGTGCCAATGGGTTCGTAAACTTGTCTCGAAAAACAGTGACAAATGATGTTCTTTTGACTTTCAGTAATAAAAGTCCTGCTTAAGGTCAGATTTGAGGGCACTCCGCCTCCTCTGGCAAGTTGGGAGTATTTTCTGATCTGTGTTTGCCATGAAAGCAGTTTGAGTACTCGTGGGTCCAACACGGACTCAATGTCAAAAATTATGACCGCTTTAGTGAACATCTCTCCATTTTGGCGGCAGTTCTTGAAAGTACTTCATTTTCATGTGTGCTTTTTGCCCAACCGCCTAAAACTTTTCCCGTGGTTGTGGTGCTGGTGGTTGCACGAGTTTCGATGTTGATCAACCTCCTCCTCGTAATCTCCCACATAATCATCCTCCCCTGCACCAGCAGAGCAAAGAGCGGGAGCCAAAGAAGCACCAACAGAGTAGCAAAGGCACCAGAATTTTGTCCTCGCTCAAGAGGAACACGCGAGCTCGCCCATACCGATTCGAAGGGGCGAAGTTGTTGTCGCAGCAAAGTGCGATAGGTGCAGCAAGCGGTGGTTGTGGAAAACGCGCAGCAATTCATCAAACTTGCTATCAAGCTTTGTTTCAAACGCCTTCTCAATGCCATCTATCTTCTTCCATGGCCTCGCCAACTGCTTATCACGCCTTGCACCGCCCAATCATCATTTGGTCAAACTTATCATAGCTGTTTGTTCGCCAGTTCTCCCAATCAGCCTCGCGGCTTGTGGTCCCGCCATGGTTAGCAGAATAGAAACACACAAGAATATGATCCCACAGACTACTAGGAAGTGGTGGTGGTGGTGTGGATACCACAACCGCAAGCAAATCTCAAATTTTACCGCCTACCAAAGAAGAAAGGGTGATCGGCAACCGCTAGAAGTCAAAAACTCTCAAAGCTTGGCTATAGCGATTACCAGGAGAGTCCAACGACGCACGAGATGTATGTGGAGCTGGAAGGCTTATAATATGGTAGCAAAAAGGGTCAAGAATAATCAATTCAGAGATGCAAAGTTGAATAAACGCCAACGACGGTATCAGGTTGGTCCTAGGCTAGACCGCTGCTAGAGACGCGAGCCTAGAACACTAACAAAATCAATGGGCGCTGCACGTAAACAAGGGAGGAGCACACTGAATTTTTTTTCATTTTTTTTTTTTTTTGCGCTGATTTTTTTTTGCGCGCTTTTTTTTTTTTTTTTTGCTAAAATCACTATAATGGCGAAAGTGTCTCAAAATCTTCCCGTGTCAAACCGACAGATGGGCACGAAATTTTTCGACAATTTTTTTTTTCGACGCCCGACCCAAAATCTGAAACGGTCAAAAAACTTTCTATAACGGCGATCGCTCAATACGCTTAGAAACACCTAAAATAGGATAGCCGTAAAATTTTTATCCCGCATGCTTTTGGAAAATTTTGGGCCTAAACGGAGGGTGGTTTCATCCTCTTCACGGACGGCAACCCTTCTACTGGACGCAAAAGATTGGTCGAATCCAAACCTACTCGCATAAGGAAACACGAATCGAAACTAGATGGATCCCGAAACAAACCTAATATGCAAGGGACTCGGATTGGTGATGATATATGGCAGCGTGGTGGTATATGGATACGGATTCAAGCGGCGGATAAGCGTGGTGGTATATGGATACGGATTCAAGGCAGTGCGGGCGGCGTGACAACTTATGACCAAAGACTAAACTCTAAAAGACTAGACTCTAAGACCAAAGAATAGACACGACGATGCAACCGCAAATTCAACAATGCAAATACGTAAAAGATTATGCAAAGGCTCGATTGGTTCGGATAGGATGAACTAACCCTAATTTTTTTGGCTTTTTCGTGGACTATAGGTATGAAGACGACTCGATCTAAACTACTAAAAAATCAGAAATCTCACCGAGCAACCCGAACTCGATACCACTTGATAGAGGCAGAGGTGTCCCGCCTTCGATGAGATGGTGGATTTCGCTGGTGGAAGTCGACTTTGACGATCCGACTACGAAGGCAGTGAGGACGCCGCTACCTTTAGCAATCGCTAAACCAACTCCGAGAGGTTATTGACCACGCCGAGCACGATCAACCCGACCACGAGGGTCTATTTCCGCGAGCAAACGAAGAACAAGCAAGAAACCGAGATTGCAATCTGATATTGCAATATAAGATGAAAGCTTTATTGATCAAGGTGGGGTTCTCGGACGCTTTGTCTGGTCGCTGAACACAAACGGCACGCGGTTGCAGCTATGGCTAACTTTGATCTAAACAAAACCCAAGTTCAAACAAAGGCCCTAAGGGTGTGATATATGGAGGAAGAGGGGTGAATTTCGTGGTCCTCTTGGTGGAGGGGTCCAAACTAACCCTATCTCTTGTTTTCCCACACATACGGACTCTAAAAATAGCCTATACTAATGTATTTCGAAATTACATGGGCCTGGCCTAATAATAAGGTGACGAAAGACCAGAATAGCCTATGGACTAATATTATGAAGTGGCATCTTGTATATTTCGTCCAAGGCTTCATGCACTCCTTATGGTGGCTTCAAAGTCCGAAATCATCACTTGTAACTGCGTTCTGATCCCCTTGCGCATGCCATCAACTCCATGTGTGTTCTTGCTCCAATGCTCATCCCTTCCAAGCTAGGCCCTTCATTTGTAAGCAAAACAAATGTATCCAATTTAGGCAAGATCATATTCTCATGAATATTAGAATCATTACCAAGAAACCAGTACCGGTAATTTAGTTGGCGCATGCGAGCTCTAGTAATTGGTCCAAGATATAGCAGCAGGGGTCAGGGTGTAACAATGGTATTGATGTCCTCATCACAATATCCGATTGCAATCTCGCTTGCTTGTTCTTCGCTTTGCTCGCAGGAAATAGACCCTCGTGGTCAGGTTGATCGTGTTCCGCGCGTGGTCAATAACCTCCTGAGTTGGTTTAGCGATTGTTATATGCTGACGCCCTCGCGACGTCAGAAGTCGAATCACAAAGTCGATTTCCACCAAAGTGAAATCCACCATCTCATCGAAAGATGGGGACACCTCCGCTTATCAAAGATGCCATCATCTCCATGCTTGTTCTTGCTCCAATGTTCATCCTTCCAAGCTAGGCCCTTCATTTGTAAGCAAAACAAATGTATCCAATTTAGGCAAAGATCATATTCTCATGAACATTAGAATCATTACCAAGAAACGAAAGTACCTCAGATTTAGTTGGCGCATGCCGAGCTCTAGTAATTGGTCCAAGATGTATAGCGCAAGGGCCAGGGTGTAACAATGGTATTGATGTCCTCATCATCCCGCGGCGCTTCTTGCCTAACGGCCCCAAAAAATTTGTCCTCTCAGAGTTGAGATATCGTTTCTACATATATTGATCGATGCCGTGAATGCCCTTTTGTTCTTGGCTTTCTGCGCATGAGTTACAAAGATGCATCCGCGTAAAACAAGGAGAATAAGGCATATAGTCACTGGATTTTCTTCAATTTACGCCAAATGAGATTGCCCTTGATCATAGAGCATCCGCAGAAGGTAACGCTTATTCTACCAGGGGCCTAATGTCTATAAGCAATATAATCTCTCGAATTTCCTTCAAAAGGAACCGCCAATGGGTTCGTAAACTTGTCCAAAAACAACGACGAATGATGTTCTTTGACTTTAGGCCAAAAGTCCCGCTTAAGGTCAGATTTGAGGGTACCCGGCCTCCCCGCGCAAGTGGGGAGTATTTTTCTGATTCAGACGCCACGCGAAAGCAGTTTGAGAACTTGTGGGTCCGACACGGACCAATGACAAAATTATTACCGCTTTAGTGAACATCTGTCCATTCCATGGCGCCCTGAAAGTACTTCATTTTCATGTGTGCTTTTTGCCTAACCGCCCCAAAACTTCTTGTCCTCTATAGTGAGATATCGCTTCACATATATATTGATCGATGCCGAATGCCCTTTTTGTTCTGGCTTTCACGCCGCATGAGTTACAAAGATGCCATCCGCGTAAAACAAGGAGAATAAGGCATGTAGCTGCTGGATTTTCTTCAATTTACGGCCAAATGAGATTGCTCGGATCATAGAGCATCTGAGAAGGTACGCTTGTCCCTACAAGGGGGCTAATGTCTATAAGCAATATATCTCTCGAATTTCCTTCGTAAGGAACCGCCAAGGTTCGTAAACTTGTCCTAAAAACAACGATTTAATGATGTTCTTGACTTTCGGTAAAAAGTCCGCTTAAGGCCATATTTGAGGATACTCCGGCCTCCCGGGCGCAAGCGGGAGTATTTTCTAGATTCGAAGCTCGCCATGAAGCGGTTTCGTGGTTGTGGGACCGATATGGACCGAATGACAAAATTATGACCATTTTAGTGAACATCTGCTCATTCTATGGCGCCCTGAAAGTACTTCATTTTCGCGCGCTTTGCTTAACCGCCCAAAAATTTCTTGTCCTCTATAGTGGAGATATCGCTTCCACATAAATATTGATCGATGCCAGGAATGCCCTTTTGTTCTTGGCTTTCACGCACATGAGTTACAGCACGTGATCCGGCGGAAACAAGGAGAATAAGTGATGTAGGGTGGAACCCTAATTCGTCGATCTTTCACGTTTGGAGGGGATCCTACGGAGGGAACACGAAGAACGCGCGGAAGAACGAGAGGAAACACGGGGAAAACGAGAGGAAATCACTCAACCAACAAGGAATCGATCACACAAGTGCTAGATCAACATACACACATGAGATCCACAAGATACATCACAACTAGGGTAAGGATACAAAGGAACTGCTCATCTCCAAGAGGAGGCCTTGATGTTCTTCCCCAGATAGGGGCCTTGAATCCACGAGGGATCTTCCTAGATAGGGTCTTGAATCTGAATGGATCTTCTCCCAGACGGAGGTCCCGATCTCGAGGAGAAGTACCGTGGATGAGCAAAGGCTCACACACAAATATGAGCTAATCCAATGCAAACCTCAAAGTGGGGAGGAGGAGTTCTATTTATAAAGTAAGCCACCAAGGGGTAAGTGAGGGCGAGGGGTACAAGGGCCTCGCCCAAGTCGCGACACATTAGCGGGTCCGGATGATCCGGATGGTGGCCCGGATGATCCGGTGTCGGGTCCGGATGATCCGCCACCGTCCCGATGATCCTCGGCCGCCGAGGGGCTTCGTTGTTCGGTATTTACCCGATGATCCGGGAGGGTCCGATGATCCGGCGCATCGCCCCGGATGATCCGCTTCGCCGAGGGGGCTTCTGCTGTTTTCGGTGCATTTACCCGGATGATCCGGGAGGGTCCGGATGATCCGGCCGCCTCGGATGATCCGGACGGCGGTCGGACGTCCGCCTGCCTTCAACAAATGCCCATCTTCTTCTTCTCCTTTCTTCCGCCTTTCTCTTCCATGCTTGGCCTTGGTCCTTGATTCTCCTTGGCCATCCCTGGTTGTACCGAGTGTATACAAGGTCCACGCATGAGGTAGTAGCCATGTCTCATATGCGAAAGTGACGGTTCAAGAGGAGTGAATTCACCTTGTGTCTGGCGGCGATAGTCGAGGTCTCATCTTATGTATCCTTGGGGCTTGGAGAGTAGTCGGAGTGTATATGGGGATGAACGGGATGCTCCGCATCATATCCCCCTTGGGAAAGATCCGACCTCGGATCGTGATCCTCATCACCATGGAAAGGGGTGTCGGGACGGACTTGTAGCCGGACGGGGGAAGGCATTAAGACTCCAAGTACTCCAAGGTGTCTCCTGTATGTGGTACATGCAAAATGATCAAACACAAAGTACACTTGGAAATACAATGGTTAGCGCACAAAGTGTCCATCAATTAAGCAAGAGTCCGTATGTAATGGATAGTGCATGACAAAGCGCATGAAGCTTATCCAGATGATATAGAATGATATGCAAAGCATTCATGTGATAATTAGCATGGTGCACAAAGCTACAAATTCTACCATTGTGCAAAATGATGTCATAGAAGGACGGTTCATCAATAGCATGAATATGGCAATGGATGCTCAATATGTGGAAGCTATCATACAATTGATGGTGGACAATATGATCATGATGTATGAATATGCCATCAAGGAAGATCATAACAAATTTGCTAAGGAAGTGAACAAGCTCATATATCATGGATGACATGGGAATACAAGATGCAACAAGGCAATCACAATGTGAGTCAATCCATGCATAGGGTGCAAACTTGTGGTGAGTATGATATGTCCATCGAGCATGACATGTGTGAGCACAATCAACAAATATGGAGGTGTTGGTGTACCAAAGCTCGATGTTGAGGCATGAGGAGGCCAAGGTGCATCCAAGAAGTGCAAGCGCCTCAATGTGAAGGTCGATGTAGCCAATCTCCAATGTCGCCCTCCTTTCACGAGATGTATCATGTAGACAACAAGAAGGAAACAACAATGAAAGAGTGACCCATCCAATATGCCTATTTGAGGATTGCTCAAAGAGAAGGAGTTCACCTTATGAGAATGTCGAAATGTTGGTGTCGCACATCATGTATGCCTTCACGTAACTAAATGTCGTGATAACGGCATCGCTTTGTGAAACCTCCAAAATGAAAGGACATGACAAACACTGAAAAATAAATGAGGTTAGCGGAAATGCAAAACATATCATTCGTGTGGTAAGATACCTAACAAGTGTATGCATCATGCTCATCATAAGAAAGTACAAGGAGCATTTCAAAGTATGGAGGCATATGATGTAAGAACATCCAAATACAAGAGGCTCAATCAAACAAGCATGCATCACAAGTATAGTGTCCAAGTCTCCGAGATCAATACATAGCAAGTTGGCACTCAATACAAGGTGATATGAGATGCAACTAATGGAGACAAGAGACAATGATCATGACAAATCAAGTGAGAGGCATGAGCATATATGTCATCAACCCAAGAAAGCAAGTAATAGTGGAACATGGGTGATGCAACATAGCAAGCAATCATAACAATCTGTTAAGCAAGCTAGTAGTGAAAAGATGCAACATACTAGAAGGAATCATGGCAAGTATGTCATGTGTGCAAATAGTGGGCATGAATAATTCACATGACATATCACAAGCATGAAAGCAAGATGTGAGAAAATATCATCAATGTATTGGTTAGAGGCCATATAAATAGCAATGTAACATCATGACTCTCCCAACACAACAAGCATCAATAGTATGGGGCACATGATAAACATGGCAAAAGCAACAAGGATCTCCACCAAGCATGCAAATACACAATGGGATATCATCATGGTTCATCATGGTAAATGCAAGCAAGGGTCACAATTGCATGGCGAAGGCATAGAAGCAAGCATAGCATGCAAAGTGAACACGGTAAAATAAGCATAAGGTGACAAGTGGTAAATGGCCCATAGCCGCAGTGAGAGCCAAGCAGAGGAGTTGCGCTGTAGTCCTTGCGCCAAGGGGACGGTGGTGAGGATAGTCCACGGATCCCAAGTCATCATTGCTCTCAAGAGCTCAAGCCACAACTCTTGGGATTGAGAGGTCGACGAGTATACATGGGTACCGATGAGGACATGGCTACCTTGATAAGACCAAAATATTGCATACATGCATATTTGTCGTGATTTCTAGTGCAAACTATTCAATAATATATTTATGTTATCCGTAACAAAAATACTTCACATACTTTTGTGTTTTGTCTAATTGCAGTGTGTGGGACATTTGTACAATCCACATATGAAGATAATGGAAAAGGAGAAGTTTAGGTGTTGTTCAAAAGTCTTCTCACGTCACTTTTGGGCCAAGAGAAGATAGAGTCCAAGTCTCTCACGTTCTCGGATTCAGATTCGACCGCAATGCATATATACCCGACTCAAAACGCCAACAACTTTTTCATACGGACCAATTGGGGATGATGAGGACATGGCTACCTTGATAAGACCAAAATATTGCATACATGCATATTTGTCGTGATTTCTAGTGCAAACTATTCAATAATATATTTATGTTATCCGTAACAAAAAATACTTCATACTTTTGTGTTTTGTCTAATTGCGTGTGTGACATTTGTACAATCCACATATGAAGATAAGGAAAAGGAGAAGTTTAGGTGTTGTTCAAAAAGTCTTCTCACGTCACTTTTGGGCTAAGAGAAGATAGAGTCCAAGTCTCACGCTCGATTCAGATTCGACCGACATGTATATACCGACTCAAAACGCCAACAACTTTTTCATACGGACCAATTGGGTGATTCCAATTGTGCGGAAAGAGCATGAAATCTACTTTCCAACAAAAAAAGAATCATTATGCAAAGGCTCAGATTGGTCTCGGATATGATGACCTAACCCTAAATTTTTTTGTGGCTTTTTCGTGGACCGTAGGTATGAAGAACAGACTCGATCTAAACTACGGTAAATCAGAAAATCTCACCGAGCAACCTCGAAATCTGATACCACTTGATAGAGGCAAAGGTGTCCCGCCTTCGATGAGATGGTGGATTTCGCTTTGGTGGAAGTCGACTTGACGATCCGACTACGAAGGCGGCGAGGACGCCGCTACTTAGCAATCGCTAAACCAACTCCGAGAGGTTATCGACCACGCCGAGCACGATCAACCTGACCATGAGGGTCTATTTCCCGCAGCAAACGAAGAACAAGCAAGAAACTGAGATTGCAACTGGATATTGCAAATATAAGATGAAAGCTTTATTGATCAAGGTGGGTTTCTCGTGGACGCCTTTGTCCGGTCGCTGAACACAAACGAGCGCACGCGAAGTTGCAGCTATGGCTAACTTTTGATCTAAACAAAACCTAAGTCTAAACGGTGCCCTAAGGGCTGTATATATGGAGGAAGAGGGGTGAATTTCGTGGCCCTTGGTGTGAGGGGTCCAAACCAACCCTATCTCTTGTTTCCCACACATACGGACTCTAAAAATAGCCTATACTAATGTATTTTGAAATTACATGGGCCTGGCCCAATAATAAGGTGACGAAGACCTAGAATAGCCTATGGACTAATATTACAGTGGCATCTTGTATATTTTGTCCAAGGCTTCATGCACTCCTTATGGTGGCTTCAAAGTCCCTGAATAATCACTTGTAACTCCGTTTGATCTCTTGCGCATGCCATCAACTCCATGTGTGTTCTTGCTCCAATGTTCATCCTTCCCAAGCTAGGCCTTCATTTGTAAGCAAAACAAATGTATCCAATTTAGGCAGCATCATATTCTCATGAACATTAGAATCATTACCAAGAAACGAAAAGTACCGTAATTTAGTTGGCGGCGAAGCTCTAGTAATTGGTCCAAGATGTATAGCAACAGGGGCTATGGTGTAACAATGGTATTGATGTCCTCATCAAGACTGCACAAAACAAAGGCAAAGGGAAAATTGTGTGTGCATGGTAGATGTACACATCATCCATCATGATGCATACGTGCTTGTGTTGGTTAGAACCAAATATCCAATTCTCAAATAAATGAGATGTGTGATATAGAAACATGTCATCCATCATGATAGGTTTGTTATTATGTATGGCATAATGGAGACTCAAAGGATGTAATGCATCATGAGCAATATCTAAATGATTGTTATTCATGGAATGCATATGGTGCATACTATCATGGGAATCATGCAAAGTATGAAATGCATCAAGATCTCCTAATATGTATGAGGAAACTATGGGGGTCTCCTCATGAGCATGAGTAGCAACATCACGTGGAGAATATTGACAACATCCAAAACAATGCATATTTGGAACAATGTGATCATGGCATGACATATTGGATGAATTATGCAAATCATGTAAAGGAAGCATGGCAATATCATCACATGAAAACAAAAGCCAATGACCATTATCTCGCCATCTATGCCATAGGTGCAAATGGGATTGATTTTAATGGGGCATGCATAGTTACTATGTTGAGATTGTATAGATGCAATATGGGAGATCTCACTCATAGCATATGACAAGTTCAATGGATTATCAAACATGAAGTGACCAATAGAATTTTCACATGATATCCTATGAAGCATAGCATCACAAATAGGCAACTCAACATGCTCATCATCATATTCATCATAAATGGGCAAGTCAAGGCATGAAGGAGTTTCACTAGCATGAAGCATGGTAATAGGTGGGTCAACATCATGGGAGCAATCATCGCCAAGAGAGTCCACTAGTGGGACAAGAGAAGCACCATCACCTATGTTACCTTTGGAGTGTCGCCATGTGTTGTAGGTGAGGTATTGACGATCATATCATTGTCATCTTCTTATCTTTATGGAACCATGTGGGGGGTGTGTCATCGTCCACCATGGCCATCGCCATCTCCATAGGAGGTATGGACTCATCAATGGTAGGCGTGTCAGTCATGTAGGAAACCTAGCACCAAAGAAGAAAAACACACTAGGAGTAGAGGTTAAGTCAATTAGAAATCATAGTGGCCTCACGGCCGTGGTCAACTACCTCACTCTAAGTGTTGTGGCTCACTCACCCCTCAAGGATGCTCTCACTCATATGTTTGTTGAGTCACCCAAATGGCGCCAACCTCACACACAGATGGGTGGCATGCCTCATGTGTGGGGCTAGTGGTGGTCACACTCATCCTCTCATAGGAGATGCTCTCAATGTCACGTATGGTGGAGTCACCATGTCACCATGGGGTGGTGGCTCCCATCACATGGCACTTGGGGCATCTCTACATATGTGGGTGTCTGAGGGATGTAGGTGCAAATGTCTCCATGCTCAACTCCTATCGCTGCCTTGGTGAAGGGGTAGTCCCATGCTCAACCTTCTTGTCACCGCCTTGTGGTTGGAGGCCCATATGATGTGGCACCTCGTAGCTCGCTCTCCATGACCGAATGGAGTGTCCCAAGCTCGCCATCTTCCTGAGGGGCTTCAAGATGGAAGTGTCGCCACTCAGAAGTTGGTCGCCTTGGACTTGATGAAGTCGATGTAGGCGCATTTCGGGGAAGTAGGCTAAGATGCCGTGACGTCCAAAGGCTAAGATGTTTTGATAGCACTTGGCTAAGATGCCAAAGTGGTTGGTGTAGCCGTAGCGCCGCCTTGGTGGTGGTCGCCTCGCCGTCTTCTTTTGTGCTCTTGAAGCTTGGACTTGGCGTGAAGTAGGTCTTGTTGGTACTTGTGCATTTGGCGCTTGTCGAGCATCTTCATGATGATGATGTCGTTGTGGCGTGAGCACGTAGTAGATGTCGCTCGTCGCCGCGGCACATGTTGCTTGGAGGTGACTTGGCCTTCATGACGGCGTGAATCGTGAACGTGATGATGATCGCCATGTAGATGTGGACGAGGACGATTTGCACTTGCATCTTTGTCACGCCCCAAGACTTGTGGCTCGACCGTCGCCGCCTTGAGGATGATGAAGGAAGAAGACTTGATCAAGGCTCTAATCTCCTCCATCCTTGCATCTTGCTCCTCTTTATGTGCGGCAAGCTTCTTGTCGATGTAGTCCCTTTCCTTGCTTCGAGTGACGAATGTCGATGGAGATGTTCTCGGCGCGCCTCGCAATCTTGATTGTGCGCCTTTGTATTTGTCGTTGTAGATCAAGATAGACGCTTTGAGATGTAGTTGTTCACGCTGTCGTTGTTGTCGTGAGACCGGAGAGGAAATGCCTTGCCTATCCATCACAAGACTCCGAGCAAATATGAGTGAGAAAGAGAAGAACGATACCAATGTACCTTTGACCAAAGTTAAAGATGAATAAAGTTCACTCAAATGTGGACAATGAAATAGCACTATTGGTACCGATCCTTGTCGATTCTCACACCTACACAAGTAAGGCTTATAGTGGAGCTCTGTGAGGATAGTGGCACAAAATTTAATGCAAAATGTTAGCAAGAGTCAATAATGTTGAAAAGATTCACAAATTCGCAAGTGAGACAAATGGATCAATAGCAAGAATGGCACACGGAAACACACACACGGATAGATAAATGGGTCAGGCAACCAAGGAATGAGCTCAAATGTGGAATCCACCAAAACGCTGTGTTGCACAACTCAAGAGAGACGCTAGCACCATTGCTCAATAGGCGGATACGACACTTGTGCACAACCTATAAGATGCAAAATGGGTATTCTTTCTATCCCAAGTATGCTATGTATGTATGGTTCCCGTGTTTCTCTCAAGCATGATATCATATGTTGTAGATTTGACAATCTTATGTGCAATGGGGTATGATGTTATGGCACTTGCTCACGAGCTCTTTTGCTCTCTTTGCTTAAAAGCTTTTTTTTCTACGGCCACTTTTGTATAATGCACAAACCAAGATAGCTATTATGATATGCGGGAACAAACTTGGGGCACAATGGATGATATGATACCAAGATGATATGGTATGTATGCAATGGATGGTGGATCACTAATGTGCACAAGTAACATTGTCGGCAATACTCAAATGGCTAGTCTCGATAGGTAAGTGACGCAAAATGGGCTAGGGGTTAACAATGCAATTGCAAGGTAATATACAAAGGTGTCGTCGAGGTTACCGCCCTTTCATGATGATGAGTGGCGTGTTCTTGGTGTAGATACCAAGATGATGGAGACTCGTCCCTAAGTAGCCGAAACACCTTAGGAAACGGAAAAACCGCAAACTCAAAATCTCAAATGACAAATGTCAAGATGGTGTGATAGAGGCGGGTGTCCTGCCTTCGATGAGATGGTGACTATCGCTTTTGGACGAAGTCGATTTTGACGATCCAACTACTTAATGTGCGAGGACGCCGCGACCTTAGCAATCGCTAAACCAACTCCGAGAGGTTATCGACCACGCCGAGCACGCATCAATCTGATCACGGAAGGTCTGCTTCCGCAGCAAACGAAGAACAAGCAAGAAACTAAGATTGCAACCTGGATATTGCTAATATAAGAGGAAAGCTTTATTGATCAAGGTGGGTTCTGCGGACGCCTTTGTCTCGTCGTGGAACACAAACGGCACGCCAAGTTGCAGCTATGGCTAACTTTTTAATCTAAACAAAACCCAAGGAAAAGCTACTAGATGGATCTACTTATATAGGAGCAAGGGGTGGCGGCCAAGAAGGTGGAGAACGTCCCAAGGCAGGCTAAAACTAACCCTAGGTCGTACAAGGCCACGGGCCCAAGTGGAGGTGACGTAACACCTTTGGACTTGGAGTTTGACTCGATTCTCGTGCGTACAGATTGTTTCGTTCATAACTCAACGCCCGGACGGCTTTTTAAGGTGATTCCAATTGTGCTGGAAAGAGCATGAAATCTACTTTCCAACAAAAACGAATCACCCAATTCGAGTCCGTATGAAAAAGTTGTTGGCGTTTTGAGTCAGGTATGTCTGTGCAGTCCGAATCTGAATCCGTAATGTGAGACTTGGACTCTATGTTCTCTTGGCCAAAAGTGACGTGAGAGAACTTTTTGAACAGCAAATAAACATCTCTTTCTTCCTTATCTTCATATGTGGATTGTACAAATGTCCCATACACTGCAACTAGACAAAACACAAAAGTGTGTGAATTATTTTGTTCGATAACATAAATAGATTATTGAATAGTTTGCACTAGAAATCACCGACAAATATGCATGTATGCAATATTTTGGTCATATCCAAGGTAGTC